>SJYV01024592.1:761742-839501 GCA_006410875.1 Neotragus pygmaeus | reverse complement strand
TCTCCACTTTCACTTTCATCAAGAGGCATATTAGTTCCTCTTCACTTTCTGCCATAAGGGTGGTGTCATCTGCATATCTGAGTTTATTGATATTTCTCCTGGCAATCTTGATTCCAGCTTGTGTTTCTTCCAGTCCAGCATTTCTTATGATGTAAACCAGTCTGTTGTTCCATGTCCAGTTCTAACTGTTGCTTCCTGACCTGCATACAGATTTCTCAAGAAGGTCAGGTGGTCTGGTATTCCCATCTCTCCCAGAATTTTCCACAGTTTATTATGATCCACACAGTCAAAGGCTTTGGCATAGTCAATAAAGGAGAAATAGATGTTTTTCTGGAACTCTCTTGCTTTTTTCATGATCCAGCGGATGTTGGCAATTTGATCTCTGGTTCCTCTGCTTTTTCTAAAACCAGCTTGAACATCAAGAAGTTCAAGGTTCACGTATTGCTGAAGCCTATTACCACAGTCTAAATAAGATTTCATAATTATCTGAACTCAGGAATGGAGAACTGTATGTTCAAAAACCTCACAAGATGGTGTCATACCAGGCCTAGGTTTCTTTTCCATATTTCTAAAATACCCTCCATTTTCAAAATAAAGTAAGTCTCTCTCTTGAGTACTAATCATGAACTTTCAAATGCCTATTATATGTTCTCTAAAGGAGACCTGATTTTGGAGCAAATTAGACAAATAAAATGTTAGTCTTCTTATTTTCTACTGAAAATATATTGTCCTTTTTTGTAAATATGTTGTTCTTATTTTCTATGTCAAATACTGTTCATACATTCTATCATAATCTCAATTCATAATTTAAAATGCTTTACTCTCCCATCACACTAAAACTGCACAGCAAAATCACTGGTATCATTATTCTTATTTTACAGATGGACTAACTGAGGCTCAGGAAGATTGGGTATATGATTAAATTCACAAAAAGAGTGAAAGCAGGATTTTGAGCCTGACTCTGACTCCAAAAAAGGTGTTCCTTTAATTGCATCAAATTTTCATTTTTTGTTCCTCTTTTCATCAAGCGCCTATTACTTTTTTCTAGGTCCTAGTTCTTGTGTTTGTACATTATTTAAAAATGACTTTTCTACATTTAATGCCCTAATTCTTATCCTTATTTTCTAATATTTGAAGTACTATAATAGACTGATTTGATAATTTATTTCTATTTCCTTTCCTTCCAAGCCAGCTGACATCATCCTGCTGCTGCTGATGCTGCTGCTAAGTCACTTCAGTCGTGTCCAACTCTGTGCAACCCCATAGATGGCAGCCCACAAGGCTCCACCGTCCCTGGGACTCTCCAGGCAAGAACACTGGAGTGGGTTGCTGTTTCATTCTCCAATGCATGAAAGTGAAAAGTGAAAGTGAAGTCGCTCAGTTGTGTCTGACTCTTCGCGACCCCATGAACTGTGGCCCACCAGGCTCCTCTGTCCATGCGATCCTCCAGGCAAGAGCGCTAGTGGGTTTCTATTCTTAAGATGTCACCTCTACTTGGCTACTCCCCTACTCAAAAATATTTATTGGCCCCTTCCTATCTATATAGTAAGCTCTCTACCTTGAAAAACAATGCCCTTCACAATCTTGTTTCAATCTATTTTTCCAAATATATCTCCCATTGTTCCTAAATGCACACAATCCTTGAGCCAAACTGATCTGTTCATGTTAACTCACCACACTGTATCTTAAACTTTCCTTTGTCTACAGAGATTCCTACTTTTGGCTCTCAGGATATGCAATTTCCTTCATCTGGAAAAGTCATAAACCTAGTTTGTATTGCATTTCTGTGATCCTCCAGGAACGAGGCTAGGAGTTTTACAGGTAGTATTTCTAAACTTAAACACACACACACACACACACACACACACAAATTGAAAAGAAACAACAACAACAAAAAAAAGTGAAACAACCCAAACGAAAAATATGCCAAAAATCTAAACAGACATATATAGATGGCCAACAGGCATATGAAAAATGCTCAACATTGCTAATAATTAGAGAAAGGCAAATAAAAATCTCCATGAGATACAGAATGGCCATCATCAAAGAATCTACAAATAGCAAATGCTAGAGAGGGTGTAGAAAAAGGGGAACCTTCCCGCAACTGTTGGTGGGAAGGTAAATTGATGCAGCCATAGTGAGAGGCAGTATTCCTCATAAAACTATGGGAGATTCCTCATAAAACTAAAAGACCAATTGCTATATGAGCCAGCAATCCCATTCCAGTGCACATCTCCAGACAAAACTACAATTCGAAAAGATGAATGCACCTACAATCCTATGTTCACAGCAGCACTAGTCACAATAGCCAAAACATGAAAATGACATAAATGTCCATCAACAGATGAATGGATTAAGAAGCAGGACATAGGTACAATGGAATACTAGTGAAAATCGCTCAGTCATGTCTGACTCTTTGTGATCCCATGGACTGTGACCTGCCAGGCTTCTCTGTCCATGGAATTCACCAGGCAATAACACTAGAGTGGGTTGCCATGCCCTCCTCCAGGAGATCTTCTTAACCCAGGGTTGGAACCCAGGTCTCCCACATCGCAGACAGATTCTTTACTGTCTGAGCCACTAGGGAAGCCCAAGAATACTGGAGTGGATACCATATCCCTTCTCCAGGGTATCTTCCTGACCCAGGAATTGAACCAGGGTATCTTCCTGACCCAGGAATTGAACCAGGGTGTCCTACATTGCGGGTGGATTCTTTACCAGCTGAGCTACCAGGGGAGTCCAATCAAACACTACTCCATCATAAAAAAAGAATGAAATAATGCCATTTATGGCAATGTAAATGCAACTAGAGGTTATCATACTAAGTTATGTCAGAAAGAGAAAGACAAATACCACATGGAATCTAAAATATGACACAAATGAACCTGCCTATGAAATAATCTCATGAACACAGGGAACGGACTGGTGATTTCCAAGGGGGAAGGAGTTGGAAGAGGGATATGAGTTGGAGGCTGGGGATAGCAGATCTAAGCTTTTAGATATGAAATGAATTAACAAGGCCCTACTGTATAGCACAGGGAACTCTATTCAATATCCTATGATAGACCATAATAGGAAGAATATTAAAGAATGTATATATATGTATAACTGAATCTTTTACAGAAGAAATTAATACAACATTGTAAATCAACTATACTTCAATTAAAAAATATTAAAACTGAAAAAAGAAAGTTGTAAATCTCTCAGTCCTTAAATATTAAGAAGTTTGTACAAGATGACATAACTACCAAGAGAATGGCATGACTGCCTACAAATTACATGTTCTTTCATTTTTCTATACTGTGTCTGAATGCCTTTTATTTAAAATCTTATCTATAATTGAATGGACAACTGAAATAATAACTTTTTCATATCACATTTCTTATATATAAAAGCATGTAAAAGCCATAGCTCTCTTCTCTGAGCTCCTTAAATCCTGTGTGTGGGTGTGTGTGGGTGTGCGTGTGCGCACGCAATTCTTTTGACATTAAACATAAACCTTGTGTACCATAGTGCTTTTTTTTGTATACTTGTAGTATTGCCATAACTATATTTTACATTCTTCAAGAGTATCATTTTCCAGTTCAGAACTTTGCTAGAAATTTAAGTAGGGTTGAATAGGCAGAGAAATCATTTAACAACTTGGCAGGGAAAGGATAATTCAGGGAAGATGTGAAATGATTCTTTAGCTAAGCACAATGAAAGGTGAGAATGCACATTTATCGAAACGGATTCATTTCTCTTCCTGTTCCCCTCNTTTAAGTAGGGTTGAATAGGCAGAGAAATCATTTAACAACTTGGCAGGGAAAGGATAATTCAGGGAAGATGTGAAATGATTCTTTAGCTAAGCACAATGAAAGGTGAGAATGCACATTTATCGAAACGGATTCATTTCTCTTCCTGTTCCCCTCAAGCAGGCAGTTATGTCCCTCTAATCCATATGTATGTAGAAACCAGAAACTACAACAAACAAGAGTGACAATAAAGGAACAGGGGTTAATGTGGGAAAAGTAATGACTCTGTGACTGTTTTCAGCTTTCACGTGCTTTGGGTGGTACAGGGGAAGGAGGAAAGAGCCAGATTAAGATTCATGTTGCATGAGTCATAGAAAGGGGGCCAAAGTTGATACACACAGTGAAGTTCTACAATGGCTCGGTGAGGACTGAATCTTGAAGCAGCATTTACACAAGGGTTTGTGTGGGTTGAGATGAATGGATTTTGAAGAAGGAGGTGACCCAGGAAATCTTAGTGTTCATAAGTAGACCAAATGTGTAATATCAAAAAGCCACTTGTGGTAATTTAGATAAAAGTGATTAAAATTTAAAGTGTAGTTCTTCAGTTGTATTAATACTAGCCACATTTCAAGTGCTCACTGGCCATATGCAGCTAGGAGATGCTGAATAGGGCTGTGCAGATCCGGAGCGTTTCCATTCACTACAGAAGAGTTCTGACTAAAATACCAAAAACATATAGTATTCTTCCAGCTTTGTTTCCAAAGCCTATAGAGTGTCAGTTAATATCTATAGTAAGCTGGATATATAATTTAAATTAATTATAATAAGTTCGATTGGTATTTTAAATGTGGCCAGAGTAAAATTTTCTATTTTTCAGAGAATATTACTTTCAAGTTAGGATGGAGTTGAAAGTACTCAATATAGTGACATTTGAATTGGGCATTAATAAGTTTTCTAAGTTGAAAAGGACACTATGGCAACAAGAATAGCCCAAGGTTAGAGATGAAAGACATGAAGTCTCACAAAATATGTAGGAAATAGTAAATCATTTTGATTTAGGATTTAGAATAAATATAGGAGATAAATGTAAAATTTAGGAGAAATGTAAAATTTATAAATTGAGAACAACTGATGTAGGCTTAAAAGTTTGTCTTAAACAATGGATCTTACAAGAGATGTTGCCATTTGCTCCTTGGGAAGATAAATCTTCAGCTCCATGATGCCATATTGAATAAAAATGCAATTAAAGAAAAGAGGAAGTGAGATTCTTTAAGAGATTGCCCTAATAATCAGGAAGAGAGAGGGAACTATGTGCTTGGATAAGGGAGCTAGCAAAGGAAGCTGAAAGGGAGGAAAGGATTTGACAACACTTTTGCATGCTAACAAATATATAAATACAGGGAGAAAGGAAGAGTCAGAAAAGGCTCAGGTTTCAAGTGAGGGATAAATACAATTATGCTGTTGCTCAAAGATAGTTGAGGATTCATGAGGAGCTATCTTGAGTTCAATTTCAAACACTTTTACTTTGAAGTGCTGTGGGGCTGCTACAGGCTTCCCTGGTGGCTCAGTGGTAAAGAATCCACTTGCCAGTGTAGGAGATGTGGGTTCGATCCCTGAGTAATCCCCTGGAGAA
This sequence comes from Neotragus pygmaeus, assembly GCA_006410875.1. Taxonomy (NCBI): domain Eukaryota; kingdom Metazoa; phylum Chordata; class Mammalia; order Artiodactyla; family Bovidae; genus Neotragus; species Neotragus pygmaeus. The sequence continues at coordinate 834,134 of SJYV01024592.1, read as the reverse complement.
GGAAATGGCAATCCACTCCAGTATTCTTGCCTGGGAAACCCCACTACAGAGGAACCTGGTGGGGCTACAGTCCATAGGGTTGCAAAGAGTTTGACGCAACTTAGTGACTGAACAACAGCAAAACTTGCTATAAATTGAAGAGGATGGGGTTGTTCAGGCGGATGTAAACATTTGGGTTTGCAGGGTTCATCTCCTGATCACTGAACCCTAAAAAGAAAACGAGATTGCCTGGAGCAGGAGAAGGGAATTTAAAAGACAGAAACATGAAACAATCTGGCTTAAAAAAAAAAGAGTAACAGAGAAAGAGTTTAGTGAAGACAGGGTGTGAAGTCAGAAAAGGATAATAGTCACAGTGTGAAAGCCACAGTGAGAGAGGCTTCAGAGGAATGAGTGGTTAGCAATCTCCAAATCTGCAAAGAACTTAAGGACAACTCCTAAAAGCTTTCTGGTGATCTGGAGTACATGAATAGCTATTGAGACATCTTTAATAGAGGTGGAGGGTGGCATTGCATGACGGATATAAGGGGTTATTTAGATAAGAGCTGTTAAGTAGGTCACTATTTTATTCTTTTTCTTTTTTTCTTATATCTCCAACACACTTCCACTCTTGATTGAGAAATAGAAGCAACCAGAAGACACATTTAAACTCTATCACCATCACACTTAACCTCGATGTGCTTCTGTATTTACTTGCTTTTCCTTCTCTCTTGTTCATGTAAATGAACTGTCTGTTTAATAGAAAGCAACCATCCACTTATGCACTACATCCCATTTCTCTCTACCTACTCAAGGACATCATTTCAAAAGTACTGTCCTTTCTCTATTATGCACTATCAAATTTTACCACTGTTCTCCACTGTATCTTTCTCATCAGTACATACAAAAGCATCCTCTTTTGATCAACTTCCCCTACCAATTATGATGTTAGTCCTCTCCTCTCCTGCATAAAAAAAGCACCAGACAGATTATATGGCGGCATTAAAGGATTTCCTAAAAACACTGCTTATTTATACTAAACAAAATGTTGAAGGCAATACTTTCACTCACTGTTAAGTGTATATTAAACAATATAGTTTAGTATATATTTTTGAGCAGCAGGAGGACATCAGAGCAGAAACTGGGCTTCTGGTGAAAAGATTTTCAAAAAGTCAGTAGAATATTATTTCAAAGTCTTGCATTTATAGTGAACTACACCAATACAAGCTATTAATTGTATATTATACCAAATAAATGGAGAAGGAAATGGCAACCCACTCCAGTATTCTTGTCTGGAAAATCCCATGGTTGGAGGAGCCTGACGGGTTACAATCCATGGGGTCACAAAGAATCGGACATGACTAAGTGACTCCACTTTCACCTTCATACCAAATAAAAGTTGTTTTTAGGGGGGAAAAAAAAGAGAAAATAATGTCTAGTAGAGTTTCTAATTTCTCTTCCCAACCCCACATTCCCCCGACCCCTGCCACTCTTAACACTGCCTTGAAATCAATATTATCAAGATCAATATTTTTAAATCTTGTACCACCTTCAGATTCAGCAAACAGGGGACTCTTCCCTGGACCCCATGACTTAGAAATTCTTGCCCTGGCCCTTTATACGCTGAGCTTCTCCCCAGTGCAGCAAGGACTTGAGAGGCCAAGGGGAAAAGTCCACTTGGCGTCTATGCTCTTCATCCAGCCCATACTCCAGGAACCAGAACTGTGTAACTTCCTTTCAGTATCACTTAAACCCACTTCAGGATCTGCATGGGCCTCTTCTGTGAGTCTGATGACTCAAGAGTAGATCATACCACTGAATTTACTTATCCCTAGGTCAGAGAGATTGCCAAACGTCAGCTGTTTGTCAGGTGTTAACAGAGCTTGCCTGTGCAAGAGTTCTCACACAGCAAAGCACTGAGTGGATAGTGGGAAGAGAAGGGGGCTGGGATTCTTACACTTCCACATTTCTATACTGAAAAGAAAGCAAATTGTGCTAAATTTGGACATATCTTTTTGTATCACTATGAACTTACATTTTTTTTTTTTTACATAAGAGGGAAGAATTTTTCTTTTAAGTTTGTAAGCTTGATTTATAACATAAATATTTAGATGTGTAGCATGTATGCTTTGAATGATATTCTGGCCATGGAAATGTTAGATGTAGGTCTGACAAGATTCAGTGATTAATTCTCAGTACATTTTTTTTTTTTTTACTTGACCAGTGAGTAGCATGTGACAGAGTGAATCATTCCATTCTCTTAAAACCCTTTCTTTACTTGGCTTCTAGGAAGACAGTGTATTCTCCAGATTCTCCTCCTTCCATGTTAGCAGCAACTTCTCAGATTTCTTTAAATGAGCTTAGACAGTCCCTGAACCTCTTTCCTCTCTTTCCATATTCCCCTCATTATTTCATCTACTTTTATAACTTTAAATGTCATTATCTGCTGATGACCCTCAAATTATATTCTAGCCCTCATGTGATATGTGGAATCTGAAAAAAAAAAAAAAGATAAAAATGAACTCATTTACAAAACAGAAAAACATTCACAGATAGAAAACAAACATGGTTAACAAAGGAGATAGCAGTGGAGGAGCAGGAGGAGTTTGGGACTAACATAAACACACTGCTATATGTAAAATAAGAAAACAGCAAGTACCTATTGTATAGCACAGGAAACTAAACTCAGTATCTTGTAACAACTTATAATGGGAAATAATCTGAACAAGAGTATCTATGTATGTATAACTGAATCACATTGCTATACCCTTGAAACTAATACATTATAGATTAACTATACATCAGTTTAAATAAAAGAAAGAAACAACATTCTAGCCAGAATTCTGACACTGAAACTCATATTGGTAGCCTGCTTGAACACTTGATTTGGCTAATAATTTTTCGAGTATATGATATTCAATTGAGCTCCTGATCTTTCTCCCCTATCTCTCCTTATTCCACAGGATTACTTATTCCACAGTATTTCTCATCTCAACATGTAGAAACTCCATTCCTACAACTACTCAATTTCTTTCTTTCTCTTAAGTATTGCATCTCAATCCCTGCCAGTTCTAACTGTAAGATGTATCCAAAAATCTGTCCACGTGTTACCATGGCAAAAATCCAGCTTAAATCATGTTGCCTTTCACCTGGATTATTGCAAAATTTTCCTAATTTCTTGAAAATATTATCCAGAATTCTCGTGTTAACATGTTGGTTCCATCAATTTATTCCACTGCTTAAATCCCTGTATTGTTTTCCAGTCTCTCACAGGGCTGTGTCCTGAGCTGATTTAGGAGTCCCTCATTCATCTGAAGGAGCACCCCCATGCTCACCCATTCTGAGCTCCTCTACTCCTTTCCCTATACTTAACTCTACTCCAGCCACCCTGGTTCCCTGTGACTCTTCAGTCACACTAGGCAAGTGCCTGCCTCAAAGCCTCCACAATTACTATTCCCTTTGCTCAGATTTATCTTTCTCTAGATGACTGTGTTTTTCTTTCCTCATTTCATTGATGTCTTTGCCCAAATGTTACTGAAGTGAACATTCTGCTGCACCATTAAGAGCTCCTTTTATGCCTGATTCACTCATTCTTTCAGCTCCTGGCAGTGTTGGCAGATGAGTCCCTCTGCAGGGCAGGGTCCTCGACCCAAAGGACCTGCCTTGTCCAAGGTTGTAACTCCCACCTGCAGGCAGCCCTCATGCAATGACTGGGCAACTTGGGAGTATAAAGTTAATTTCTCTTCTCAAGAACAACTCTGCAGAATCAGTCCAGTTATAGACCTCCAAAGGATCATCTGTGACCCCTATTACAACAGCATTGTGGTTCACCCTGACCTATGGACAAGTTCTGCCTCCCTCCTTCCCTCTAGATTTATCTGCCAAAGGTGTTCCTCACTCCTTTTTAAGCAGATCTGCCTCAGATTCTTTTTCCAGGGAAACTTAATCTGAGAGAATTGATATCTAGAGTGGTCCCAAGAAGCAGACTGTAAATGGGATATTGGAACTAGATTACCAATCCCCAACCTTCAACCTTCAGCCAGCTAAGCAATTAGGGCCCGATTACAGCTGTTAGTTTTATGACCCATTGCATTCGGCTTGCAAAAACAGGTAAGTTTTTAAAATTTTCACTGGTAGTAATCTGAAATTGGATATCAGTGAAAAATAATATACATGTAAGAAAAATCTCAGTGTTCAGAAGAGTTAAAGCAAGAAAAAATTATAAGGACTACAGCAATATGGCTGTTGCTGGGAGCTATCAATTCATTGAAGAAAAGACAATGGAAGGCCAAGGTGATTAATCACAAACAATGCAAAGCACAAAAGTCAGAGGATAGCCTATATAGATGAAGGTGGGAAAAGTGATGATCAGGCAGAGGATTTAATTATAAGGTAGAAGAGTTCAACAGAAGATTGAATATTCAACCATGGCAAGACTGTTGCACCAAAGTCAAGGTCTTCATGGAAAGGAATGGGACCTAGAGAATTAAAATAGTAATGCCTGGATTGATGCATCAAAAAATCTTGAATCCTTAGACTCTACTTGGATCCTCTGGGCTGGCAAAAGTGTTACATTTTTTCTTTTTAAAAAGTAGCACCCCTTCTTGCATGAAGACAATGCAGAATCCTTTGTCTTGTAAGATAGTTTTCAGTCTAATGGGAATCTATACCTACTGCTTCAGGAAACAGTTAGTAACTATAATCTACTTATGACATAACCTGACCAAGGAAGTTCTGGACCTGTGAGCAGAAGAAAGAGCCTACATAACAAAAGAGCTCCAGAAGCTAACCAACATGTACTAGCTGGAGCTATAAGTGTGTGTGTGTACACACACACATATATATAGATTTTAAGGGTGCTAGATCAAAGGAAAGTGGAACATAAAATTGCATAAAGGAGAGGTATCATACAGAAGCCCTCTCCTATGATATAGGATGCCAATACCCTAGGAGACAGTATCAATATGTTTCATAGGATGGCTCTTGGAAGCCTGGATAAAGTTCTGTCCCAATGCAAATGGTAGAGGAAGGCAACAAAAGGCTCAGATAATTTGGCAACCTATATGGGAAAAATAATCAGACTTTAGGAAATGACCAAATAGATTTCCATGTATTGAAATAGTAAGGAATACACTAGTGGAGGGAACAATTTCAGCATTATCAAGACAGTTCTTTACAGGCAGGGGTTGATGAGAGAAAATACAATTATAGACCTGGGCTTCCTCAAAGCAATGGAAATTATAAGACCCCAAAATAAAAGAGACCAGGTGCGAGTATTTAATTATGAAAGTCAACTCGGCTGTAATATTATAAAGAGAGTAAAGGTCAGAGTGGCAGCTGGAGGAGTCAGATATGTGTAAACCTATGGAAATAGTTAATAGATCAGAGCATCCTTAAAACCAAAGTAAATGAACAGGCCTTCTGAGTATTGCTGAATTTAAACAACCCAAAGAGTCAAGGATAATCATTAGAAGGATAATGTCATGATCCCTTATCCTATTTCTAGAACTGAGCTTTTTCTCAGAGCCTGATTCCAATTACTGAGAGATACTCATGAAGGAGAAGTCTGCAATATCATGACAAGTATGACGAGTCACTAAACAGATTGTGGTTGCTTGGGCTTTTCTCTAGTTGTGGAGAGCAGGGGCTACTTTTTAGCTGTAGTGTGCAGGAGTCTCATTGAGGGGGCTTTTCTTATTGTCGAGCATGGGCTCTAGGGAGCACAGGCTCAGCAGCTGTGGCTCCTTGTGGATTGTAAAGCACAGACTCACAAGTTGTGGCATACAGTCTCAGCTGCTTTGCAGCATGTGCAACCAGGGCTAGAATGCATGTCCTCTATATCGCTAGGTGGATCCCTATCCACTAGACCACCGGCAAAGTCCTTCTTTTTTATTTTTTAAACACTTGTCACCATCTATAATTCTGTATACTCAAAATATTTAGTGTGTTTATTGTCTGTGTGAATCCCTCTACACCCTCAGTCACTAGAATTTAAACTCCGTGAGAAAGGCATCTAATTTGATTTACTGCTGAATCGCTCATGCCTGGTACACACATAACAATTGTTAAATATATCGATTGCTTAATAAATGAATTCCTGCAATTCTAGAGGCAACATTTCACATTTGCAGTCATTTGGGAAAAGGAGAATCATGCATGTCCAAGATGGAACAGGATCCTTCAAACACTGTGTATCTACTGGTCACTCACTATTCTCTAGTGTTTTCAATAAACAAGGTTTTTTTTCTATGTACCCTGTTGAGAGTCTGCAAACAGAAGAGAAGAACCAGAGGGCATGGTCACTGCAAAATATCCCCACCTAGTTAAAGAGGATGGACAAACTGATTGGCTGCAGACTCCTCTTGGGAATTTCAAAAGTAATGAAGCATCTAACAGGAGGCAGTAGATGTGAATCATAACGGCGAGTGAACAGAAGAAGTTCGCTCTTAAAGGATGAGAATTATGAGGAAAAGTTAGCTATGGAAGAGCAAGATATTCCCAGTGAGGGAAAAAAGCCTGAGTGAAAGCTAAGTTGGGATACTAGCAAAAAATTTTGTGAAATTTGAACAAAATCTGTACTTTAATAATCCTGAGGTACATTTGTTTTTTAAAGACAGACTTTGGGACAGGAAGAGGCCCCTTAGGAAATAATTATCTCCTTTGTCATTTAGGCTTGTAATATTTTTGTTTCCAATAATCATCACTTATAATTATATCCTAATCCATAGAAAAATTAAAGATAGAAATTAGAAAAATAAAGATAGAAAATAACTTCAATGAATAAAATCACATATTTGCATTACCTCTAAAGACATAAGAGCTGCTTAATGCTGGTACTGTAAACTTATTGCACCATCTGAATGTGCTAACTTGAAACAGCAACTTTTGCCCTACTCCCTCAAGATAGAAAGACTGCTCTCAAGGAGTCCCCAAAGACATGAACTCTCAAAAGGCAATACCATGCACAGGGCTCCCAAAAGTACATATTTGAGTACCATTAGTAAAGAAGGGATAGTTTGTCTCAAATTTCATGGGAATATACAAAGATAAAGGTCATTGCTAAGGGAGCTAAGACTCAAAACACTTAGGGATCCAAAGCCTAAAGTCAACACCTCCTGTAAGATATGCAAACAAATTAAAAGAATAATACAGATGGCAGCCTGTTTTGACAATTTCCAGAAGGGGCTGAGCCACTGAAGCCACTTATGGAAGTCAGCCACAGGTCACAATGTCAGCGGATATCCAGTGTGCTGTATCCTAAGCTGCTTCAGTCGTATCTGACTCTTTATGACCCCATGCACTGTAGCCCACCAGGCTCCTCCATCCATGGGATTCTCCAGGCAAGAATACTGGAGTGGATTGCCATTTCCCCTTCCAGGGGATTGTCCCCACCCAGGGACTGAACACTCATCTTTTATGTCCCCTGCATGGGCAGGAAAGTTCTTCACCTCTAGCACCACCTGTAAAGACCCGACTGTATAAGACTCAGAAATACTGTCAAAAGAGGCCTTNGCCATTTCCCCTTCCAGGGGATTGTCCCCACCCAGGGACTGAACACTCATCTTTTATGTCCCCTGCATGGGCAGGAAAGTTCTTCACCTCTAGCACCACCTGTAAAGACCCGACTGTATAAGACTCAGAAATACTGTCAAAAGAGGCCTTTCCAGAAACGTAGGTTGGACTCTCAATATTAAAAGCAAATGGGAAAAAATCCCAGGATATCTCAAGCTAGATGTTAAAACATAAATGTAAAACAGCAATTATTCAAATGGTTTAAAGACTAATATGCCAGTCTGAAGATTCAACAGAGAACCTGACCAAAAACAGCAAGAAGGAAAATCACTACATCACTCAAGCTTGTGGTCTGTCAGTGACTTTTAAAGCTGAGGACTCATTCTCTGTATTTTACCTCCTCAGTTTTCTTTATTGCACAGCCTGTTCCCACAGAAGATATTCCTGATCAGGTTGATACTGTGATTTTTTTAAAAAGGCAACAATGTTCTTAGAAGTTATTTTGCAATGATTATTTGAAAAGACCACAGCAATGATTATTTGAAAAGACCACGATTCTCCAATACAATGTCTCTTTCTTTCTCTGGTGTTTGTGGGTTGTGCACACAAGGTATGTATATCTGTGTGTGTGTATGTATATGTACAGCAATCTGCCTTTTTCAGTTTGTCACTATATAAAATTCTAATATGATAGGATACTTTGGCCACCTGATGCGAAGAACTGACTCATTTGAAAAGACCTTGATGCTGACATGCTACGGTTCATGGGGTCGCAGAGAGTCAGACACGACTGAGCGACTGAACTGAACTCAACTGGACAGCTTTATGTTTCTTATTTTAAAGAAGGAACAAAATGTATGGCCACATAGTTCCTTAAACAAAAACATCTAATTTAGTTACCTTTTCCTGTTGTCACTTTAATCAATTTTCCCTCACTACAGAGTAAGTTTTAATAATAGAAAGGGAGTTATGCTGGTGTTATTTTTAAGGCTGATTAAAAAAAAAAAAGATGTACTTATTGGACGAACAGTTGTAATCATAGATATGAACACTATTTCAGACTAAAACTGGGCTTCACAGGTGGCACTAGTGGTAAAGAACCCGCCTGCCAATGCAGGTAGATGTAAGAGACATGGGTTCAATCCTAGGGTTGGGATGATCCCCTGGAGGAAGGCCTGGTGACCCACTCCAGTATTCTTGCCTGGAAAATCCCATGGACAGAGGAGCCTGACAGGCTGCGTCTATAGGGTTGCATAGAGTCGGACATGGCTGACACGACATAGTACACATACACAGATTAAATTGGTCTTTTTGTTGAATTTTTGAGTCACTTTAAAATGTCAAGGGTGTTGAGACAGACCCATCATGACACTGAACCTTGGAAATGTTCAAGCATGCTGTCACCCCAACAGAGCACACACAAAAAAGGTCCCAGGTCTCTATCAACATACTAACAAAAACTAATTTTTGAATATTTCCAATAGTTAGCACTATGTCAAATACAATGGAGGATACCTAAGCTAATAAAATACTGTATTCGCTCTAACAGAATTTACTATTTTATTTCCATAATTTTCTTAGGTCCTGAAAAGCATAGTGAGTGATAAGGGAAGCAACATGGATTAATAGCTGTATTAACAACCACTGCTCATTAGTGAAGCTGAGTTCCAGGCACCCAAGGGAGAGGAATGAGAAGACTTTCTCTTCTCTCTGGCTCTCCCCAGCTTCCCTCCCCTAAATATAGATAAACCTTGAATTTAATGTCAAGATTATTTTAGCAACTAATGAAAAAAATCACATAACAATCTCATAAAGTTGAAGATAAAATATTATGAGTCACACAGCAAAGTAGAATTTTGTAATTGTATACAGTATAGAAAATATACAATTATACTCCTGAAAGAGTTGGTCAGTTTTCATCAGTAGCCCACATAGAAGTTTTAGTAAATTGCATACCCTTCCAAAGCCACAGTATGTCCCCAGGAAAAAAAAAAAAAAGGATTATATTTACTTGAATGCAGTTGTAGGAAGTACCTTATCTATTCATAATTGGTATGGAACACATAAGAGTCTTCTATATTCAAGGTACTCTATATTCAATTTCAATGTAAAAACAAAAAAGAAAAGATTTTAATGTTTGTGTTCTTTTGCATTGCTGTTAGTGTGGATGGACTCGGTGTTCATGAGCTAGTGTAAATAAACCAGCCAGTGCAAATCTTGTTCCTTTGGGGCAGGCCTTTTGCATTTTAAAAGCAATATAACATGCTTTGCATACCTACCTTTCCACATCTTTATACTATCATAACATGGCAGATTAAATCCAGAAAGTTTTGACTATGCTTATGTATTGACAGTCTAATATTTTATGTGAAAAATTAAACAAAGCAGGACTATGTATTGAATTTGGCAGCCTATTTCCTTGTTCTATGAATATGCAAAAATACACCTGTTCAGAGTTTGTCTACGATCCCACAAGAACAGCACTAACATGCTGATGGACTGACTGTATTCTAATATTTCCCTGTTAGGCACCAGAAATCCCAAAATATGCACCGAGAGATTTGCCTGCTGCCACAGGTAGCCAACTCTGCTTAAAAGGAAAACATCACTTGACTATCTAAGTGCTTTATGCTTCATATAAACAAACAAGGGAAAAAATTGTATAACAGAATCTCTGTCCCCAAACTTGCAGATTGTCGAGAAGGACATGATGTCTGTTGGGGTAGTCGAAAGGCATGGAATATATTTAGGTATGTTTACTGTTCTTATCTTTCAGGAAAAACCAAATGACCTACTATTACAAAGAATATCGCTTTTTATTCCCTCAGTGCCAAATCAATAGAAGTCCTTCCAGCACAACAGCTGTTCCTTCATGACCCCAAAGAGTTAATGCACTGCCTGAATCAAACACATTCCAGTGTCTACAACAAGCAGACCCTCAATTAATGGTGATGAATTGACTTTCTCACAAACAGTAAAAACTCAATTTATATAAATTGATCCTATGAGACAAAAATAAATAATTTAAGAGCACTGTGTGTTGAATTCTATGTTTGGAAACATAGCAATGTGTACAGATATAAGAACTATGTGTATATTTTTTTAATGAAAAGGTTTTATAGTTAGCTGACAGATACTAAGAGTGTCTCAATCATTTTGAGTCATAATCTAAGCATAGCAAAACTATAAATCTGAGTGATTCAATATAAATATTCTGATAGTGATATCATAGCAATTATGAAGAATCTGAAGACTCATATACCTAAAGATAAGACACATGGTTGTTCGTTAGTAATTATAACTTTAAATCTCGCAATAAAGATTGCCTATTAGTGAGAAACGGTATTTGAANAAAGCAAAAACAACACCCAATTGTGGATGTGACTGGTGATGGAAATAAAAGTCCGATGGTGTAGAGAGCCATGTTGCATAGGAACCTGGGATGTTAGGTCCATGAATCAAGGTAAATTGGAAGTGGTCAAACAGAAGACGGCAAGAGTAAACATCGACATTTTAGGAATCAGTGAAATAAAATGGACTGGAATGGGTGAATTTAACTCAGATGACCATTATATCTACTACAGTGGGCAAGAATCCCTTAGAAGAAATGGAATAGCCCTCATAGTCAATAAAAAGTCCAAAGTTCAGTACTTGGATGCAATCTCAAAAACAACAAAACGATATCTGTCAGTTTCCAAGGCAAACCATTCAGTATCACAGTAATCCAAGCCTTTGCCCCAACCAGTAATGCTTAAGAAGCTGAAGTTGTATAGTTTTTTGAAGCCCCACAAGACTTTCTAGAACTAACAACACAAAGAGATGTTCTTATCATTATAGGGGACTGGAATGCAAAAGTAGGAAGTCAAGAGATACCTGGAGTAACAGGCTAATTTGGCCTTGGAATTCAAAATGAAGCAAGCAAAGGCTAACAGAGTTTTGTCAAAGGGACACACTGGTCATAGCAAACACATTCCTCCAATAACAAAAGAGAAGATTGTACACATGGACATCACCAGATGGTCAATAAACTAGAACACAAAGGTTTAATTCCTGCCTCAATATTTTAATTCAAATATAATTTGCTACTTAAAATTGTTTTTCTTTTAAGATATCTAGAAATTCCTGACCAGCATATGATTCTTTATCATCTCATACTTGTTCACACTTACTGAATTCTATCTTTGATTTCATATTTCTTCCTTTCAAAGTTGACCATTTTACCTGTGTCCCTCCTAAAAGTCTAAAATATTCTTTACCCTAATCCCCTATCTTAATTGACATTCACAACCTCAAACCTGGATAACTCCTCAAAGTTCCCACTTATTATTGTTCTAATAACACTACTCCCAACTGATTTCTTCCAAAGTAACATTATTTAACATCTTTTCAGCCTTTAGTGCTGATCCTGGTCCTATGTAAACACCTAATTTCCTTTGTTCCCAGGTTCTGTAGAATAAAATGATGTATCATTCTCAGTTTCGTGGCTGACAATTTCTTGTTTTTAACTTTCAGTTCAGTTCAGTCTCTTAGTCATGTCTGACTCTTTGCGACCCCATGGACTGCAGCACACGAGGCCTCCCTGTCCATCAACAACTCCCGGAGTTCACTCAGACTCATGTCTATTGAGTCAGTGATGCCATCCAACCATCTCATCCTCTGTTGTCCCCTTCTCCTCCTGCCTTCAATCTTTCCCAGCATCAAGGTCTCTTCAAATGAGTCAATTTTCTGATCAGGTGGCCAAAGTATTGGAGTTTCAGCTTCAGCATCAGTCCTTCCAATGAATATTCAGGACTGATTTCCTTTAGGATGGACTGGTTGGATCTCCTTGCAGTCCAAGGGACTCTCAAGAGTCTTCTCCAAAACTATAGTTCAAAAGCATCAATTCTTCAGGGCTCAGTTTTCTTTATAGTCCAAATTTTACATCCATACATGATTACTGGAAAAACCATAGCTTTGTCTAGATGGACTGTTGTTGGCAAAGTAATGTCTCTGCTTTTTAATATGCTGTCTAAGTTGGTTATAACTTTTCTTCCAAGGAGCAAGTGTCTTTTAACTTCATGGCTGCACTCACCATATGCAGTGACTTTGGAGCCCCCCAAAATAAAGTCTGTCACTGTTTCCACTGTTTCCCCATCTATTTGCCATGAAGTGCTGGGACTAGACACCATCATCTTATGTTTTTGCATGTTGAACTTTAAGCCAACTTTTTCACTCTCCTCTTTTACTTTCATCAAGAGGCTCTTTAATTCTTCACTTTCTGTCATAAGGATATTGTCATCTGCATATCTGATGTTATTGATATTTCTCCCAGAAATCTTGATTCCAGCTTGTGCTTTATCCTGCCTGGCAGTTTGCATGATGTACTACGCATACAAGTTAAATAAGCAGGGTGACAATATACAGCCTTGATGTACTCCTTTCCCAATTTGGAACCAGTCTGTTGTTCCAGGTCCAGTTCTGACTGTTGCTTCTTGACCTGCATACAGAGTCTCAGGAGGCAGGTCAGATGCTCTGGTATTTGAAGTATTTTCCACAGTTGTGATACACACAGTCAAAGGCTTTGGCATAGTCAAAAGAGCAGAAGTAGATGATTTTCTAGAACTCATTTGCTTTTTTGATGATCCAACGGATGTTGGCAATGTTGGTTCCTTTGCCTTTTCTAAATCCAGCTTAAACATCTGGAATTTCATGGTTCACAAACTGTTGAAGCCTGGCTTAGAGAATTTTGAGCCTTCTTTGTGAGCCTGTGAGATGAGTGCAATTGTTTGGTAGCTTGAGCATTCTTTGGCATTACCTTTCTTTGGGATTGGAAAGAAAATTGACCTCTTCCAGTCCTGTGGCCACTGCTGAGTTTTCCAAATTAGCTGGCATATTGAGTGCAGCAGTGTAACAGCATCATCTTTTATGACTTGAAACAGCTCAACTGGAATTCCATCACCTCCACTAGCTTCATTCATAGTGATGCTTCCTAAGGCCCACTTGACCTCGGATGTCTGGCTCTAGGTGAGTGATCACACCACACTGTGTTCTTGCCACCTCTTCTTAATATCTTCTGCTTCTGTTTGGTCCATATCATTTCTGTCCTTTATTGTGCCCATATTCACATGAAATGTTCCCTTGGTGTCTCTAATTTTCTTGAAGAAATCTCTAGTGTTTCTCATTCTATTGTTTTCCTGTATTTCTTTGCATGGACCACTGAGGAAGGCTGTCTCATCTCTCCTTGCAATTCTTCAGAACTCTGCATTCAAATGGGAGTTTTTAACCTTAGCCAGGCTAATAATTATTTTACTTATTTGTAGTTTATTACTTAAATATTCCAAAAGGCAGCTATTTGTACATTCTAACATCATTTTCAACTACAATCTCCTCTCCTTCCACCTCACCCTAGATGACCACTGCTCATAAGACAGTCATAAAACATCATTTCCAAAGCTTTCTCCAAAGCATCTCTTCAGTAAGCTTTCCTTTATTTTCTTCCACTTTAACTAGTTTTAAGGAATTTGTGGTATTCCATTCTCATTTAAGGCTAACTTCAACCTTTGTGCTATAAATTGTATCCCCTTCTATATTTTAAGAATTTTGCTTTATGAATTATCCCATTTGTCACTTTCAAACTTCTCTGCCAGCTTCTTCCTCTTGGCAGATAATGATATTTCTTCCCAGTCACCTAGAGATTTTTCTTTGATTCCATAAAGCTCATTTGATCCACCTTATATAGTTATCTTTTAAACTGTGTTTATACTAAAATGCTTCTCAAACTAGTCTATGGTCAAACTATAGTCTTCTACTGCTATACTGTTTCCATTCTCTTCAGTTAATTGAGATCTATTTGTATATTCATTCTCCTCTTTACCAAAAATGATCTCTCACAGATCCCTGATAATCTGCAACTCACAAAGCTGAGATCTCAATAACTGAATTTTTATTAACTCCTGTTACACCGCTGTACTTTCTAATTTTTTTATATCCCTCTACTCCTGACTTCATTCAAGCTTGCTTCTTTTTTATCCATTTATAAGTAGTTTCACTCACCAAAATTTGTCCTTGAGCCTTTGTGTTTTTCAGTCTGTGCTGTATCAGGGACCTCATATCAGGATGTAGCTATCACTTCTAGAAGAATGACTCTAACGTCCTTTCTTTTGCCCAATTTCTGGATCCATATTTGTGTCAACTAAAAATTAGCAGTTGCCACGGTGACTTGCCATCTCCCTCTGCAAGGATTAAATCATGTGCTGCTATAGCTGCTGATCTTCAACATCACCTTAAAGAAGTTCAGGGTAGAAAACAGAAATGAGGCACTCTGTCCTTCAGCAAAAACTGGCAGAACAGGTCTTCAGATAGATGGTTTTGGGAGCCAATTGTATAAGCTCAATTCTTGTATTTCCTTATATCTAGAAAAGCACTAAAAGCACTAACATCTCCTCCTTAAGACTAGGTGTAACCTTCATGACACTAGAAGAAACTTTACAAATAATGTGTGCCCTATTGCATGTACTCCCCCTTCTCCAAAATTACATACATAATGACTCTCCCCTTACCTCTTTGGAGCAGTTTCTCAATGTTATTTGAAATGTTATCTTCAGGGCTATAGTCTTCATTTTTCCCCCAAATAAAACTTAAATTCTCACATTGTATGTTTTTTTTAAGTCAACAATTGTTTATTTATCAATAACTTTGGGGCACCTAGCAATCATTCTCCAAGTTTATCTTGCTGTCCATTCATCCTCAAACTTCATCTTTTTAATAAGGCCCTTCATTATATTCTTTTCCATTATATTCACTCTAGTATTTCAATCTTCTTTAATTCCTTTCTTCGTAATCATTCTCTATTCATTGTCCAAAGATTGATCTTTGTTACAAAGCTTGGTTCTAGCCTTATCTCTGATAGAATGTGTCTCATGTTTCTCTTTTATTCCACTACTCTGTTATGGTTTTCAATCTACAAGGAAATGCTATGAAATAGTATTTTCATTAAATAGAGAAGAAAATGAGAATTTACTGAGGTAATTCAATTTTAAGATCACACATTAGTTTACAGGAAAACAAAGGCTTTAATTTTTATCTCTGTCATTTTAAAATTAGTATCCACATTCTAAGTTCTATAATAACAGTGGCTGTGTCTGCTTTTGTCCTTCACTGATATCCTAGCACAGAAAAGCAAGCATGCATAATGCATGGAAGAATGACAGAGTCGGGAACATAAAACATTTCTGTAGGTTGGTTATGGTGACTAAAGCATAGACATACATTTGGCATTTGCAACGAACTGGCAAAAAATATGTATGTCATATAATAAGGCATTTTTTTAAGTCAGGGAAGCTTTTGATAGATTTTTAGAATTGTAAATAAGAATAATAATACTTGGATTTTTTTGTGTAAGACTATCCTAGCTATGCTATGAGATAAAGACTTTATGCAGGTGCTTGAAGTAGGTAGGCCAATTAGGAAATTGTCACTACTCTGCAAACACTTGATGAGATCATAAATTAAGGCAGAAATTACAAGTTTGAAAGTGAGATTTGAGAGATCTTATGAGACAAAATAATAAAGCCTGGTGACTTGACTGCCTGGGGCTGTTAAGTCAGAGGAATGATTAAGGGCAGAATAAGGAATAGTGATTATTTTATTCATCAGTATGTGAAAGACAGGACAAAGTTTAGGTTGGGGACAAAACAAAAAGAGCGGTCATTTGAGACATTCAAATTTGTGTTGTTTGGAGAACAACCAAGTGGAGATATCCATTAAACAGATAAGCATGTGGGGCCAGAAATCAGGAGGGGTAACTCAAGTGAGAGCTGTTAATTTGATGTAGTCAATTCCTGTTCTCTTTCCCCCAGATATACAGTATATAAAGGCCAATTGTATAATTAACCAAGGTCTTAGTTTGAAGAATTCATACAAAATGCATAACTTATCCTCAACTAAGGAACACTTAGATTAATTCTATCAATCCATTCTTCTATCATCTACATTTCTATCTAAAGCAAACTTGTATGGGAAATATCACATAATTATATATTTCATTGCCCCCCCTTTTAAGCCTAAGAAGTACATTAAAAAGATAAGAAAAGAAAGAAAGAAAGTGAAGTCGCTCAGTCGTGTCCGACTCTTTGGAACCCCGTGGACTGTAGCCTACCAGGTTCCTCTGTCCATGGGATTTTCCAGGCAAGAATACTGGAGTGGGTTGGCATTTCCTTCTCCAGGAGATTTTCCCTACCCAGGGATTGAACCCTAGTTTCCCACATTGTAGGCAGACGCTTTACTGTCTGAGCCACCAGAAGGACACCATCTTAACCACCATCTTAACCACCAAGGCATATATATATGATGTTTTAAATATTATCAAGTATTTTAAAACAAGTATAAAACTGGAAGTATTTAAATAATTTTCATTAGGAAGGAAAGAGTACATAGCCACAACATTCTCACAAATGAAATACACTTGTTTGGCTGATGACTTTTTACAGTTTCAGAATGCTCATCATTACTACATCATAGAAATAGGGTACTTGATGTAACACTAGTAATTGAAATATATCTGACACCATATGACTACTAACATAATTCACTACAAAAAACCCCACAAAATTACTTATATTTATGCTAAGATATTTACACCACACTGGATCGAATCACCACACAAATACAGAATATTGGGCATTATATAATAAACTGTCCTAGACTTTAAAAAATGACAGTTATGAAAACAAAATAACAACAGCAGTATAACATGGGAAACAGTCTAAATTAAGAGTTTAAATAGCATAATACACAAAGGAAATGTGTAAGACTTGATTGGATCCTGGATCCAAGAAATATAAAAGGTCTGAAAAACAATTTGGAACAATCAAATAAATATGAATATGGAGTATATTTTATATAACATTTTGGATTTGTATAGATATTCTTAAGCATGAAAATAGTGCTGTGATTTTCTGGGACAATAACCAATTCTTAGAAGATGAATTCTGAAATATTTACAGGTGAAGTGTGTGATTGCTTTCAAGAGGTTTAGCAAAACAAAACATAAATATAAAGACAGATATACATGTATACATGTATATATGTGTGTGTATGAATTCATATATATGAAAAAATACAAAGGACAAAGTGCTAATAATTGGTAAGGTGAAGGAATAAAATATAGGTATCTAATATACTATTTTCTCAAAATTCCATAGTTTATAAGATTATTAAAATTAAAAGTTTGGGGAAAATAAGTGTACATTGGGATATTATTTTTCTGATAAAAGAAAATAGGTGACTATATCTGCAAATTCATCCATATTATTTTGCAAATGGATTCTTTCAAATACTTCATGAGCAGATCACTTTAAAATCATAAAAACTTTTAAAGGAAATCCTTCTCATAAAAAAGATTATTTGATAAACTTAACAATAAAATTTGACAAAAACAGGCCAACTCCTTCATGAATGCAGATCCAAACCAAAATATCAAACCAAAATATCCAAACCAAAATATCACCAAACTGATTCCAACAATGTAAAAATGTATATTAAAAGAAAAAAGCCAGAGGTAAGAGAGAACTCAAGAATGACCTGTTGAAATACTATTGGAACATTAATATTATTCCCATTATCAGAGGAGAAAGAACATCATGATTATGACAGGAGATGCACACACATGTGCATGAACACACACATACACGCTAAACAAACTTCTTTTATACATTCTTGATAAAAACTTTTATCACACTAGGAGGCAATTCCCCTAACAAAATAAAGGGTATGTACAAAAACCTGTAGTAATGGTCATACTTAATGGGGAATATTTAGCATCATTAACTACCGGTAGTGAACAAGAACTTATGATGATGAATGGACTGGCAGTTTCCTGTCTTTGACCTTCTCCTCTTCAATGTTCTCATCAGGAATTTGGGTGAAAGTGGAAAAGGCAAAATTTCCCACTTGAGTAAAATTCAGAATTTGGAAGGATACAGTTTAAGGTAAAGTCAGTATTACAAGTGATCTAAACTAGCAGAAATGCTTGGCCCAAATGAACAGAATTTAGCAGATATCTTTAACTGAAGTTCAAAATCAGCTATACACATGTAGTATACCCATATAGTATGTGGGAAAATCAGTTTGCTAAGTGATGATGTAAAAAAGTAGAAACAAATTAACTGCTAAAAGCTCAATATAGGTTAAAAAATACAGCTACCAAAAAAAAAAAAAAAAGAAGAAAAGAGGTAAACTAATCATAGTGTCTATTAAAAAAAGTGTTTTATTTAGAAATAAGTACTAGGATTGAGGCAGATCTATTTTGTACCCCTATCTTACTAAACCAGGGTATCAGTACCCTTAATAAAATCACCTATATCTATGGCAAAATTTTAAGTCAGACAGTGTTTCAGAAGGACATCAGCTCTCGTATGGAGTGTGATTCAGAGGGTATGAAATCTAAAAATCATGTTTCAGAAGAAAGGATGAAAGGAGTCGAACATCTTATAATTGAAACATCTCTTGGAAAAGTGGAGAATGCTTCAAATAATACAGAATGTTGAGAACTCATTGGAAGTTAGACTTTGTACCAACTATTTCAGTCTACCCAAACCCTAGGAGATAGATATCAGTAAGTCATTTTATAAAGGAAGAAACTCTCAGAGATTAACTTCCATCAAGACACCCAGATTCAGCAATGAGTACAACCTCATATTTATTCCAAAACATGAGTTTTCTTATTACATTTCATTACCCACTATCTATGCTATATGATGGATTGTAACATGGAAGAGACTAGAAGTTTGTTGTTGCTCAATGAGAAAGAGGAATAGTGAGTGAAATAGAACTGCTTCTAAACAAGAAACAAAGCTAAAAATCTTTTATGTTAATAGTCTACCAAAAGATTACAACCATAAACTGCACACTCATATGTCTATGAAAGTTCACATCTTCCATTTTAATTTTTAAAAAGTGATTTTAAATTTATGTCTTGACATCATATTGATACTGACATTACCAGTTAATAATTTAAAAGAAGGCATCATTATAAGATTAGTATTAGGCTGTATATTGTCACCCTGCTTATTTAACTTATATGCAGGGTACATCTTGTGAAATGCTGGGCTGGATGAAGCACAAGCTGGAATCAAGATTGCCAGGAGAAATATCAATAACCTGAGATACACAAATAACACCACCCTTATGGCAGAAAGTGAAGAACTAAAGAGACTCTTGATGAAAGTGAAAGAGGAGAGTGAAAAAGCTGGCTTAAAACTCAAGATTAAAAAAATTGAGATCATGGCATCCGGTCCCATCACTTCATGGCAAATAGATAGGGAAACAATGCAATGACAGACTTTATTTTTGGGGGGGCTCCAAAATCACTGCAGATGGTGACTGCAGCCATGAAATTAAAAGACACTTGAGCCTTGGAAGAAAAGCTATGACCAACCTAGACAACATATTAAAAAGCAGAGATATTATTTTGCCAAGCAAGGTCCATCCAGGCAAAGCTATGGTTTTTCCAATAGTCATGTATGGATGTGAGAGCTGGACTATAAAGAAAGTTGAGTGCTGAGGAATTGATGCTTTTGAACTGTGGTGTTGGAGAAGACTCTTGAGAGTCCCTAGGACTGCAAGGAGATCCAACCAGTCCATTCTAAAGGAGATCAACTCTAGGTGTTCATTGTAAGGACTGATGCTGAAACTGAAACTCCAATACTTTGGCCACTTGATGCAAAAAACTGACTTATTGGAAAAGACCCTTATGGTGAGAAAGACTGAAGGCAGGAGGAGAAGGGGACAATGGAGGATGAGATGGTGGATGGCATCACCAACTCAAGGGACACGAGTTTGAGAAAGCTCTGGGAGTTGTTGATGGACAGGGAGGCCTGGTGTGCTTTAGTCCATGGGATCACTACAAGTTGGACACGACTGAGTGACTTCACTTTCATGCATTGGAGAAGGAAATGGCGAACGACTCCAGTGTTCTTGCCTGGAGAATCCCAGGGACGGGGGAGCCTGGTGGGCTGCTGTCTATAGGGTCGCACAGAGTCAGACATGACTGAAGTGACTTAGCAGCAGCAGTAGCAGCAGGAGCTTAATTTTGTTGTTTTAAGTTAGGTCTAGGACTTTAGATTAGTATCATAATTTCTACTAGATTCAATATTCTCCTGTATAGAAAGAAGATGCATGCACAGCTGGTTGGCTTCTAAGGTTTCAATCTTCTGCACAGTTATGTGATTTTAAGAGTATCTACAAAAAAGCTTCTGCAGGATTATAAATCAGGGTTTATTTTCATTTTGCCTATTTTAATAAGTTATGAAATGAATGAGCAGGACTTGAATGTGTTTAGGTGAAATTTAGGTACTGGTATAGATCTATAATGGCTTCTCTGGTGGCTCAGACAGTAAAGAACTCACCTGCAAAGCAGGAGACCTGGGTTCAATCCCTGGGTGGGGAAGATACTCTGGAGAAGGGAATGGCAACCCACTCCAGTATTCTTGCCTGGAGAATTCCATGGACAGGAGCCTAGTGAGTTATGGGGTCCCAGTGACTCATGGGGTCTCAAAGAGTAGGACACGTCTGTGTCACTAACACTTTCACTTCACACTGCACTTCACAGACATCATGTAGACTTAAAATTTTTTGAATATATTTGCCAAGAAAAATGTGGAATAAAACCTCTAATTTATACTTATTAAGAATAAAACAATTTATGAGTATTAAAGTATGAATTAAGTATAAACTTAAATATTTAATTATTTGAAACATTTTCTACTTTGAAGAAATAAATAAATAACTTGTTAAAATTCCCTCATTACACTTTGACCCAGATAATAATATTAGTCACCATCACAATTAGGAAGGAACAGATTATTTCAGGATGCCCTTGGCTTGTGTAAACACGCTATTTTGATGTCTATATTTGGCTGTGTAGCATGAGCTAATCTTACAAGAATGGAATGATTATTGTGAACTAAGACCTAGAAACATTGTGAGAATGGGACTCAATAATTTATTCCTAATAAAAACTTTGCAGCAGGGCAAATAATAAATTAGATTTTTAGACAGATGGGCTTTTCTTCAGGAATTTTCATCGTATTCCTATAATTGCCTATACTGGGCCTTCATATAGAAGCCTGAAGTCATCACATAGGGCAGAAAATTATTCAGGTAGCTATTTTAAAATCTTTCAAAGGAAAATACTGTTTTCATACAAAATTTCGTTAAAGAGTGATGCTGTTTTTTCAAAAGTGATTATTCTGCCTATCGGACACACATCTGAATGATCAGTTATCAACAATCTCTGTATAATAACATACCCATTAGCATCATAAATAGTTCTGGAAACTTGCCAGATCTTAATGAAATATAGTTGTGATTATTTAAAAAAATTTTTATGTGTTCAACAGTGGTTCAAATGTATATCTATCCATAATACATATGCTGGTACAATTCTGGAAAACTCTTTACACAGATTATTATTCTTAAGATAGATAACTGAAATTAAATGGAAATTATCTAAATTATTTTCACTTCATTGTAGAAATTATAGATATTATATTATTATGTAACTGATAGTTAAAAATGAGACATTCTTAATCTCTCAGATTTTCTTGAAAATTTTTTCATTCAGTGTTTACACTCTAGTTGAAGAAAACGCAACATTAAATATTTCTGAATGGATAAGTCCTGGGGTTTCTGCTGGGCCAATTGGTTTTCCTCCCATATCCCCAGAACTCTGCAATTTTCCATCTAGCAAAACTGAAAACATACTTAGAGAAGTAAGATATACTACAAATCTTTTAGTTGTGTAGGATGATGCTGTGATTTCTAATGTCTACTTCTACTGTTGGAGTTTTTTCAAAAACTACCAAGAACAGATTTATAATCTTATTGAATAACTTTTCTTTCAAAGCGATACAGTCTGGAGCAAAATAGCAAATTACATAAAGCCAGTAAACCAAGATACTGTGCAAAGCTCATTGATTTACTCTTGCCACCCTCACAAACATTAACAGTTAGCCATGGAAAATAATATAGCCAGTTGTCTTCTGAAAACAAGTGAGGTGATATTTTAATGTGATTTTCACTTTAATCTCAAATTTCTCAGTCTTAGACGTGGCAGCCTCTATTAAATGGCTGTGCCCCATCTGTGAGCTTTGATGGTTAGATTTAAAATCTATGAAGAAAGATTAGCAAATTTGCTGAGGCTGATTTTGTATTTATCAACTTTGTTGTATCATTTCACACTGAGTGGTGTGGAAAAGACTAACATTAAACCACAAAGGAAAGTATGCTGGAGGTTTATCCAAGAGGAATAATCTATAAATCATCACCAGCAATAAAATTATTTTATTTACCATAGCGTCACTACTTTGATTCCTCAGTATCTTCTAAGGTGGGCAGTTCTTTCAGATAGCTACAGATACATAATTTTCTTGGAAAAACATAAGAAAATTTTCCTCTGAGTAAGAAAAAACCAATTTTCTGTGAAGTAGAATTAAACTGAGGTGTAGTTGTATTTGTTCATCAGAGTCTAAGAAAACATTGAGTCAGGGAGAAATCATTCAATGTGAAGAAACTGATATAAAACACAAGGACAAAATGTTACTTTTGAAGTACTGTCTGAGTTTAAATAAAGCATTTGTTTCATTGAGATTCTACTATTAAGCACTGTTCTATGTGCTCTCCATATGTGAGTGAACAAAACAGACTAATTCCCTTGCCCTTGTGGAATTTACTTTGTAGTGCTTGCAGACAGACAGGAAAATTTAAAAACTATATGTGAATAATGTGTTACTTTGTAGAGCGAGGTAAGTGCTAGGGAAAAAAAGTGAGGCAAGGAAAGGACAATAGTGGGTGACAGTGGGTTTAGAAATTTAGATAGTGTAGTCAAGATCCTCTGATTCAATATAGATTTTCATATAATTTGAATAAAATTCTTAGATTCAGGGTTGCCAGAAGTCATGACTTTTGTTCCATAAAATTATACTAGTTTTGGTAAAACAAGGCAGTTGATTACCATGCTGGTAAGAGATATGTTTACATCTATTAATTTATGTTTACATAAAATTAATTCCTAACTTTGGGTTTTTCCTGGAAATTTANGCCAGAAGTCATGACTTTTGTTCCATAAAATTATACTAGTTTTGGTAAAACAAGGCAGTTGATTACCATGCTGGTAAGAGATATGTTTACATCTATTAATTTATGTTTACATAAAATTAATTCCTAACTTTGGGTTTTTCCTGGAAATTTAAATTGTCTTAGTAGTGCTGCTTTGAAATTTGTCCAGAGTTAACAAGCACACAGACTTTAAAGATGTCATATGACTCAATTTACAATAACATATCAAAGGCTTTGCTTCTCTTAAGGATACAGAAATTAGTGTAATGTTAAATATTCACTCATTGATCTTTTTTTATAGGCCCTTCATCAATATTATATTTTAATATCACATTTTTATTGATAAATGTTAATTATAACCTGAGGAACATTGAGTTTTCCTCAATTTATTAAAGTTTAGTGATTCTATATAAAAACTTTATGAACGGATTTGTATTATTCAGGTTTTATAAACTCTTGATGACCCCCTGCTTTTATCCCATTTATAAACCCAGAATTCCCAAATTTCAAGAAGTTGCCTTATATCACTAAAATGTCTGCAAGTTACAAATGCTGGAGAGGATATGTGGAAAAAAGGGAACCCTCCTACACTGTTGGTGGTGACATAAATTGGTACAGGCACTTTGAAAAATAGTAGAGAAGTTCCTCAGAAAGCTAAAAATAGAACTGCCATATGATCTAGCAATCGCATTCTTGGGCATATATCCAGACAAAACTATAATTTGAAAAGATACATGCACCCTAATGTTCACAGCAGCACTACTCACAATAGCCGAGATATAGAAACAACCTAAGTGTCCATCAACAGATGAAAGGATAAAGAAGATGTGGTGCATATACACAATAGAATACTACTCAGCCATTAAAAAATAGAATGANATATATATATATATGAAAATATCCTTTCTTATATTGTTGGCTCATATGAAGGAATGAGAAGGTCTTGCTAACTCTTTCTACAGTAGCAATGCTAAAATGTAAGATATTTGTGAATTGGACTGAAGCTCAATGAAGACTCATTTTGATAACATTTTCTATAGTATGCAACCACTACCTATTTCCCACCCACTAAAACAGGTTTTGAGCTCTTTTGTTTTCTTACTAGCTTTTTCTTTCTCTCTGGCTCAAGAGGGTGTGTAATTAAAGACATCATTTATGAGGAAGAGAATGTAGGGAATTTCTCTAGAAAGAATATTTAAGCAATGAAATTTTGAAAAAATTCACATTTTACTATAAAGCATAAAAAACACAGTTATACATACTTTTAAGGAACTATTTTAAATTATTAAAAAATTTTCAAATCATTTAAATAGTCACAGCAATTGAGATAACTAATCCCTTAATAAATTCTCACAGCTAAGTCACTTTTTTTTGAAGTACTAAATAGGATTATAAAAGTACACAGGCATTCACAGTGTAAAATGTCATAGTATTTTAAAATAGGAAGTATAAAAATAACTTCATTTCGGTAAGTGCCTAGGTACTTACATTAGCACTGATTTGTATTCACATAGCATAAATCATCCTAAAACTTTTAAAGATAAAGTTAATTTACATATTAAATTCAAGACTGTAGAATTTTAAACAGGAACATCAAAATGAAAAAATTCTCTCTGTCAATGCACTGTATCATCTTCATGTATCACCTAATTTAATGCAAATTACCTTGGAGTGTTTTTTTTATCATTCCAGAACCTTCAACTGTCAAACTGGCAAAATCATCTCTCTTTACAGAAGTTACTATGTAAATAGAAAATGCAATGCAAATGTGAACCCTTTTACATTTGAGTTATCAGTTATAGAGAAGTCCTTTCTTCCTATTGCTCTATGATTAAAATAATTGAAAGGAGATAAAACTATATGGAAGCAAGGGAAAAGAGGTCAGCCACTATTACAATGTAGAGCTTTAGATTTTGAAACTGTAACTGTTTTCAACAATATCATAGATTTACCCAATCTATGATACAAAGTAAATTATAATTGTTTTGAATTTGAAGTTAAATCATGCCCACTATGTTCATTTCTGTTAGAACATGAGACAGCTTAGGAGTGTCTCTGGTTGTCTATCAAGCAATTGTAGGCCAACTTAGGTTTGTTATTCTCTATTAGATCTCACAGAGCAGTAAATCATGTATAACTATACTTTTGTTACAGGTATGTTCATGGTTAATGTTATCAAAATTATAAGTTATATAACATGATGTCTAATTTATTCCCACGATAGAATTTACTTTAATGACTTTAAGCATTATATTGTCCAATAATCAGAGAACTCTTCTGTAGGCATTTTAAGTTACACACAAATTTAGTAGAAAATATATAATGATATTAACAATTACGGGAGTTTAGCGACCCCAGGCTACCTTATGGTGGTTAATCCTTTTGATTCTGTTTTTTAATAACAAGCAGATTTAAAATGACCTCGGGGCATATTCTTTCTGTCTGCAGCATCTGCCCTAATTTACTTTCAGAACTGGGCACCAGGGAAAGACTTAGTGGAGCTCCTTTGCTAAGACGTGCGGTGGGAACACAGATACACCTGGTGGCCCCGACTCAGGTAGCCACCTCAGGACCTTATACCTAGATTTCTTGTGGGGATCAATTCACAACACATATAAATGTCAAATCACTAGGTTGTAACATGAAATAGTTTAATTTTGTATGTTAACTATATGTCAATAGAAAGACACAATTTAAAAAGTTATACCAATTCTAATATAGTCAAATATGTTGAATACATCCCATTCAACACAACAGCTTAAAATAAATTTTTACTCAAATTATATCTTATTTTTCTGTGGTCAAATACATAAAGGATGTCAGAAATTGTTATTTTTCCAAGAGAGTCACATGCTTATAGGATGAGCAAAGACATCTTACAAAAAATTAGCTGCAATAGCATTATAGCTATCCTAGACTATGCAATGACTTTGAAAGTATATAAAAGGCCTATTATTTCATAATAACCTATTCTAATATGAAGTGTGAATAATCTTATGTGGTTAAATATTTGTGTGTTCAAGTCCCTTCAGTCATGTCCAACTCTTTGCAATCCTATGGACTGTAGCCCACCTCTATCCGTGGGATTCTCCATGCAAAACCACTGGAGTGGGTTGCCATACCCTCCTCCATATTTAGCCAATTGTTTAACATAAATTAGTAAAGTTCAATAGCTTTTCCAACTGTCTAAAATGGACTATAAAACTCAACTGCTTAGTCAACTGTTTAACATAAAGCCATAAAAGTCTGACGGCTTGCCCTATATTAATACCATGGGCAGTTTAACAAATAATTGATGTTCAGTTGTTGCTTAAAACCCTAACCTGTGAATTTTTAGTTACATCATACATGTCAGGCATTTAAACACATTTTAATATTTAAGAATCCTTTCTTAAATATCAGACTTAAGGAAACATGTATTAAGTCAATCAAGCAATAAAAAAAAAGAAAAAAAAAACTTTTCAAAATGAGAACTGAAAGTTCCATCTAATGTCATAAAAGCTCTAGTTATCTTTACTATTCAGGCAATTAAAGCTTTTCAAGCCACATCACATATCCATTCACCTCATTAATTGTCCCAGTATATTTAACCAATCCAGATATTCAGTCAGGAAATATATAGGTTGTCCTCTGATTTCTATTATTGTTTTTCTCAGAAAAGTGATAAAGTGTGTATTTATATTTCTTACATGCTCCACTTTGGGAATCTCCACATTTTTTTCAATGATTATAATGCTTTAGTGTTATCTGCTCATCGTGTCTGACTCTTTGCAACCCCATGTAGTATAGCCCACCAGGCTCCTCTATCCATGAAATTCTCCAGGCAAGAACACTGGAATGGGTAGCCATTCCCTTCTCTAAAGTAAGCCCCAATTAAAATTTAGAGGAGATAAACATGAAAAGACATGTAAAAAATAAATTACTACAACAGCCGCAAAATAAAATGTAATATCCAAGAGAATCAATATAAAAGCAAAACTCCAGCCACTGATCTGCTTTGCCAATGAGCATTTTAGTTCAGTAACAGCAGATGGCATTAGAAAAAAGGTCAATGCTCCCTGGACCTGTGTCTCTAACATCACTCTGCATAAGGAAAAAAAAAAGAAAATGTTTTATCAAGTGAGTCATAAAATGAGAAGATTATTAGCATGCAATCTAAAATTTTTCAGAAGCCATTTTATCAACATGAATAAAACCTTAAGACTAAGTAATCTTTGTCCTCCCTTCCTTGGGAGACTGTAAGATATGCTGAGAGAGAGAACAGTGGGCTAAGGATAACTTACATAACTTATACCTCTTATCAACTAAATATTTGACTAAAAAGGAGAATAGCTGCTTTTCACACACATGTGTTAATATCAATAGCAGAGTTCAGAGAAGATAAATGATCAAAGTCAGGAGATAACCAGATAGTCCATTAAAAGAATGCAACACAACCCTTGGGAAGGGAAAGTTTTAAAGTTTTGCACTGTTATCTGTCTGGCAACACAAAAAGGTATTTTCTGACCTGGGGAAAGAAGGCTCCACAACAAATATGCTTCTTCACTACTTGGTGAGGATTTGACAGCTAACAGTAGATAGATGTACTTACCTGTAGTCTAAGGAAGTAGACCTAATGAACTTCACAACAAAGCTTAACATTCACAACATAGCTGTCATACATAAAGAACCTAACATGGCACCTGCTACCCAGCAGCCTCAAATAGCAACTGGATTAATGAGCCTTGGGCAAGCTGTTTAAAGAGATAATTGTATCTATCTTACAACTTTATGGTGAAGTTTAAATAATTGTCGACTAAAAGTTTTAAAGTCTGAATGCATATATATCATCCTTGCTTCCATAAGGATGTTTACTAAATTAAAAAAATTTTTAATTTGTTGGCTAATTTTTACATATTATAAACTTTAAGTCAAAACTGTCCTCTTCCTCCATTTATATTGCAAGTCTGAAACTATAGAGGGTTTGGTAATTAGCAGCACTTACAATAGTCTTTGAAAGTGAAACTGAAAGTCCCTCAGTTGTGTTCAACTCTTTGCGACCCCATGGACTGTATAGTCCATGGAATTCTCTGGGCCACAATACTAGAGTGGGTAGCCATTCCCTTCTCCAGGGGATCTTCCCAACCCAAAGATCAAACCAGGCCTCCCACATTGCAGGTGGATTCTTTATCAGCTGAGCCACAAGGGAAACCCAAGAATACAGGAGTGGGTAGCCTATCCCTTCTCCAGTGAATCTTCCCAACCCAGGAATCAAATCTGGGTCTCCTGCATTGCAGGTGGATTCTTTACCAGCTGAGCTACCAGGGAACCCCATAATAGTCTTTATTGACACCACATTTAAATTTCTAAACATCTATCAAACTCCTAAACATCGTCTTCAATAATATGAGCAACTTCTCTTTCAATATACTACTAAATGGAGTGATTTTGCATTGGTACACACATATTTGAGGAATTTTAGTTCTATACAACTGTTCTTTACTGGATTAATATGTGAAATATTAAGCACTAGAGAAGTACAATATGTGGTACTTCTGATTATCTTCAATAAATCAGCTGACTGATGTTTAATACTTCAGTATAGTTATTATAGTTATTACCTTTGAAATATCTGTACAGGTTGGGTGTTCCTTGGTATTGAACATTTAATATCTTGGGATCAAACTATTGTGAAAGCCCTGTAATTTTTCCCTTGCCTCTCTCTAGTCTCTTCCTCATCAAATCTGTCTTCAGATTTGAACTCAGATCAAAGTGACCTAACAATAAGCACACAAGCAAATGTTAATTCCCTAGTTCAAAATCACCTATGGATTGCCATTGACCACAATATAAAAACTGATCTCATAATAGAAAAGACCGAAAATCTATTTCTGGTCTAACACCTCAGGCTTACTCTTGGGTGCTCAAATCCTTTGCTCTTGCTTTTGCTTTTATTGCCTCTATCTGGAACATTCTTTTTATACACTATCTCCTCTGTAGTTTCTGATCACTCCATTTCACATACATACATACACACACAGACCACACACACAACTACCACCACTACAACCAGATCAGAAGATTCTCAAGACTGAAACTCTGACACTTAGAATGTAATAAATACTCAATAAATATTTGCTGACTCAGGCCATAAATTTCAATATTTTACCATAATCTTCACATTCTCCAAAATATAATTATATGTCTCAAGCATGCCGTGTTCTCTCATTCCTTGATGACTTAGACATGCACTTTGGATAAAAAAATCCTCCCTCCATTTCATTAACATGGAAACTATTTATTTATTTGCAAGTATTTATTGCATGTTTGGAGAAGGCAATGGCACCCCACTCCAGTACTCTTGCCTGGAAAATCCCATGGACGGAGGAGCCTGGAAGGCTGCAGTCCATGGGGTCACTGAGGGTCGGACATGACTGAGCGACTTCACTTTCACTTTTCACTTTCATGCATTGGAGAGGGAAATGGCAACCCACTCCAGTGTTCTTGCCTGGAGAATCTCAGGGACAGAGGAGCCTGGTAGGAGGCCGTCTATGGGGTCGCAAAGAGTCAGAGAGAAGAGAACAGACTGAAGCGACTTAGCAGCAGCAGTGTAGATAAGGTCCCTACCCTCATGAGACCACTATTCTGTTAGGGAGATGATAACTACTAAACAAATGAAAAAATAAATCACAGTCATTGACTGTGACAATTACTATAAAAGAAATGGAGTGATACAACCAAAAGTAAATGGGCAGCGGAAAGAGTTAACAATTTACAAAGGATGCTCTAGGTGGCTATCTGCAAAGTCTCGATATTGATATTAAGATCCGAACATTGAGGAAAAAAACAGTCTTATGGAAGGAAGAACTGAACTGTGTTGCCTGGAAGGGAGATGGACTATGCAAAAGTCCTAAGATACCAAAAAGTTAGATTTATATTAAAGGAACTGAATGAATAGAATTGTGATTGGATTGCATTGAAAAGAAGAATGGTAGGAACTAAGCTTGCAAAGGTAGGAATGAACAAAAACAGGTAGAACCTTAGAGGTCATCAACAAAAAGTTTGTGTTTGATGCTAAGGGCTTCCCTGGTGGCTCAGTAGTAAAGAATTCGCCCGCAATGCAGGAAATCCAGGAGACGTGGATTCAATCCCTGGGTCAGAAGATACCTGGAGGAGGGCATGACAACCCACTTTAGTATTCTCGTCAGGAAAGTCCTATAGACAGAAGAGTCTGGTGGGCTACAGTCCATAGGGTCCCAAAGAGTCAGACACGACTGAAGTGACTGAGCATACATAAGGGGAAAAGAAGCCTTTGAAAAATTGTAAGCAGGAAAGTGGTATAATAAGATTCACATTAGGATAAAATTCTGAGTGCTGTGAGAATTTGTTTTTAGAGCTTTTAGAAACAGGGAGACCAATTAGAACATTTCTATAGTATCCCTGGTGAGAAACTGTGGTGGCTTGTACAAGAGAGGAGTTTCAAAGGAGTGGATGAGTTAGAAA
The DNA here is from genome assembly GCA_006410875.1 of Neotragus pygmaeus. NCBI lineage: Eukaryota > Metazoa > Chordata > Mammalia > Artiodactyla > Bovidae > Neotragus > Neotragus pygmaeus. The sequence goes on along the minus strand of SJYV01024592.1, from coordinate 803,069 downwards.
CTGCACTTCACATGTGCACTATATGGAAGATGAGGGAAAGAGGGGGATTACAAAGGATTCCTAGCTTCTTGATTGAGTTTCTCTGTCCACACTGATGCTTTTTACCAAAATACAAACCAGAGGGAGGGCCAAATTTTCTAACATTTCCTTTAAGTTTAATGATCACTCAAGGTGACTTAAATCGTCCTCTGGGCTCATATTTTACCTTTTGTGTTAGAATATATATATATATATATATGCTGTGGGAGATAGTGAAGCCTGGTGCACTGCAGAACAACATAACAATCTTACTGTGCACAAATCTGGTAGACACCATCTAACCAAGTGGTCAAAGTCACACAGTAATGAGACAATCAATATGAGGTGCTGCCTGATATCATTCACTAAAAAGGATAAGTATCACTTGTAGGATACTCTTGCTCAAAATGCATTTACTGAATCTAATCATAAGAGAACCTCAAAACACATACCCCTAAGAGAGAGTCTACATACAGTCTGGTCTGAACTCATCAAACATGTCAGGGAGGTTCAAGAGGAAAAGAATGTATGTACACGTATGGCTGATTCATGTTTATGTTTGACAGAAAACAGCAAAATTCTGTAAAGCAATTACCCTTCAATTAAAAAGTAAATAATTTTTTTTAATGTCGACATTAAGTAGGATCAAGGAAGAGATTTTTCCAGGTTAAAGACATGTAAATATTCGTGACCTACAAATACATTTTGTGATTTTAGATTTAAGATTGAAAGTTGGACCAAGAATTCTTTTGTTATAAAGGTGACTAGTAAAATAATTGGTGGAGATTTTAAATAAGGCTAATAGATTAGATAATAATGATGTATCAAGTAACTTCCTATTTTGTAGCATCATGTTCAAGAATGTCCTTGTTTTTAAGAAATATACATTGAAGTATTTAAGAATTAAAAAGTCTGCCTAAGGTTTAGGAAATAAGGAATTATTAGCATCTTTATTTCTACTTGTTTATTCTCTACCTAAGAAACGGCCTTTGGCTCTACTAGGGACGAAACAGGAGAGGGGAATGATATAAGGGACAAATAATATCTTTTTAAATTGCTACCAGTGTAATCTGCATTCATGCTTTCTGAGTTTAGTGGATTCAAGAGAGAACAGATGTTTTATCCCTTCCCTAGAAACCTTCCTCCAGGACCATTTGAGTGTGCTTCTCAAGAAGGGGNTGGACATGAATCTGAGCAAACTCGGAGAGACAGTGAAGGACTGGGGAGCCTGGCATGCTGCAGTCTGTGGAGTCACAAAGAGTCAGACATGACTTAGTGACTGAACAACAACAACAAATTAGAATATTCATTAAAAAATATTATAATAATTTATTTTTCTCTTTACAAGACAGCAAGCTCATGAAGACAGTGACTGTATCTATCTTCACGTCAGTAGGCTTAGCACAGTGTCGAGTACATAGTAGGCAGATGATAGTTGTTCGAATGAATGAATGAATGAATGTAGGAGGAGCTCAGCGAACAAGCAAGACTTGTAGCATCAGAACTATGACAACTTTCAATCTTCTCTGGGCTCTAGTAATTTAAGAATACAGATAGTCTTTAATCAAAATCTCTAAGTCCAACAGGTATCTTACTAAAACTTCAAACTGCTGTAAATTTCCCAGTTGCTCAAAATCAGTATGTGAATTATTTTACTCTACCCTGTGTAAATACATGCTAAGTCACCTCAGTCTGACTCTCTCCCTATGGACTCTAGCCCTTCAGGCTCCTCTGTCTGAGGGGATTCTCCAGGCAAGAATGCTGGAATGGGTTGTCATTCCCTCCTCCAGGGGATCTTTCCAACTCAGGGGTCAAACCCAGGCCTCTTACCTCTCCAGCATTGTCAGGCGGGTTCTTTACCACTAGCGCCACCTGGGATGCCTGCATGAAACCCAAAAAATAAATAAAAGTTCTCTTTTTCTATAGTCCTTGAGCTGCAAGTTACCCAAATAAGTCTTACTTCATAATCAATAAAAAGACTACCTTTAAGCATTTGAGAGCGTTCATTTATAATTCCAAATGTTCATTTTAAAGTAAATTTTGGAGGATATTTGTATGATTCATTTTTCTGTTATTCTTGCTTTTTTAAAGAATGTTTGATGTAGGTGGACAGAGATCTGAAAGAAAGAAATGGATCCACTGCTTTGAAGGAGTTACATGCATTATATTTTGTGCTGCACTCAGTGCCTATGACATGGTTCTAGTGGAAGATGAAGAAGTGGTAAGTCTAAAAGGAAGACAAGATCGAGATAAAAAAATAAGCATTTGTGATTTCCAATATGACTACCCTATTCCCCAACTCAATTAAGAACTTCCAAAGACAGATGCTATTTCTAGATCCTTGTTCATAATCCCCACCATTAATATCTTGCAAACAACAATCCTACACATTTTCATCTTTTATATCTAACAGAACAGAATGCATGAAAGCCTTCACCTGTTCAACAGTATCTGTAATCACAAGTACTTTGCAACCACCTCCATTGTCCTGTTTCTCAATAAAAAAGATCTCTTTCAAGAAAAAGTTACCAAAGTGCATCTTAGTATCTGCTTTCCAGAATATATTGGTAAGATTCTTCTCTTTTAATTCCAAAGTAGTAAATTCTTGTATACAGATACACTTTTCTATCTGGACCTTGATGTATAATATTTAGGAGTTTTGAGGCTTATGATACTTTTTGAGTCATGTGTATGATCCACATTGGAATGAATTTTACAAATAAAAGAGGAAACCCTCTCTATACTGCCTGCATTAAAGCAAAGCTCTAATGAATAAAGGGGAAGTGGTTAGACCAAACAGGGCTGAGACTCCATATAATGTATCAAATGGCATTGCAAATTATATTATCTTAAAATTATGATAAGAGTATAAATGTTATTTCAAATTGGCATCTTTTAGATATTTCCCAATGAAACTTTGTAATGCTGTACTAGATCTCAGTGACTCTTCAAAGTCAGAATTAAGTTTCCAGAGGAAGATCTTGAATCAATTTGAGAATAGTGACAGCTTTTTTTTCAGTTTTCCTACCTCGTAGAGTTTTAATACTGACCCTCTTTGCTATTGACTATAAATGTCGGTTCTCTAGAAGGGTTGTATTTCTTTTGGAGACAATTTTTTTTTTTTTTGGTAAATAGTTATATACTCTGTTAATGAAACTGTGTTAGATGGAGATATTTATGGTTTAAACACAAATATGGACTTCCCTGGTGGCTCAGTTGGCAAAGAGTCCGCCTGCAATGTAGGAGACCTGACTTCGATCCCTGAGTTGGGAAGATCCTGTGGAGAAGGACATAGCAACCCATTCAGTATTCTTGCCTGGAGAATCCCCAAGGACAGAGGAACCTGACGGGTTACAGTCCATGGGGTCGCAAAGAATTGGACACAACTGAGCGACTTAGCTCAAGCATAAATATAAACCTAGTTTACCACTTAGATATGTGGGTAGCCCAGATGTACTAGGGTTGTGGCACTTTGTCAAAATAGCTACTTAGGCTAATCTATATGCTATATATATATATATATATATATATATATCATATATCTATAATCTATAATGCTTATAGCTTTTTTACTTATAAATATCAATTATATGCTTATACATTTGTCATATAATTAAGTAACTTACATGAATGTTGTACTGAATGTTACAAATTATAGAATCATAATTAAGCACTTTATGTGTTCCAATAAGTTACAATCTAAATTTTTTAGAGCAATTTTTAGTTGATAGAAAAAGTGAACAGAAAATAGAGAGTTTTCATATATTTCCTCTCTGGTCAGCTCCCATCGTTTGCCCTATTATTAACACCTTGACTTGGAGTCATACATTTATTTTGTTACAACTGATGAGCAGATATTGATACATTATTAACCAAAGTCCATGTTGATATTTTACATCAGAATAAACTCTATGTTACACAGTCTGGTGGGTAATACCAAGCGCATGTCAGGTACCCAGCATTCTTGTGTTACCCAGAATAGTGTCATTACAATAAATCTCCCTGGGATCTACCTATTCATGTCCTTTTCCTTACCTCTAACCCTTATAACCACTGTTCTTTTTACTATTACTATACTTTTGCCCTCCCCAGAATGTTACATAGCTGCAATCTTACAGTACATGCCTATCACTTTTTCATTTTCATTGACTCAAATATTTTTTTTCTCTCTCCTACCCACCCTCAAAGTCCAGCTCAAAAACTACCTTATTATGTATTCCACTCATCTTCAATTTCCGTTCTTTTCCTTTAGTTCATATTAACACACATGCACACAAGCATGCACATATTTACAAACACAATCTTTGACATACATCTAGGCTTTCTTACTCACTTTGTTGTATAAATACGTTAATTATTGCTGTTGTTTAGTCACTATGTCATGTCTGACACTTTTTCGACCACAGGAACTGTAGCTTGTCAATCTCCTCTGTCCTTGGGAATTCCCAGGCAAGAATTCTGGAGTGGGTTGCCATTTCCTTCTCTAGGATCTTCTCGACTCAGGGATCGAACCCATGTCTTCTGTATTGGTGGGTGGGCTCTTTTTCAGAGCCACCAGGGGAGCCCCAAATATGCTAGCAGTTCTACTATATTTTGATGTTTTCATGCAGAGGTTACATTTTAACCACTTGAAACCTCCAGTAGGGTAAGCATAGTTTCCAACACAAAGTAGATGTTATATAAATCCCTGATAATTAGCCATTGCCACTTTGATTTTTTAATCCTGAGCATATCAAACAGCACACAAAGCAAAATTCTAAAGATTATTTATAATTGTATTCTTTTTAAACGCAATTACCTTTGTTTTTTTTTTTTTTTTTAACAAGGTCCAAATACATTTGAAGATGCAGGGAATTACATCAAGAACCAGTTTTTAGACCTGAATTTAAAGAAAGAAGATAAAGAAATTTATTCCCACATGACCTGTGCCACAGATACTCAAAATGTCAAGTTCGTGTTTGATGCAGTTACAGATATAATAATCAAAGAGAATCTGAAAGACTGTGGGCTTTTCTAATTGATGTTTTTTTTTTTTCTTCCACTCCTGCTCATGTACACTTTTCTAGATATAAGTGGTGCTGTGTGATGTATTTAGTTTTAATAGATACTAACTTGTACAACTTGTGTTGTAAGGCAAAATTTTTCACACAAACATTTTAATGTATTGTCACCTTCCTTTGGTAAACTTTGATTTGTTTGAGATTGGAAGGATTGGGGTGTCTGATGCCTTCAGTTCTGAAAACTGATACATTTTGGTAGCACTCTTACTGTACATATCAGTGACACTGAATTTTCTTGAAAGCAAATTCTGCATTGTGGCCTATTTTAAAATCATAGAACAACAGGGGATAAAAACAATGTATTCTATATTTTTTCCATTGGCCAGAATTTGAGAGGCATTCATTTTTGCTGATAATATATCTGTGCCTATATCATAGAAACATTCAAAGATGATACATGCGGCGTTTTATTGGTCAATTACTCCTTTTCAACCAGTACAAATGAAATGTTCACTATACATGTACCTGTTGATGGAGATTACACATGCCAAAGAATTGCATACAATTTTATCTGCTACTTTTCCATAGGAAGAAAAAAGTATTAATGCTGAATTTACCTTTAGAATTGAGGATTTCAATAACGTATTTTTGTACCAATCCAACTGAAAACTGGGGACCATGTGTGATCAAGACAGTGTAAGACTGCTCAGGCTGAAGAGTCATCCTCAATGGAGTACTCCTTTCCCCCATTTTATTTCGGAGCAGCGCGGAACATTATTACAATTAATGTTTGAGGACAATACATCGTGACTGCAAGAGAAAAAAAAATTAAATATCTTAGCACTAATGTGTTTTAACTTTGTGAATAAGAAGTAGGAAGTAAGAGTAAATAATTAGGAGATTTTTTAGAAGAGAAACTGAGCTTCTTGTTTGTAGCATATGCTTCTTTCTAATGTTATATGATATGCTAGTGGTCAAAGCCTACTCTTTAAAAGATTATTTGGTGCATTACCAACACAATCATTATTTATGAACAGAAAAGATGACTTTCCCCTTTTTTAAAGTGTGCATCACTTACAACATATATTTTTAAAACATGTCTGATATCATTTAACTTATCCACTTTTGAAGGTGATATATAGGTCAGGATAGGACAGCAGTGGATAAGATCTATAATTACTCTGAAAAGAGAGCTAATTAGGTTAAATAATTAGATGAGATGAAAGGAATATAAATTAAGCAATTTGCCAATCGTAGCTCTGGTGGATTTAGGTAGCCCTGTCTCAGTGTCACTGCTTCACTGTTCTATAATACATTTCCAACCTAAGCACGTAAGAATGATCTCCATTCAGTGAGTAACCTTGACAAGAGCATTTCTGGCTTTATTTTCAAAAACACAAGGAGTTATCAATAAATATAATCAAATAGAAATGTTATATTAAGAACAATTAATTTGAAATTTCTTTGCAAAATACAAGTTATTAAGGAGGCTAAGACAACAAGGACAAACAATGCACAAGAAATCATTTAGTTCAGGCACTCAATAAATTTCTCTGGCTGAAAACCATTATCTATTAAACAAGTCCATATTTTACTAGGAGCTATATAATGCTTTGAGATTTTAAATTAAGATTACAAATACTATGATTTTATCCACTACTTTGTCTTTTTGTTCTCCTGTTCTACTTTAATCTATTTTTCTCTATCAGTGTGAAGAGAATGTTCCAGAAAGTAATTTTTTGAAATAGTATTACTCTTATAATTTATATTTTGACTCTGACTTATGCTTAGAATTCCTATTTTAGATAACATAGGTAGAAAGGGTAAGNTTTTATCCACTACTTTGTCTTTTTGTTCTCCTGTTCTACTTTAATCTATTTTTCTCTATCAGTGTGAAGAGAATGTTCCAGAAAGTAATTTTTTGAAATAGTATTACTCTTATAATTTATATTTTGACTCTGACTTATGCTTAGAATTCCTATTTTAGATAACATAGGTAGAAAGGGTAAGGTCAGAAATGGTCTTTTTAAAATATATAACTCATTTTGATCTTAGCTAAAAATTAATAGACATCATTTATTTATGAAATCTTGGTCTGAGAACTTTAAAAATATATGTTGAACTACCAAACTAAAATTAGAGGTCAGTTGGGATTGTCTTTTTAAAAACTGTTTGATTTCTTTCAATTCTATATTTAAATTAAAAAAAATTTTTCTTCACAATCAAAAACAATTACTATGCTAAACAATTATAATTAAGATAAATTTTTAATAGGGAAATATAAATGTCTGGATTATTTATTCAGTGATTGTACACATTAAAACTGAGTCTATTTATGATTTTACTTTTTAAGTTTTTTAATTAAAAAAAAGGTGGGAGTGGATACAAAGAATTTCAGGTTAAACAAAGTAACAGAATGGGAAACATAGGAAGTTACCCTTCAGCTAGAAGAAAGTCACCTTGAGACTAGAAATGTTATAATTGATTAGACTCAAAACTTCTGTTTCAACTGAAAATTCAATCTTTTAACTGTAGAGTTAGTGTTTTTGCTTTCATAGTATCTCAAGGAAGTAGTATTTGTCATTCAAAAATTCAAATGTGATTATAATGATATTTTCCTTTTCTGTTATTTGACGCTTTTCTTCCTGACTCAGAATGTTTTTTAATGCTGCTTGTCTTCGATTTTTAATACCCCCAACTCATAACTGTCTAACATATGTCGAATTGTAGACACACTGTGCTGCCTCAGAAATCTGGTGTGGACATCTAATAGGGTCACTGATAACTTGTTCTTGCAGAGTTCTTCCAGAAGCATGAACTGATCAACAAATAAGCTTTTGCCTCTTGGAACTAGTGACTGGAGAGTTAAATGAAGAGTATTAATTGGGTAATATCTTTGTGTCAAAATACAAAAGTTGGCAACTCTATGAAGGTCTATGGGAAGGGGGTTTCAAATTCTGTGGAATCTACAACATAACTTATAGATATCCAATATCCTACTGATTAATAACATTTATAAACAATTAACAGTTTTCGTGTATATCACAAAAATAGGCTCACTAATTTTACAAGCCGTGAGCCTGTCCTAATACACATTGTCTTACTCAATCCAATATTCTATTTTAAACACAAAAGGAATTTTTAAATACTTGACAGAGAATTACTCAGGCTTAACATAATCAACTATACATACAAGGGAAAAAAGTAATCTTTTCTGTTGACTTAATGTGTTTTCACAGTGCTATGCCACATGTAGAAAGGTTGATAAATGTTTATCTACTAAAAACAAAATATCTGTAAAAACTACGGGAGAATTATGCATTCTCTAACTTGGAATAACTTTAAAAATAGGAGAGATAACAATCTGCCTAAGGGCAGGGTTTATAACCATCACTCCTCTGCCTAAAGTAGAGCCAGGATTTACTGGAGAAAATAACCAGCTAAGGCCCTCATTCAAAACATTTAGGTATTTTTCTACATTTTTACAAACTAGCCTATAGCCACTTGGGGGCACACTTATATCATGTTTTTCCTCCCAAATGTTGCAAACATAATGAATTTGGATTATCGGTAATGTTAATGACACAGATAATAAAATCCTATTAGGAATCACGGATCATTTTGTGTTTCCAGCTCAGTAGTACATGATAATTTTCTGATAATCATAATATGCACGATTTTAATCAAATTTGTGAGTAATGGCTATTAAAACAGCTTGAAACTTGTTTGATATTATACAGATATTTAGTTTCTTTGCATGCTTTTACTTTCTGCCATTTTCAAACTATTATTAAATTAAGTAACCATTAATTTTGCAAAGTATTTTTCCATTAATTTGAATTGTTTCTAAAATCTTGATTAGCTTATAGTGAAAGAATAATTTGAAGCCTAACAATTATGTTTTGTAAATAGTTATTAATTAGATGCTTATTAGTGTGTTATCTTTTCAATAAATCAAAGTAAAATTCCACTCTTCTATAATATTAGCCATTCCATTATTCTTTTTATTACAACTTGTTCTGTAACCACCACTGCACTNTAACAATTATGTTTTGTAAATAGTTATTAATTAGATGCTTATTAGTGTGTTATCTTTTCAATAAATCAAAGTAAAATTCCACTCTTCTATAATATTAGCCATTCCATTATTCTTTTTATTACAACTTGTTCTGTAACCACCACTGCACTAAATCAAGAGAAAAATGAGCGCTCTGTGACATTTTTCTATTAACAGCACTGCCACTACCAGCACATTTTTCACTAGTAATAGTACAACTATTATTTTAAGCCACATTTGTCATACTAGTTAAGAAATTATAAATAGAGTCACAAGAAAGAAAAAGACCCTAATTTACTTCACAAGGACAGTAATAATCCTCTAATTATTATACCTTTCAGATAAACAATAATATATGTGACACACAAATATAGTGATTGTTTGAAAGACATTCACATTTTCTAAATTGGTCAGATTAAAACAAATAGCACATATATGGAATGGAAAATCTTTTTTTCAGTGTATATTGCTGTGAGTTTTCTGAAAAACAAAAGTGGTCAAACATGAAATGCTAGTGTAATATCAAAACCAATGAAAACTGTCTTAACATATTAAAAATCTTACATTGGAGAAAATACTAGATGACTGTACATATATTTAGCATATGAAAGTTCAACACATAAAGCACCCCATGTAAAACACCAAAGAAAAAGATGATCTATGCTGTGATGATCTTATTCAGTTAAAATCTGAATATTTAATGACATTTTTGAAATACTGATGGACAAGTGTACATTTGGGGCTTTCCTGGTAACTCAGCTGGTAAAGAATCCGTCTGCAATGTGGGAGATTGGGGTTCGATCTCTGGGTTGGGAACATTCCCCTGGAGAAGGGAAAGGTACCCACTCCTGTATTCTGGCCTGGAGAATTCCATGAACTATATAGCTCATGAGGTCACAAAGAGTCTGACACAATTGAGCGACTTTCACTTTCTTTCAAATGTACATTTATATATTGCATAAATTAGGGAAGACAATTCACCAACAAATGAAGTGAACTTATTTCCCTTGGAGTTAGTCAAGTTATTCATCAGTGAGTCCGTTAGTGTTTATTTTCTAGCATATCTGAGAAAGAACAACAACAAATAGTAACTTTGTGTTGTTACTCATACATATGATGTGCTCCCCTATAATACCTTCATAATCATCTGTACCTTTTGAACCAAAAGGTAGAAAATTTTATTAAAAAAAAAAAAAAACACACAAACCACATGGATTACATCTAAAACAGAAAAAAAGTGCATATTCATTTTGATAATTCTGTTTTTTGGTAAATATAAAAAGAAGCATTGCTTCATAATCTAAAGCAACAGCCACATTGTTTTGCTCTAAAGCAGGAGAGGAAGTATCTGGGCAGTTATATTCTAGACCACTACACATGAAGACTTCATTAAACTGAGATTTCAAGAGCAAATTACTCATCAGGCATTTTATCCTGAATCTGAGGCAAAAAGTCCTCTTGAACTACATTTTTCCTTCAAGGATAGGTGATATGGTCACTGTGGGAAACCTTTGGCTGTGCTTGAGAATTGGCATTTAAATCTCAGTTTTGTCACCAATCATGCCCCTGTGAGACATTGAACACAATTTTTTTCCACATGGCTGCTTTTCTTATCTACAGATGAAGAGAGTATATTAAACAATCACCACAAACCAAATACACTCTGAGCTTCTGAATCAGCAACATCTTTGAACACTGGTACCAGAGTAAGATTGTCTTAATTGTGTATTGAAAGAAAACAATAACAGGAAGAGGAATGATATCTAAATAGTCTTTAATTAGCACTTAAAATGTGACTTAGTAAAATATATGACTTTCTTCTCTTTTCACTGCTCAGTTGAGCACTAGACATGTTATTTCTTCCTGGAAAGAAAAGTCTAGCACCTGGCATTGTCCCTAGTTAAGACTTCACTAGGAGGACAACTCATAGTTCAGCCAAGTATAATAGAGCATCCATTACCATCCAAAGAAGTAAAACTGCATTGATTCATGTTTTTTTAAAAAAAGGTTAAATACCAATGTAACAACAACTTATAAAGTTACCACTCAATTACATGCTTAAAATGAATGAACATATAAATTATCCCTCAAAACAATAATAACTTTTAAAAAGAACAATATGGCACCCATTCTCCCCCATAGTATCTTACATATGTAATGGCATTAATGTTTTTAACAAATTAATAAACAATAAGGTCATAGCCCCCATAATGACCTCTCTGACTGAAACAGATGAGTACTAATCTCCAATATCTCTGTCTACCCTAGGATATAGGTCTGTCCTCCCCACAAACTGGGTTGCCCAAGAGTAATAAATCAGTTCTACTTTTTCAAAATTCCTGAAAGCTTAGATCACTCTCATACTAAAATATAGCTTCAGGTTAAATCTAGTAGTTAGGGCATAGGCCCTGGTCCTTCACACAGTAGGTCCTTAGCTCTTGCTGTTTTTATTGTCAGGACTGCCCACTCCCACTCCAGGCTTTATGAGCTTCTGTTTATTCTTTAGATTTTAAATCAGTGTTGACATCTTGAGACAGGGATTCCCAGATCTCATAGATACAAGTTCACCTGCTTCATACTTTTATAGCTTTTTATAATAAATCTACTCTTTATACCTTGCTGACATTTACAATGAAATATTTATGTGTAGGTTTGATATTTGTACACAGATATTGATGTGTATTTGTTTCTCCACTTTACTGTGTTTCTGAGGCTGGAGCCAATATGTGGGTTTTCCACAGTTGTGTTTGATGCAAGTAGTTGTTCAGTCGAGGCCAATTCTGCACGACCCCGTGGATTGTAGCCTGCCAGTCTCCTCTGTCCATGAAATTTTCCAGCCATGAATGTTGGAGTGGGTTGCCATTTCCTCCTCCAGAGGGTCTTCCCAAGCTACGGATCAAACCTGGGGATCCTGCCTTGTAGGCAGATTCTTTACCGTCTGAGCCACTATCTTAAAGAATACTTGTGAATTACTCAACCAAAAAGCAATGATTGTTCACCAGTTCTGCTTGAAAGCTGGTTTTCATTTAGCTTCCAGAATGCCACACTTTCCTGAATTTTCTCCTTTCTTCTTCTTTCTCAAACTCCTGACTATTCTGTAAATGTTAGTATTACTGAAAATACTTATCTAGACTGGGTTTTCCACAGTTGTGTTTGATGTAAATAGTAGCTGTTCAGTTCAGTCGCTCAGTCGTGTCCGACTCTTTGCGACCCCATGAATCGCAGCACGCCAGGCCTCCCTGTCCATCACCAACTCCCGGAGTTCACTCAGACTGTTCAGTCGTGTCCAATTCTGTGCGACCCCATGGATTGTAGCCTGCCAGTTTCCCCTGTCCATGAAATTCTTATCTAGAAATTAGGACTACTTTTACACCTTTATTTTTCTTTAACTAAGATCAGTTTCCTGATCCCTGGATGTATATTTTAACTGCCTTTGGGGACATGATCAGACAAGTAAAACTCAACATTTAAAAAATTAAACTCAGGATTTAGTAAGTTTAATTAATCTTAAAAATCTATCCCTCCTCCTGTGATCTCTCAGTTGTTTATTCCAGACTTCAGGCTCTACCCTACTTTCTCTCATGTGTTACCTATCTTAAATTATTCAACAAGTTCTATATTGCTCTACATCTTAAACATTTATTTGCTTTTTTTCTATCATCACCACCCCTGTCTAGTTCAAGTCTGTCTCTTGCAGAGATTCCTGGCTCCTTAAACTCTCTGCCCAACATCCATTCTTGCCACTCCCTGTCTATTCTCCACCCAACTGACAGGATGGGCTTTCTGAAATGCAGAACAATTACATTACAGGGCTTCAAATGCTTCCATGGCTCTCCAGTGTCATAAAGTCCAACTGCCATCACATCTACATGGTCTCCCCGACCTGGTACCTTTTTTCCTCTCTAGCCCATCTTTTGCCATTCTTCAATCTAAATCCACTTGCAAATGTGTTCCCTCCTAAAACACTGTCCTTCTCATCTGTTGGTTAATTAACTCAACATTTAGGTTTTGACTTTTTTCAGTTTTCTCCTCACCTGCCAGGTTTTGGCTAACTACCGCTCTATGTGCTTGTTTACCCTATGTCTCCTTCTCTGTAAGCCTTATCATGATAAGGAAGGCAAGTAAATTCATGCTCTATTACACTGTGCATGTATTTTACCATTTTTAACTCTATCTTAATGTTCCTGGTGGGGTAGGAAGAAACAAAAATGTCTAAAGAAAATGATGTATCATAGTAAAAGGACATCATTTCTTTCTCCTCAATTCAGACTTGCAAAAAGTCTTGAATGCATTTGGAAAGTTTCTGATTGGTAAATCAATAGACCAATTTAATATTCTAAACAAGTCTACATAAATATGTCAGCAATCTGTTTCCCAAAGCCATTTACCACATCCTATTGGTATCAGTAGGAATAGACATGTTTCTAGAGAAGTCAAACACATTACTACTGAGAGAAGTTACAGTTAATCCTATCCTAAGACATCTGAAAGAAAATCTTGCCTTTCCCGCCAGCCTGACACCTCTATAAACAGAGACACATCTAAACGTCCCAGAGATTTGAAATGAGATTTTTGATCCAGAGAAGCCATATAAGACATATACATTTTTTTTTTCTTTTTGAAGTTTTGGATAATGAATAACTGAACATTACAAAATCCTATAATAATTAGTTCATTTGTATTAAAAATAAGCTTTAAAGTGTGAGCATCTCCTTAATTGTTCACAAAGGGAGAATTACATCACACAGAGCACTATCTTAGAACAGCAAAGTCTGTGTTAGTTGTTCAGTCACATCCAGCTCTTTGCAACCCCTTGGACTGTAGCCCACCAGGTTCCTCTGGCCATGGAATTCTCCAGGCAAGAATACTGGAGTGGGTTGCCATTCCTTTCTCCAGGGGATCTTCCCAACCCAGGGACTGAACCCGGGTCTCCTGCATTGCAGGCAGATTCTTTACTGACTGAGTCACTAGGGAAGTCCGTAAAAACAGCAAAACCCAGCAATAAAAGGATTAATGTTTAGAATCTTTAAACATTTGTTTCATAACTTTTTATGATATTTTTAAAAATAATTAGAAGACTTAAATTTACTGCTAATATTTTTCTATTCTTTTTGTTTTTGTTAAGTCTCCTCAAGTCTTTCAAAAGCAATTTTTTATCTCCTTAGCAGGACAGACTCTGAACTTGCTGTATACACAACCACCTTACAAACAAATCATATTTTCATCAAAGTATCAGTCCCTTTTAAAGTTAGTTCTCTCTATACTATAAATAACTCTTACCTGGAACATTCCAGAAGATTATCAAACATACTTGATCAAAGTTCTATTACAGCTTTTCAGAAAATGCTTACACTTCAAATCTTGCAATGTAACTTGGAGAATTTATAAACAGATCAATGACCCTTTAATATCTACAAACATAAGTAAATAATCTCTGTTAGTCATTCAGTCGTGTCTGACTCTTTGCGACACCTTGGAATGTAGCCTACCAGGCTCCTCTGTCCATGGAATTCTCCAGGCAAGAATACTGAAGTGGATTGCCTTTCCCTTCTTCCGGGGATCTTCCTGACCCAGGGATTGAACCCGGGTCTGCTGTTTGATTCTTTACCAACTGAGCCACCAGGGAAACCCATAAGTAGATAATAGTAGAACTCTTATGTTTTCCATAACTTGAATCTATTATTTTCCTTAAACTTTCTCACATTTAAAAATATTACATAAAGATACTTCCTTCACTGAGATGCATAAGAATATTGATGATAGATTACAGTGGGAAGTCAATAAAGACTTAATCTTGATGAGGTTAGTAACTGTGATCTTTGATACAGATTTAGGTGTTTGGTAATTTCCATTAATCACATGAGTGTGTATGTATATTTAACAGGGAGAAAGATCATAACATTTTTAGATTTCTTCTAATGTCCTTTCTTAAATTTTTAAATCTATCAAATCTAGTAAATCTTAATTTTTTTTTGCTGTAAATTAATTGAGCAAAATACAATTGCCTTCATCACCTCATGCTTCATAAAGACCTAACATACCTTTGCTAAACATTGTTTTTAAAATGTTTTTTAAACTATTAAAACCTACCTGTCTTTCTTGAACTCACAAATTTAAGCTAACCAGTTGGGAACTTTAAATTTTTCTGATATAATGCATGAGACTTTTAAAATGATTATATAGAAAAAAAGCTTAAAGATTCGATAAATTTCTACTGTCTATGGACTGTCTGTGCTATCTCTCAGTTGTATTTCAATTCTAAAAGTGTAAGCTTTGAATTTTAAAGAGATTTGAAAAAGCAAATTCTCCTTCATGCATGATCAGACAAAATGACAACCAGCTTGCCATCTATTAAACTCACACAATGTGGATGGTGAGTGCAGGCAATTTGACTTTCTGATGATCAGGTAACAGTGTAAAAAAAGTGTTGTGATATTTACCTTCCGAAAGTAATATTTTCACTTTTAAAGTCTTTTTTTCCCCCTAAGTTAAATCAAGTATTACTCCATGAGAGGCCTATCTTCAAACCCCATCTCAGCAGAGGCCCATCAGATTATTTATATTACATTTGTGAGCTCTGGGCACAAAAAGCCCAGCTGAGCCCACAGCATTTTACAAGTGTTCTAAACCCAGGAGGCAGGCATAGCAAACATCCACATACTAATTGTGACATTAATCTCTAGCCATCAGCTGACTAAGGATATTAGAGCTATAATAAAAACATGCTAATCACTTCACTGAGTAACCCGTGTGGTGCCATATCTTATTTCCATACCAACATGGAGTGGCAACAAGCAGGAATAGTATAGCTGAGCACAAATTTTGAAAGAGAATCTTATATTTAGATGTGTAAGTTGTGTAAGCAGGGTATGAAAAACTGCCAATCTAGAGCTCAAATAGCATTTATTTTGATCACCTGTCTGTACAGGAAACTTCTTACTAAACACGATATTTTCAGATCAGTAGAGGATTTGCCCTTTTCAAATTCTGGTATGTTAAACCATAATGAATAATTCAACTATATTATAAATTATTCTGTCTTCTGAGATTGAATATATTCAACATATTTTACCCTTTCCTTAAAGTCCCATAATTAATGTGATACATAATTACTATATTGTACTGCAATAATACTCAGAGTTACAATTTCAGCACGTGGGTTTCTTTTTATTCATTGTCACAGGGACTCATATGTGTGAGAAGATGCCATGAGTCACCAAGAGAAAAGGTGCTTGCTTTTAAAGGCAAACACCCAAGTGAAACCTGCTCTCTAATGTGGATAGAACATAAATAGAGAACAATGGTGCCTGAAGGTTCTTTTGTCATCTGGGCTGATAACTTAGTTCTGTCCCTGATGAGTTGTATAGTCTGGAATAAGGTGCTTAACTACTCAGTACCCACATTCACACAATGAGGGAAATAATAACAGTTATAGATCAGAGTGCAGGAATAAATGAGATAATACGTGTGAAGTGCTTAGAAGAGATGATTGTTTATTAGTAGAGGGGATAGAAAGCTTAACATGGAGTTGTGAAGCTGCATAAAGATGATTCATGGTATAACAGAATCCTTGGCTGAGAGGGAGGTGGAAGTTTAGAAAATATTTAGAAATATATCCTGTGAAATGAAAATATCTCCTGCCATATTGATAAGCAGCAGATGTCATAGTCATCAGCAGTTTCTGCCCTCAAATGTGAACAAGGGCTCCCAACGTAGTACAGCAGCTGCTGCCCCTCCCACAAGGTGACTGCTGAAGAGCTAGGGGAGTAAGAAGCAACCATCTGCCACTCCTTAAGGTCAACAAGGAAACAACTTTGGCCCCAGATAGCTGAGTGAAGGGAAAGTCACTCAGTCCTGTCTAACTCTTTGCAACCCCATGGATTATACAGTCCATGAAATTCTCCAGGCCAGAGTACTGGAATGGGTACCCTTTCCCTTCTCCAGGGGATCCTAACCCAGGAATTGAACTCAAGTCTCTGACATTGCAGGCTGGTTCTTTACCACCTGAGCCACAAGGGAAGCCCACGAATAATGGAGTGGGTAGCCTATTCCTTCTCCAGGGGATCTTCCTGACCCAGGAATCACATCAGGGTCTCCTGCATTGCAGGTGCATTCTTTACCAACTGAGCTGTGAGGGAGATAGCTCAGATAGCTGAGATGCATGTGAAAGGAATGGATTCAGGGAGGCCAGAGGCTTGCACCTTCCTATATATACAATGCTAAATGCCTTAACTTGATACCTGATCTTTGCTGTTCAGACTGCCTGCTCCCTTTGCTGCAAACTTGTATATAGCCTGACTACCAGTCCTGCTTCCTTGGAGCAGTTTTCTCAGAGCTACAGAGATGCTGTCCCCTGGGCTCTGAGTCCTAAATATTCTGTCAACTACAAACTGGCACTTGTCAAGAGCACTGCCAAAGACTGAACGAAAAGGACATTTGCCATCTGCCTCTGAGGAGACTGAACCCTGTACTGTTGCAGCTGCTGACATTCAACACCCCTTGAGGGAGTTCAGGGTGGAATGAGGCACTCTGTGCTCCAGGCAATCTGGTGAAATAGTTCTTTAGATAGATGTTTTTGGGAACTGATTTTATGATCTCAACCCCCTGTATCTCCTCATATCTAGAAAAGCACTAAATCCCTTCATGGTGACATCAGATCCTCAGAACTAGCAGAAAATCTTTTGCAAAACGAGTGCTTAATGGTATTGAACTTCCTCCTTTCCCCAGTTGCAGCCATGAAATTAAAAGACGCTTACTCCTTGGAAGAAAAGTTATGACCCTAGATAGCACATTCAAAAGCAGAGACATTACTTTGCCGACTAAGGTCCGTCTAGTCAAGGCTATGGTTTTTCCTGTGGTCATGTATGGATGTGAGAGTTGGACTGTGAAGAAGGCTGAGCACCGAAGAATTGATGCTTTTGAACTGTGGTGTTGGAGAAGACTCTTGAGAGTCCCTTGGACTACAAGGAGATCAGCCCTGGGATTTCTTTGGAAGGAATGATGCTAAAGCTGAAACTCCAGTACTTTGGCCACCTCATGTGAAGAGTTGACTCACTGGAAAAGACTCTGATGCTGGGAAGGATTGGGGGCAGGAGGAGAAGGGGACAACTGAGGATGAGATGGCTGGATGGCATCATGGACTCGATGAACGTGAGTCTGAGTGAAATCTGGGAGATGGTGATGGACAAGGAGGCCTGGCGTGCTGTGATTCATGGGGTCGCAAAGAGTCGGACACGACTGAGCGACTGAACTGAACTGAACTGAGTGATCTAGTCAGAGGGGCTGAGAAGTTTTTTCTTAGTAAATAAAAGTGAACTGAGGATGAGGAAGCGTAAGGGAGGAAAGGAATGTTTCCAGGCCACAGTAAGTGCATGAACTAAGGCCCTGAGGTAAAAGAAATTCTGTGTATGTAAAAGGCTCTTGTGACTAGAGCTCTAAGAGGAAGAGGGGGAAAGGCTAAAACTATCAGATCTCATCGGGTCTTTCAAGATGCATCAGTGATTTCTGTCTATATTTTAAAAACAAGTGTTCAAAAATAGAATGGTATGATAAGATTTGCAATTTGAAAAGATCACCTTGGGTGTGGTATGGAAAAAATGACTAGAGGAAGGAAGGCTAGATTAGTACAATAGGTGGGCAGCTACTCAAAATGTTCCAAAAGGAGATAACAACCTAAACTAGGACAACAGAGATGGAGAATAAAAGTGAAGACAGACTTCTAATGTATTCTGGAGGCCAAACCAAAGAACTTGGTGATGAATTCACTGCTGTCAGACACGGTAGGGGCCTAGTGGGCAGTCTAGGGGAGGAAATTTCAGGGGTGATGGAGACATACTGAGGTAGGAGATGGTAGAAGAAGAACAGATCTGAGGAAGGAAGAGGGAATAGATGAAAATGATTTTAAAACAAAATGAATTTGAGATGTTTTGGATATATCCCCTTAGAACTGAGTAGGTAATTAGTAATTCTTACCCAGAGGTTAGAGAAGTATCATCTGCAGACAGACATTTGTGAAGCATCAGGAAAAATAGAAAATATGTGTTCAAGCAAGATTAAGGACATACAGTAGAAAGGAAAAAGAGCTTGGGATACAGCCTATAAGAACTGTGGAAGTTTTGCTTTTTTTTTTTTTTTTTTTTTGACCAAGAAGAGAAGATTGCAAAGTACACTGAAAAGGAAAGGAAAATAGAAGAAGTAGGATTCAGATCAGGGAGTGTGTAAGAACAAGACAACATGGGAGAAGTTTTCAAAAATGGAGAAAAAGTATCAATTCTCTTACATATTGTTTTTTAGTCACTAAGTTACAGCCAACTCTTTTGTGACCTCATGGAGGAGCCTAGGCTCCTCTGTTCATGGGATTTTCCAGGCAAGAATACTGGACCAGGTTGCCATGCCTTCCTCTGGGGGATCTTCCCAACCCAGGGATCAAACCTGTATTTCCTTCATTGGCAGATGGGTTCTTTACCACTGAGTCACTAGGGAAGTCTCAGTTTTACATATACAAAAAAAAAAAAGTAATCTGGGAAGGAATGTCTGAAACACGAAAAGAAGAATGATTAAATAAATGATAAACATGGGTAAACCTAAATTATTTTTAAAATTAGTTTTATATATATATCCATTGGACTTAGGGACACTGGTGTCACTGGCAACATTTTGGAAATGTGACATTTGACAAAGTCAGGTAGTCATGACTCAAGGAATGAAAGGATAATGGTGACACTAAGTAATGAATTTTTTTTTTTTTTTAGAAGTGTGACTATAAAAAAGACAGGTAAGGTAGCATTGATTTCAGTTTTTCCTAATAAAAACATCATCTTTATTACTCACCCTTTTAATATGCTTTCACATTTCTCTTCTATGAAATATGTCATATGCCTCTCAATCACCAAAGCATGTAAGTCTGTTCTAACACACACCATCTAACAAGCCCTAAGTGGTCCTGTCTCATTCTTCTGTAAATTTAAAAGATCTCTAGTACCCTGAACTCTTTCCGCTCTACTCCAATGAACATGTGGCTTAATTTCATGAGCTGATCCACCCTAGTTCTATTATTTAGCTAACCTGGCTATGGTTTTTCCTGTGGTCATGTATGGATGTGAGAGTTGGACTGTGAAGAAGGCTGAGTGCCGNATCAGGGTCTTTTCAAATGAGTCAGCTCTCTGCATCAGGTGGCCAAAGTATTGGAGTTTCAGCTTCAACACCAGTCTTTCCAATGAACGCTCAGGACTCATCTCCTTTAGGATGGACCGGTTCACAATTCTAGAGCCTGGAAAGTCCAAGACCAAGATGCTGACTGATTTGATATCTGGTGAGGTTGCACTTCCTGGTTGCTATTTTCTTGCTGTGTCTGCACATGACAGAGGGGGCAAGGGAACTCTCTGGAGCCTCCTTAAAAGGGCACTAACCCATTCATGATTTTTTTATCTTCATGACCTAATCACTCCCAAAGGCCCAATCTCCAAATATTGTCACCTTGGACATTAAGATTTAGCATATGAATATTGGAGTGGGGGAGGAAGGCATGCCAACATTCAGCCTCTAGCAAGTACCTTGAGGGTAATGATGGTGGCTCTTCATCTTTATATTTCCAGTATCTGTCAAATGCTCTATAGACAACAGGCACTAACTAATTTTATCTTGACTGAATTTTGTTCTTTCTGTATCACTCAGAAAATGTCAGAGCCTTTGTAAAAATTCTTAAAAACTCAAAACCTCCTTACCACTAGTTTTTATTTTAATCTATACTTCTTAGAAATTTAAGAACTTTAATTTCTTAAACACATTGAAAATTTCTTGGAAAAAACACAACCGATTTTACTAATAAATGCTGATTCCTAATTACTGAGCTCATTCTACTGGAAGAAAGTCTTGAATTAAACTGACTTAAACCCACTGAGAGCTTGGCTGGGAGTAATGAGAGAGGACAGATGTGGGTGCTCTGGGCTGACTACAGGTCTAATGTATGCTGGACACTTTTGTTGCCCTGGAATGATCACCATATTCTGTCTTTGCTCTCTGAGTTGTAGCTACTAGTTTATTTTCTTTTGAGATTTGGGCATCTGAATTTTCCTCCCATGACCCTTCTTCACCCTATTTATAAAGTTAAACTGTTTACGCCCAACCTCTAGTTTTTCTTGTAGTTACTCCAGTACTCTTACAGAATTGAGGCCCAGTTGCTGGATGGCATCATTGACTCGATGGACATGAGTCTGAGTGACCTCTGGGAATTGGTGATGGACAGGGAGGCTTGGCGTGCTGCGATTCATGGAGTCACAAAGAGTCAGACACGACTGAGCGACTGAACTGAACTGAACTGANCTGGATGGCATCATTGACTCGATGGACATGAGTCTGAGTGACCTCTGGGAATTGGTGATGGACAGGGAGGCTTGGCGTGCTGCGATTCATGGAGTCACAAAGAGTCAGACACGACTGAGCGACTGAACTGAACTGAACTGAACTGTGTTCTTTCTAGCCTCTTTTCTGAGAAATGACAGCAATTCTTCTAATCTTATACTAGCTGCAAAGGCCCTGACTTTCATGATCAGATTATGTAGAAAATAAACTTCAAATTTCATGCGAAATATCTTAGAATAAAGGACATGTGCATGTGTGTGTTTTCTGCCCAACACCTCTCCCTTCTTATTTTGGTGAAAATACATTGATTTTTCTTATGGAAAAGCATGCCTCTCCCATTGCATGTGCTTTTGGAGGGGACATCAATGAAAGAATTTTACCTTTTTAAGCTCAAGACAGGAACACCCAAACTAAGAAAGGGCAATCAAACCTCCCTCTGGAAATTAAATCTTGAATGGAGTAACACAGTTGCTGATGATTAGACTGATGGCTATACTCCAAAGAGACAATTCCTTAATTCTGACTCCTGGATTATTGGAATTGTCCTGCTTCCTGTAGTGTTCTAACCAGTGCTTGATTGTTCAGCTTTGTATTCCATTCTATGAATGACTTCATTCTATGAATCCATTCTATGAATGACCTTTGCAAGGAGCTTCCCTGGTGGCTCGGCAGAATCCTCCTGCCAATGCAGGAGACACAGGTATGATCCCTGGGTCAGGAAGATCTGGAGAAGGAAATGGCAACCCACTCCAGTATTCTTGCGTGGGAAATCCCAAGGAGAGAGGAGCCTGGTGGTGGGCTACATTCCATGGATCTCAAAGAGACAGAACTTAGCAACTGAACAGCAACAACAACATGAGTGAAAGTCGCTCAGTCGTGTCTGACTCTTTGCGACACCATGGACTGTACAGTCCATGGAATTTTCCAGGCCAGAATACTGGAATGGGTAGCCTTTACCTTCTCCAGGGGATCTTCCCAACCCAGGGATTGAACCCAGGTCTCCAGCATTTCAGACAGATTCTTTACCAGCTGAGCCACTAGGGAAGCCCAACATACCTTTTTAATAAATCATTTTTTTGTCCTTAAATCAGACAGAGTTGGTTTACATACCAAAGCTCAAACTGACAAATGCAAATTCTTGTTGCATTATTCTTGTTGCACTGTTCTTCCCAGCAACTGAGACCTAGTGTTAGAGTCCCAATGTCAACTATGCTGAATGACCAATACCAAAACAATTGGGTTTTTCAATAGTTTCCCAATCTTCCCATGACTGGGAACTGATGTAACTGACAGATCCCACGCTTTGCTCCAACGAGCTAGATTTCTATGTGGTCAGCCCTTGTCTTGATGATAGATCCTGTAGATTGACCGATTCTTCAGATGAATTCAGTATCAGTCCAACCTTGTCCCACCTACATCCATTATCTGAACAAACTTTTTCTTCTAAGCTTTCAGTTCAGTTCAGTTGTTCACTCGTGTCCGACTCTTTGTGCCCCTGAATCACAGCATGCCAGGCCTCCCTGTCCATCACCAACTCCCTGAGTTCACTCAAACAAACATCCATCGAGTTGGTGATGCCATCCAGCCATCTCATCCTCTGTCGTCCCCTTTTTCTCCTGCCCCCAATCNTCTTCCTTAAAGGTCCTTCATTTTGCAAAGCTCCTCAGAGCCCCCTTCTCTCTCCTAGAATGAATACTGCCTGATTCATGAATCATTGAATAAAGCCAATACGATCTTTAAAATTTATTCAGTTGAATTTTGTTTGTAACATGATTTTCACTCGTGTTTCCCATGAGTTTTCACACGCGTTTCCAGTAACTACATGTAAAAATGAACAAGAATTATATAAAACGTTGTTGAGAAAATTAACACTTAAATAGCAATTCAGATTAGGTTGAATCATGAAGACACACTCCTCCAAACTTTATAATTATTATCATATTACTTTAAAATAGCTACTTAATGTGCTATGCTACTTGGATCCAAGTATTTAAAAAAAACTACAAAGTGAAGGTAGGTTAGTTCAAGTCATGAGTAAGAACATTCATATCATTCCTCCTCACTCTCTCAGGCCACAGCCTTTCAAGGGAATGATGCCATGTGACTGTAGTCTAATGCTTAGGACTACAAGAGCTCAAGTTCACGTGTAAGATTCAGACTCTGAGTTCAAACCCCAGCTTTGCTATATGAGTTCAACTATGATCTTCAGATTCTCTGTCCTTAATGTCTATTCAGGTTGCTATAAGAGAATACCACAGATCAAGTGGCTTACAAGAAACAGAATTTTATTTCTCATGGTTGTGGAGGCTAGGAGACCCAGGATCAAGGTGCCAGCAAATCTGATGTCTCATGAGAACAAATTCCTAGTTCATAGAAGCTTGTCTCCTCACAAGTTCTCACACAGTAGAAGGAAGAAAGGGCACTAATCTGATTCTTCTGTGCTCCACCCTCATGATATAATCACCCACCAAACACTTCACCATCTAATACCATCACGCTGAGGGTTAAGATTTCAACACGTGGATTTATGGGGACACAAGCATTCAGCCTGTAACAGTGGTGATGAAAATGGTTTCCTAATTCAATGAGTTAATGTAAGAAGTAAGTAATGTATATAAAGCACACAGCACAGTGCATGGGGAATATTAAACAGATAATGGCTAGCTGTTATTATTGTGATTGTAGCTTTCTAAGAAATACAGACATGACGAGATATAAATCTCACCGTGTTAAAACAAAATATCTAAGTTTTAATAGCAGCTATGAGGCTAATTCACAAAGAAAATATAAAGTTTTATCATATATCAATACACAAGCACAGTTAAGGAAGCCAGAAGGGACTCAGTATACATGCAGCATAATGAGAAATGACAGGAATTGATATGGGTAATAAGCTGGAGTCAATGGGATGCTACTAGAGAAAAAGCAAAAGAAAGTGCCAGTTGGGGTATAACAAAGGACAGGGGTTGGGGAGTCGTGGGGAATGTAGGTGAGAAGAGGAGTAGCATGAGCAAGTCATCTGGGCAAGAGTCAGGGAAGTCAGGGAGGCAAGGTGGAGAGGCCTGGGGTTGACATTATGAGGAATTCTTTTTCCCCATTTTGCTGAAGATTTTACAATGTTGCTATTGTTCTTCTAGTTTAAGTTGTATTTTAAAGTAATTATCTGGATTAGCATGTCTATAATCAATATGATTTTCAGTGAATAAAAATAGGTAATTCTTTGGCAATTTTTATTCAACATCTTAAGACATTTCAAATTCATGTGAGAAATAAGGCCATTATCCATAACATTCATGTAACAGGTTGCAATGCTTATATGCTTATTGTTAAATTGTTCGTCCTCTACTTCATTTTAAACACTGATCTACTGACCCAAGTATTATACCTATAGAATACATTATTTACACATCTTATAAAATGTGGGCATTTGAGTGTGGGCAGGGCTATGTATATGATGGGATATCACTCCTGTGATTAGATAGAGTTAATAAAAAGATGCAGTTCATATGTGGGCCTGTCCTAGTCAGGTGAGCCCTTTAAAAGATGATTGTCAGAGAGATGCTCTCCTGCGTTGTAAGAGGACCTATGTGTGGGTTAGGGATCTGTGGCCTCCAGGAGCTGACAGCCAGCAAGAAATCAGGGGTCTCAGTCACACAACCATTAGCCTTACAGGAGACTGGATTCCTGAGCCAGAGAAATTATAAGATAATAAATTTGTAGTGTTTCAAGTCACTACGTTTGTTGTTATTCATAGTAATAAAGAACTTATACAATGAGAAAAGTAACATAAAAAATGCTGTAATATTCAAAGATGTGAAATGTAAATACACAAGGTATAATATGTCAAGATGGATGAATGGATAAAAAAAGATGTGGTACAATTTATGCAATGGGATCTTAGCCATAAAAAAGAATAAAATAATGCCATTTTCAGTGACATGAATGGACCCAGAGATTGTCATACTGAGTGAAGTCAGATAGATTCTAAAAAAATGGTATAAACGAACTTATTTACAAAACATAAATAGTCATAGGGTTAGAAAACAAATTTTTTGTTACCAAGGGGGACAGGAGAGGGAAGGGATAAATTGGGAGATCAGGATTGGCATACACACACTACTGTATGTATAGCAGATAATAAGGGTCTACTGTATAGCAAAGGGAACACTGCTTGGTGCTCCACAATGACCTATGTGGGGAAAGAACCTAAAAACGAGTGAATATATNTGTTACCAAGGGGGACAGGAGAGGGAAGGGATAAATTGGGAGATCAGGATTGGCATACACACACTACTGTATGTATAGCAGATAATAAGGGTCTACTGTATAGCAAAGGGAACACTGCTTGGTGCTCCACAATGACCTATGTGGGGAAAGAACCTAAAAACGAGTGAATATATGTGTATATATAACTGATTCACTTTGCTGTACGGCAGAAACTACACAACATAGTAAATCAACCATACTCCAATAAAAACTAGCTAAAAAACCCAAAATAAGAATTCTTATTAGCTGTTAATTCAACAACAATAAAAAATAACTTCTCATGCTAATATGAGCATAGTAAAATGTGCTAGTATAAAGGCTGGAAGGCTGACCCATTTAGGAGATCTGATAAGGTGCTTCAATTTCTGCACCAGGTAAAATCTCACTAAGGTCATTACAATATTAGTTATTTAATAAATAAAATGTTAAGGAATCAGTATTTTTGGAACCATCTGACATTTGATTCACATTTGGGAAAAAAGCAGGAAAATGGCAGACTGAATCTGGTGACCTTGTGTTAGCTGAGACTTGACTAATATATAATGTTCCTACAAACTAGCTTTTAGTTATTTACCAGCAATTCTACATTCTAGCATTTATATTTTAGATGAACAGCTGTTAAATCCCAATATCTGCTAACACTGCTAATACTGACATTTATATCACTGGCTGTGTACCACCTCTCCTCACGTCTCCTGGCCTCCTCTCTTACTTCAGCCAGTGTTTCAACATCACCACACAAGTAAATTTCTGCAGTGCCTCGTCTGGTTCATGCAGCATCCTTTCCCTGACTGGAGGCTGCTCCAATCCTATGGTGTAGGGATCCCCTCAGAAACCCACTGGGCATTCAGACAAGTGCAACCAGTAAGTAGGGGTAGTTAACACACCCATAGGGCCAAGTATCAAAGGAGATCAGAAGCTGATTGATAACGCTTTCTGCTTTTGTCCTCTCTGGATAGACAAAACAGATTTAAAGTGTTTATTTTGCAGTACATCTGATTTGATCACAGATATTTTAAAAAGTATGTTTTGAATTCTAAGTCACAATTTTGTGGGAGTGTATGTTTAAAAAAATAAATAAGTATAAATCAGATTTAAAATGTTTATAATATTAAAAAGAATGCAGGATATAATTAAATTCCTATCAGTTGGGAAGTTTGCAGTGCTATTTTCCTTCTACTTTTAGTAAAAATTTCACAGGTACTAACATATTTCAGTTTGTGACAGGTAAAGGCCGATCGAGTCTTTATGAATCATTTGTCTTCTCTAAGTCTGGATGAAGACTCTGATCCTCTTATCTAGGAGTCTTTCTCCTACATATGTTGGTATAGCTGATCCTAGTAGAAGATGCCTTTCAATTAATTTGATGGGGTCTTCCTTTGCAAGAGAAGAGAGTGAGAACAATTACAAAACTGGAGAAAAGAAAAATATAGATACTGGCATGTAGGATGCATGCAAATGTGACAAACCAGTATGAAGGAAAGTGATCCTGGCCAGGGCTATGTCTAGAGATATGGGATTCATTGAATATGCACCACTCTATCAGCTTGAGAGAGAAGCATATGCTTTGTCAATTGGAACAAAGCAAGAAGAAATTTAACAGAAAAAGAAGTGAAAGGGTAAAGAAAAAACTAAGTTTTTTTTAATGGCTCTTACTAAAAACCTGAAAGAGGAGCAGAGGATTGATCTTAAGAAAAACAAATAAATGTCCATTGCACATGAGCCAATTGGAAGCCTCTAGACAAACAGACCATACCAAAATTCACATGAAGGATAAGAATTTTTTTATAATAACATGGAAAGCAGCCACTTGATTCAGTATGAATAATATAAAGAAAATTTATGGCTGAACATAATGTATGAGGTTATCAAACAAGAAGAGCTTTATGAAGGGACAACAAATTTACTTTATTTACTATAAAGTAAATCAGGCTATGGGTAAGTAAGAGTCTTAAAAGGAATAAAGTGGTTTTGCTAATCTTTTATGGCCCCATGGACTGTAGCCCACGAGGCTCTTCTGCCCATGGAATTTTCCAGGCAAGAATACTGGAGTGGGTTGCCATTTCATCCTCTGGGAGTCATCCAACTGAGGGATTGAACCGGGTCTCTTGTGTCTCCTGCGTTTGTCAGCAGATTCTTTACCACTAGCTCCACTTGGGAAGCCCTTTGATGCGGAAGTAAAATCTTAAAAGGGATACAGCAGTTTAGCTAATCTCTTACATAGCTCATATTTTGTTTTAGCCCATGATGTGCTTCTTCAAAGTGGAACAAATCTGAAGTAATACTACTTAAATAAAATGCACCCTTGCTCTCAGGACTTTGCTGGGTCTTTACCTGAGCCTTGAAAATTCAAGTAGATCTAAATGCTACAGAGACTTTCCTCATATGTCTCTCATTTCTCATAAACCTATGTCTTTTTATAGGTTGTAGGGGGAGGAATTTTTAAAATATTTTCACACTGTTAATATCTGGAGCTAACTCTGCCTGAGAAAATCTGAGGCTATGTAGTCTGACTAAAAATATGTCATGTTGCGTGCATGTTAAGTCTTCAGTCATATCTGACTATTTGGGACCCTATGGATTGTAGCCTGCCAGACTCCTCTGTCCATGGGATCCTCCAGGCAAGGATACTGGGGTGGGTTGCCATGCCATCCTCCAGGGGATCTTCCCAACCCATGGATCAAAGCCACCTTTCTTATGTCTCCTGCATTGGCAGGAGAGTTCTTTACCAATTGCACCACAAGCAAGTTCAATGCTATCATGTTTGAAATTCCCCGAAAGAAGGGACACAGGGAAAGGGGTTGCAAACAATCTAAATTAGGGGAGCTATCTCAGGTAGATATTTTGGGGGTGGGGAAAGTCTTCAAATGATTAAATTAAAGCCAAATCTCCCTTCTCTCTTTTTCTCTCTTTTACTGAGAATCCCTCAAAGGCAGACAGTGGCTTTAAACATGTGATCCCATGTAAATGCCATGTTGTTGCATGTATCAATAGTTCATTCTTTTTGGCTGAGTGATATTCCATATTTTGTTTATCTACTCACATAGTGAGGGCTATTGGAGTGGTTTTTTCAAGTTTGAGGTTGTTACAAATAAAACTGATTTGAGAATCTGTGTACAAATCCTGGTATCAGTTCTGGGTAAACACATAGAGGTAGAATGGCTGGATCATATAGTTCAAATTTTAAGAAGCCAAGCTGCATTTCCAATGTGGTTGTACCATTTTACATCCCTGGGCCAGAGTAAGTAGTCGCAGTTTCTTACTTGAATAGGTCAGTCTTCTTCATGAGCTAAATAAATATGTATCAATATCTCAGTGAAGCTTTAATATACTTTGATCATACTTTTACTGATCATTCATATAGTATCTACAACAGCATGATTCCATTCATATAAATTTAAGATTTCATAAACCCCCAGATTAATGGTTGCTGGGGGACAGGAATGGAGTAACAAATGGATTGCAAGGGAGTAAAAATCAACTCCTGTTTTCTGTCCACCACTATTACTATTCTCAATATTTCACTTCTGACACCAGATATGTTTTTGCCACATCAAGCAATTCTCTGGTTCGCTGGATACCAACTGAGTGTTGTATAACTTAATTCAATTCTGACAATACTTACCTAGAAAAACCATCAGAGAGATGACTCAGGTTAAGGGCTCAGTCCCTTAAGGCTGCCCTTGCTTCAGATGCCAACTGAAACTCAGGCTGTGACCTGGGCTTCTGCTCAACCCAGCATAAATCAGAGATTCCTGATCCTCTTTCTCCAGTTCCATCTATTGTTAGAATGCCTCACATAGTTCAGGAAGACACTTATTAGATTATCAGCTTATTATAAAAGGATACAACTCAAGAATAGCCATATGGAAGAGATGCCTAGGGTGAGAGGTGTGGGAAGGGGTGCAGTTTTCATGCCCTCTCTAGACACACTATGGCTCCCATACCTCTCCCCATACATGTTCACAACCCCAGAATCTCTCTTGCTCTCATCCTTTTGGCTTTTTATAAAGGCTTTATTACGTAGGAATAATTGACTGAATCATTGATCATTGGTGATTCATTCAACCTCTAGTCCCTCTCATCAATCTGAAGGTAGGGACAGGGCTGAGAGTTTCAACCCTCTAATTACATGGTCAGTTCCCTTGATAACCAGCTTCTATCCTGTAGTTATCTAGGGGCGTTTTAAAAAATAATTTTATTTATTTATGTTTGTCTGTGCTGAGTCTTTGCAGCTGTGTGGGCCTTTCTCTAGCAGTGGAGATCAGGGGCTACTCTCTAACTGGTGCACAGGCATCTCTTTTTGATGGCATCTCTTATTGTGGAGCACGGGCTCTAGGATGTGTGGGCTGCAGTAGTCGTGGCTCCCAGGCTCCAGAGCACAGGTTTAATAGTTGTGGAGCATGGGCTCAGTAGTTTCTTAGCATGTGGAACCTTCCCAGATCACATATCAAACCCTTGTCTCCTGCATTGGCAGGCAGATTCTTTACCACTGAGCCATCAAGGAAGGATAATTCTTTACCACTGAGCCATCAAGGAAGCCATCAAGGATGGCTCAGTGGTTTAGAAAAATCACTCAGTGACAAACTCAAGTGACTGAAATGGTTTTTTATGAAAAAACAAAAGACATCTTTATCGCTCTTATTATTTAGTAAATTCCAAGGATTTTAGAAAGGGAAAGATACACCCAAATGAATGCAGAGTTTCAGAGAATAGCAAGGAGAGATAAGAAGGCCTTCTTCAATGAACAATACGAAGAAATAGAGGAAACAATAGAGTGGGGAAAGCTAGAGATCTCTTCAAGAAAATTGGAGATATCAAGGGAACATTTCATGAAAGGATGGGCACAATAAAGGACAGAAATGGCAGAAGAGATTAAAAAAATGTGGCAAGAATACACAGAAGAACTATACTATAAAGTCTTAGAGGGAGGGCGGGAAGATGGCGGAGGAATAAGACGGGAGACCACTTTCTCCCACACAATTTCATCANATGGGGAGGATCCAGAGAGACGTTGTGGGGTGGGAGGTGGGAGGGGGATTCGGGATTGGGAGCTTGTGTGCACCTGTGGTGGATTCGTGTCGATGTATGGCAAACCCAATAGAGTATTGTAAAGTTAAATTTAAAAATAAATTAATTAATTAATTAAAAAAAAAAAAGTCTTAAAGACCTGGATAATCACAA
Source organism: Neotragus pygmaeus (assembly GCA_006410875.1). Classification (NCBI taxonomy): domain Eukaryota; kingdom Metazoa; phylum Chordata; class Mammalia; order Artiodactyla; family Bovidae; genus Neotragus; species Neotragus pygmaeus. Next base: position 772,184 of record SJYV01024592.1, on the reverse strand, counting down.
TGGTGTGGTTACTCATCTACAGCCAGACATCCTGGAGTGTGAAGTCAAGTGGGCCTTAGGAAGCATTACCATGGACAAAGCTAGTGGAGGTGATGGAATTTCAGCTGAGCTATTTCAAATCCTAAAAGATGATGCTATTAAAGTGTGCACTCAGTATGTTAGCAAATTTGGAAAACTCAGTGGCTGCACGACTGGAAAAGGTCAGTTTTCATACTAATCACAAAGAAGGGAATGCCAAAGAATATTCAAACTACAGACAAATGTGTTCATTTTCCATGCTGCTGCTGCTGCAAGTTGCTTCAGTCATGTCCGACNAACTCAGTGGCTGCACGACTGGAAAAGGTCAGTTTTCATACTAATCACAAAGAAGGGAATGCCAAAGAATATTCAAACTACAGACAAATGTGTTCATTTTCCATGCTGCTGCTGCTGCAAGTTGCTTCAGTCATGTCCGACTCTGTGCGACCCCATAGATGACAACTCACCAGGCTCCCCCATCCCTGGGATTCTCCAGGCAAGAACACTGGAGTGGGTTGCCATTTCCTTCTCCAATGCATGAAAGTGAAAAGTGAAAGTAAAGTCACTCAGTCGTATCTGACTCTTAGCAACCCCATGGACTGCAGCCTACCAGGCTCCTCTGCCCATGGGATTTTCCAGGCAAGAGTACTGGAGTGGGGTGCCATTGCCTTCCAGTAAGGTTATATTCAAGATCCTTCAAGGTAGGCTTCAGCAGTACATGAACCAAGAACTTACAGATGTACAAACTGGGTTTAGAAAAGGCAGAGGAAACAGAGATCAAATTGCCAACATTCATCAGATCATAGCCAAAGTAAGGGAATTCCAGAGGAACATCTACTTCTGCTTGATTGACTATGAGAAAGCCTTTGACTGTGTGGCTCACAACAAACTGGAAAATTCTTAAAGATACAGGAATACCAAACCACATAACCTGCCTCCAGAGAAATCTGTATGCAGGTCAAGAAGTAACAGAAACTGTTGACTGGTTCAAAATTGAATCAAAATTGAAACAAATGACTGATTCAAATTGGGAAAGGAGTACAAACAAGACTGTATATTGTCACCCTGCTTATTTAACTTATATGCAGAGTACATCATGTGAAATGCCGAGTTGGATGAAACACAAGCTGGAATCAAGATTGCTGGGAGAAGTATCAACAACCTCAGATATGCAGATGATGCCACTCTAATGGCAGAAAGTTTAAGAAGAACTAAAAAGCCTCTTGATGAAAGAGGAGAGAGGAAAAGTTGGCTTAAAACTCAACATTCAAAAAACTAAGATTATGGCATCCATTCCCTTCGTTTCATGGCAAATAGATAGGGAAAATGTGGTAACAGTGACAGATTTTATTTTCTTGGGTTCCAAAATCACTGCTGATGGTGACTGTGGCCATGAAATTAAAAGACACTTGCTCCTTAGAAGGGAAGCTATGGCAAACCTAGGCAGCATATTAAAAAGGCAGAGACATCACTGTGCTGAGAAAGGTCAGTACAGTCAAAGCTATGGTTTTACCAGTAGTCATGTATGGAAGTGAGAGTTGGACCATAAGGAAGGCTGAGCAGCAAAGAATCGATGCCTTTGATCTGTGGTGTTGGAGAAGACTCTTAAGAGTCCCTTGGGCTGCAAGGAGATCAAATTAATAAATCTTAAAGGAAATCAACCTGGAATATTGATTGGAAGGACTGATGTTGAAGCTGAAGCTCCAATATTTTGGCCATCTGATGGGAAGGATCAACTCATTGGAAAAGACCCCGATGCTTGGAAAGATTGAAGGCAAAAGGAGAAGATGGTGGCAGAGGATGAGATATTTAGATAACACCACTGAATCACTGGACAGGAACTTGAGCAAGCTGCAGGAGATAGTGGAGGACAGGGAAGCCTGGAATATTGCAGTCCTTGGGGTGGCAAATAGTTGGACACAAGTTAGCAACTGAACAACAAGCATTTTAAGAGCTCTGTAACAGAAAGAGGACAAAAGCTAAGTATTTATTACTTACTATAAATCACAATATCATGAAGCGGCATAAGGAAATAGTTCAGATTTATGGAAGTATTTGTTATGCCCATTAAAGTGATGGTGTTAGGGGTATATATAAATGTCAAAACTAACCAAACTGTATATGCTAAATATGTACAGCTGACTGTATGCAATTAAGCCTCAATGAAGTTGTTAAAAAAAGAAATGCAAAAACCCTATTACAAAGTACAGCCATTATTAAATATACTTCACAGATTGGTTCTTAGCCTACATTGCAGAACCTTGTATTTTGATGGTATGTAGGAAAGTTATGACCAACCTAGATAGCATATTCAAAAGCAGAGACATTACTTTGCTGACTAAGGTCAGTCTAGTCAGGCTATGGTTTTTCCAGTGGTCATGTATGGATGTGAGAGTTGGACTGTGAAGAGGGCTGAGTGCCAAAGAATTGATGCTTTTGAACTGTGGTGTTGGAGAAGACTCTTGAGAGTCCCTTGGACTGCAAGGAGATCCAACCAGTCCATTCTAAAGGAGATCAACCCAGAATGTACTTTGGAAGGAATGATGCTAAAGCTGAAACTCCAATACTTTGGCCACCTCATGAGAAGAGTTGACTCATCAGAAAAGACTCATGCAAGGGAGGGATTGGGGGCAGGAGAAGGGGATAACAGAGGATGAGATGGCTGAATGGTATCACCGACTCGATGGACGTGAGTTTGGTTAAACTCCGGGAGTTGGTGATGGACAAGGAGGCCTGGTGTGCTGCAATTCATGGGATCTCAAAGAGTCAGACATGACTGAGCAACTGAACTGAACTGAACTGAGGTGGTCTAAAAGGTTAGGAATGGATATGGGAAAGAGCAGGAAGCCGAGCCCAGCACGTCAAAGGGAGTGTGATCCAGAAAAAGAGAGTGAAAGGAAATTGCCCAGAGCAGCAGCAGCAGCAGGAAGAGGAGAGACACGGGAATTAAAGAGGAGGCTGTGTCATCAGGACAGGGCCACTGTAACATCCTTCTGAATGATAGATACTGTCTGTATGTAGAGCTCCTCCTACTCCAGCCTTGTGTGTAGGTTTGGGGAATGTCTTCTAAAGTAAGGGCTTCCCAGGTGGCTCAGTGGTAAAGAATCTGTGCAGCAGATGCAGATTTGATCCCTGGGGTGGGAAGATCCCCTGCAGGAGGGCATAGCAACCTGCTCCAGTATTCTTGCTGGAGTCACAAAGATTTACTCCATGGGGTCACAAAGAGTAGACATGATTTAGCATCCACGCCACTTACACTTCTGAAGTAGACGCATACAAAAGTAGAAAAGGAAGCTGGGAAGGCAATCTACTTTGTTACCATTTGTTCTGAGCCATCTTGGTATCAATTCTTTTTATGATTCGTAACTCATAAGAAATCATTCTTTATGCTAGATTCAAATACTTTTATTTGTGGAATCAGGGGAATGGGGCATTGTAGTTTGGGGAAAGATCATGAGACCTAGGGTTAGGCCTAGATAGGCCTGTGTTTGAAGTCTAGCTTTACCAGTTATGTGATGCTTGATAAAGTGCATAATCTATTGCTCTTTTGCCTTCAACTGTAAAATGATACTAATTAAATGATATAATACACACAAAGTTCCTGCTAGATTGTTTAGAGAAATTTAGCTTATTCCCTGTTAGTAGCTCTGAACACTCAAAAGCTAGAATTAATGTGTTATGTTTGTGTTTATTAAGGTAAATATAAAAGATTGCCTTGAAACATAATATTTCTTTTTCTTTAACCATAAAGCTTGTTTACTAGGCGGTTTGAATTAAGCTTCTATTTCTAAAATCTCTGTGTCCTTAACAATGATTTTTTTTCTTTACATTTAATAATTATACTAAACTCATAAAACAACTTTTTAAAACAAAGCATCTCATGAAGAGCAGTGATTTGAACCCAATTAATAGCAAACAAAGGATACGTCATAGGCAGAAACCCAGCTATTTAAGTGGCTTTTTAAATATAGAAATTAATTTCATCTTGTAGTAGCATCATGCTCTCTTTTATATAGGCAATAACTGATATTACTTTCTTACTCATACCCAAAAATTTTGGGTGCTGGAAAACCTAATATTCATCAATTTCCAAGCATTGATTTTGTAAAAATTCCTATGATTCTGAGTTTTAAGGATTCATTTATGTTTGATATTAAATTAAACTTTTTGATCTAGAGATTAATTTATAATCTATTCAATTTCTAAGAAGCTTCCTCATGGCTCTCAAACAGAATTGACAATACAGCTCTTAACTAATGAATATATAACATAATAAGACGCAAAACTGTAATCTATGTACTTCTCAAACTGCTTTCTGAAGGTAGGACCCTATTGGAAGAGGTCCAGCTTTTCACTACCTTTATGCAATGGACTCTCCAGAATTCTTCCTCGTCTTCCTTGTTCTGTTTTCAGGGACAGTGAGTGGCAGGGTGCCCTGGTGTGTGCTGCTCCCTACTGGACAAGCGTGAAGCTATGTATTCAAGCTTTACCCTTGAACGCTGCGAGAGCTGGGCCATAAAGAAGGCAGAGCAATGAAGAACTGATGCTTTCAAACTGTGGTACTGGAGAAGACTCTTGAGAGTCGCTTAGACAGCAAGGAGATCCAACCAGTCTATCCTAAAGGAAATCAACCCTGAATGTTCATTGGAAGGACTGATACTGAAGCTGAAACTCCAGTACTTTGGCCACCTGATGTGAAGAGCCCACTGACTGGAAAATACCCTGATGCTGGGAAAGATTGAGGGCAAGAGGGGGCGGGGGTGACAGAGGATGAGATGGTTGGATAGCTTCACCGACTGAACAGACATCAGTTTGAACAAACTCTGGGAGACAGTGAAGGACAGGAAAGCCTGGCGTGCTGCAGTCCATGTGGTCGCAAAGAGCTGGACACAACTTAGCAATTGAACAACAACAAATATATTCAAGAGTGGGGCACTGCCTCAAGAAGCCTACATATCATTTTTTTTTTTTTCCTGAGCTCTGATAAAGATAGTGAAAGCAAATTTTTTGCCCCTTTCCTTTTTGGTCATTTTTATTCCCCTCTAACCGTAAAAGAATCTAATTGTAGGAATGAGGTCACTAAGTAATTGAAACTAACTCTTGATTTATATTCCCTTGAAAGCACACACTTTGCCTGTTGTGTTACTTCTTTTCCTGGGTAAAAAGAATGAACAATTTTCAATTAAAAGATGTGCATCTCTCTACTACCAAAAGTCCCCTTAGCAATCCTGCAGGCAGATCACATAGTCAGTTTAATGTCTAAAGACAGAGTCAGCTTGTCTGCACTCAGTAGAGAATGATGCAGACAGACCCCAACTTCCTGCCTTGGTGATTTACTTGCATCTCTACACTCTTTTTTTTCCCTTTAAAAATTGTCGTAGTTGAGAAGAATCTTTGGAGTTGGTCTTTGGACATGAGTCTACCTAATCCCAGGTTACCGATTTTCCTGATCAAAGCACCTTTTTTTTTTTTTTCTATCGACACTTGCCTCTCCAATTATTGGCTTGTGAGCAATAAACAGTCAATCCTGAGTTCAGTAAAAATAGACATTTAGGAATCAAATGCTTAGCTTAAGCTTTCATATTTTATGTCCACTCTAGATTTACATTCCTAGTCTTTAAAACAGGTCACACATCTAGTCAAACATAGATCACACTCCAAACATCAACAATTGACAGCCTCTTCTAATTTATGGAAATGATTATGGTTAACATAATAGAAAAACTGATACTTGTTAAAAGCAAAGTTATACAAGCCTGGGTCTAAATCATACTTTCATTGTTCTGCCTGATCCTACATGTTAAGCCTCAGTTTTGTCATCTGTTAATTGTGATTAATAATGTTACCCCAACAATTCCTTGAAATTTTGCCCTTGTGTCTGAATACCTATTAGCTACTCAGCACAGATGACCCTAAGTTTCTGATCTACAGGTCTAATTATCATTATAATAATTATGAATTTAAATACTTAATGTCTAATTGTTATAGAAATTCATTGTAGTAAAATATTCCTTTAAGAACATTGTAATATATCAAATATACTGTAGTGTGAGGACTTTAAAAAATAATAATAGGTACCCCATAAAATCACTGTGAGAGTTAAATTTCATACGCAAAGCACCTAACAGAGTTTTTGAAAAAAATACATGCTTAACAAATGTTAAAAATAATAATCATTTAATGAGCTATGCATTTTTTGCAATTAAAATAAATATTTATCCCAAAGCAGCTTCCTTCCCTACCTCAAATTCTATTAGAAAAGTGTTTCCTTCTCACAGAGGTTCCAACCTATGCTTGTATTCTCTGTCCTATGCTCTATCACCTCACTTGCTACTTTTCTCCATTAATGATTCCCTCGCACTGAGGGTTTCTTTTCTTGGTACTGACTTTTCTTCTCCAATTATAAACACACTTTCCTACTTTGACCTAGAGCCTTACCACAGTCTTCCCTTTCAAAATCAAAATTGCTAAACATTATTTTACGTTGGCCACCTCCCTGTCTCTTACTCCTTAAACCTTACTGTACAGTACCACTTTTCTCAATCTACCAAAACTCTTTTCTGCAAGGTCACCAATGTTTGATCTGCTTTGCTCCACAGTTAGTATCCAAGTATCCACGTCCCTATTCTTGCTCTGCATGAACTTTATAGCATTGACATAGTTTCTTCTTCAGTTCCAGGACACAGCTCTCTTTTACTCCCTTCTTCAATTTCACCTTCCCATCAACTGCTTAAATGTGGACATGCCCTTGAATTCACGTTTTGTCTCCTTCATCGCATGTACCATGTAACTCTGCGATTCCACCCCTATTTGTATACCCAAGAGAAAACATGCTTCCACACAAAAATTGGAACATAAATGGTCACAGCAGCGTTATTCATAATAGCCAAAAAGTATAAGCAACCCAAATATCCAACAACTGATGAATGGATAAATAAAATATGGTACATTCATAAAATGGAGAATTACTTCACAATAGAAAGAACTGATGTTATTGATACATGCAACAACATAGACAAACATTGAAAACATGCTAAGTGCAAGAAGCCAATCACACAAACCACATGTTATATGATTCCTTATATATGACAGATTTAGACTTAGAAAATCTATTGAGGTGGAATGCAGATTAACTATTGATCAGAGCTGAAGAATTAGAGGGTTGATTAATTGCTAATGAGCCCATAGTTTCTTTTAGGAGAGAAAAAAAATGCCAAAATTAGACTGTGATAATGATTGCATAATCATATGAATATACTAAAATATTGTACTGTACTCTTTACATGGGTGACTTGTTTCCCATGTGAATTATGCCTCAATAAAGCTACTGAATTTAAACACACACACACACAAATAAATCACTAATAAGCATCCAAGTGATCTATTAGAAAATTGTTTATCCTTAAAATAAGACATTTTCATGTTGAACGTGTTTCTGAATTAACCCCATTTTCGCATCTTCCTATGTTTTATATAAGTATTTCTTATCTAATCAGACAGTCTTTGAACTTAGATAGAAGCATATCCTTTATTTAATTTTTTTCTTAAAAAAACACAACTAAATGGTCTGGACCTAACAGAAGCAGAAGACATTAAGAAGAGCTGGCAAGAATACATGGAAGAACTGTACAAAAAAGATCTTCACAACCCAGATAATCATNTTTCTAAAGATAAAAATCATGTCGATGAATGGTTTCATTGCTGAGTTAATGATTGCCGCCAGGCCTCCATATCCTTAGGCACCTGGGAGTACATTAATAAATGTAATTGGAATGTAGAAAAAGAAATATAGTAGTTTTGATGTTAGCAATACTAGACTTTTGAGTTAATAAATTTTCTCTTTGTTATAAATCACTGTACTCCTCTTTCTTTGTTATAAATCGTTGTATCCCTGCTATATAAGAATGTAACTTTATCACTATCCTAAGACTAAGTAGATCTTAAGGGAAAAGTTTTCTGATTGACTAACCTTTATCAATAGAAAGAAACATGAGGCCATAAAATGTTAATTGGTCTTCAGACCAGAAGATATTGTAAACAAACATAAGACCCTTGTAAGAACAAAGATATGCAAAGAACACTGTCTTTAGATAAGGGTCGGAGCAGCTGACCCTGTGTGACTCTGCTTCTTACATTGATCTCTATGTACAACTTAAAGTATAACAGCTTCCCTGAAAAATAAAGCGATGGACCGGGATCAAGACCAGTTCCATGAAAGCCTGGTTCCCCCGTGTCGTCTTTCCTTNCGGAGCAGCTGACCCTGTGTGACTCTGCTTCTTACATTGATCTCTATGTACAACTTAAAGTATAACAGCTTCCCTGAAAAATAAAGCGATGGACCGGGATCAAGACCAGTTCCATGAAAGCCTGGTTCCCCCGTGTCGTCTTTCCTTTCTCTCCTATATTCTCTTAATTGCAAATTCTTTCCTTATCTCTCTCTAAATCTATATATCTTCCTCGCCTCACCACCCATGCTTCAGATACCCTGGATCCAACTGGGGCTGGACCCTGGTAGATGAGGGTAAAAGAGGAGAGTGAAAAAACTGGCTTAAAACCAACATTCAAAAAACTAAGATCATAGCATCTGGTCTCATCATTTAATGGCAAATAGGAGGGGGAAAATGGGAGCAATGACATATTTTATTTTCTTGGAGTCCCAAATCACTGCTGATGGTGACTGCAGCCATGAAATTAGAAGACTCTTGCTCCTTGGAAGGAAAGCTATGACAAACCTACATAGTGTATTATAAAAGCAGAGACATCACTTTGTTGACAAAGGTCCATCTAGTCAAAGCTATGTTTTTCCAGTAGTCATGCATGGATGTGAGAATTGTGTGTGTGTGTATGTATGTATGTGTGTGTGTGTGTGTGTGTGTGTGTGTATAAACATAGCAATCACAAAAAGAAAGGCTGAGTGTGAAAGAACTTATGCTTTTGAATTGTGGTGCTGGAGAAGACTCTTGAGAGTCCCTTGGACTGCCAGGAGATCAGACAGGCCAATCCTAAAGGAAATCAACCCTGACTGTTCATTGGAAGGACTGATGCTGAATCTCCAATACCTTGGCCACCTGACGCAAAGACCTGACTCATTAGAAAAGATCCTGAAACCAGGAAAAATTGAAGGCAAGAGAAGAAGAGGACGAGATGGTTAGATTGCATCACTGACTCAATGGACCCAAGTTTAAGCAAACTCAGGGAGACAGTGAAGTACATTGAAGGACAGGGAAGCCTGGTGTGCTGCAGTCTATGTGGTCGCAAAGAGTTGGATATAACTTAGAGACTGAACAACAGCAACAAAACATGGCTAAAACGATTTCTTCCCAAACTCCAGTAAAGTAAGTGTAAAAATATAAAATATATGTGTGTGTGTGTGTGTATAAACACAGCAATCACAAAGAGGAAAGAAAAGGAAGCAGAGATGAGAAATTTCAACCCATTTTGGAAAACTGAAAGCATGCACTTGAGTCAGAAACTGACATTTTAGAGTAGACAAAGAGAAAACCAGGCACTTTTAGAGAAACGTCCTGGTGAAAAGCATAATTTTTTCACAGAGCTTAGTAGTGCAAAATATTGAAAAAGGTAATGTGAGATATGGAGTAGATACAAAGGGATTTATTGAAAATTCATATTACTGTAGTTAGTCTCCAGATCTGGTCCTCAAATGACTATCTGCCTTTAGTGACCCTAAAGGAGCTTAAAGTTTCATTGTTCAGAGAAAGTGAATCAGACATTTTCTATACTAATGTAGGAGAAATAGGAGAGCAGCAGGAGGTAAGAGCTTAAAATTAGGAGAACTAATTGAATGGTGAAACTCTTAGGGCTCCAGCAAAGTAGATACTTCCTGAACCTCTTCTACAGGCAGCAGATCATAGCTTCTTCTCTAGGAAAATGAGATGGCCTCAGAAAACATAATATATGAATATTAGGATTAGATAGTACCTGAATAGCAACATTATCTAATAAGTCCAGAAGTCAGCAAACATTAATAATGCAAATGTAGCTTCAGATTCACTAAATATAAACTGATGGCTAAGGATCACCAAGAATTTGAAGACTATGTTCAACACACACGAAAAACAGGATCAAACTGATGCTAAAGCTGAAACTCCAGTACTTTTGCCACCTCATGTGAAGAGTTGAATCACTGGAAAAGACTCTGATGCTGGGAGGGATTGAGGGCAGGAGGAGAAGGGGACAACAGAGGATGAGGTGGCTGGATGTTGTCGCTGACTTAATGGACATGAGTTTGCGTGAACTCTGGGAGTTGGTGATGGACAGGGAGGCCTGGTGTGCTGCAATTCATGGGGTCACAAAGAGTCAGACACGACTGAGTGACTGAACTGAACTGAAATAAGTGAAGGAAAGGAACTAAAGAACCCAGAGAGAATTTTAAAGCTCCATAATTAGTATTTTCAGAGTAGGAA
>SJYV01024592.1:670297-751518 GCA_006410875.1 Neotragus pygmaeus | reverse complement strand
TTTTTTTTTTGTTTGTTTGTTTTTTAGGCCAATCCATCCTTGAAATACTTTTCACTCATGACTACCAAGGAATGATTCCCTTCTGGTATTCATGCTGCCAAATGACTTCTGGCTTCTTCTAAGTACCCTTCACCTGTTACATTTGGGGTCCATTCCATGTTTTTTTTGAATAATTGCATCAAACTCAGCTCTAGTAGTACCTGCAAATCAATAGCCATCAATTCTTTATCTCCACCTCTCTTCTCTACTTGGCTCACATTTTAGTAGAGATAGAGTAACTTTTGTGTAGAAAATTCACCCTTGTTAGAGATTTAAATTTCCCTAATGAGTCAATTCTTCAAAATTTTTTGCAGCAACTTATGGCTGCTCTTACCTGGCAACTAGAGAAGCAGCTGCATCCTAAGTACTAGCCAGGGAGAGAAAAAATAAAATATACCACTATTTAATACATTTTCAATATTAAATATTTGCTCAGTTGAGTACAACAGTATTTAAAGAGTATCCCCAAGGGATATGTGGTATTCCTATAGATGCTCAAAAATGTATCCTCAGATTATGTCAGACCATTAAGGATTCTGATAGATTCCTGACTTGCTTTATTGACCCTCTCTCCAAAGTTACTTTTAGGGAACTGTCTTTGACATAATTAGTTCGTCTCTGTTGAGAGTGTAAGAAACTGCTCAAGATTCTTATCACTGTGTATACTTAAAATGATATTGAGGATGAGAAGTAAATGGTTTTAAGTATTGGGACGGAGTGATGTCAGCATCGTGGTGATGTGAGTTGTTCTTTTTTTTCTCACTCCTTTGATTTATAACTAACTGGCTATCCATAAGGAGGGTGGAGGGGCAGGGGAGCAACTGAGCGATACATCCATGTGCATTGAATGTGGATGAATCGGACATCTGGGGTCACTGTGAATGAGGGGAGTCATGGCGGGTCCATCAGGGAGCCTGCACAACACTTCTGGCTTGAGTGAAGGAGGTGAGTGGGTGTTGACCAGCAGCTGGAAAGGTTTCGTGTGTGTGGAGAGAATGGCAGTGACTCGGGAGGGAAAGAAAAAGGAAGACAACAGACAAAGATCTAAAAAGGCACTTCCTGCTGACTGTCTCAGGATTCTGTTAAAAGAACCACCCATGAACCTCTGTTGTCCCCGAATTCAAGGATTCTACCACCAGGCCATGGCACCCCCAGAGCCTGAAATACTAAGCACACATCTCCTTCACCCCTCTATTGCCAGCCTTTTCTTCTTTTTTCCCCCCTCTGCCAAGTTTTCGTTTGTTTGTTTGTTTAAATGCACAAACTCGCCAGCTTAGCAGCCTGTCCATGCTAATTAGAGAAACAAAAATCTTGTGCTATGGTGCCACCTTCTGGGACAAAAAAGGAAGGCTCCTAATTACTAATCTGTTAGATTGTTGGAAGCAAAGCCTTACCTAAACTAAATATGATGTTCACTACTTCAAACATGGCAACACAACTTTACATCAAACACTATGAAAAATCACTATATTACAGTATCACAGAAAGAAAATGACCGTTTTTCAGCAGCAGAACCCAAAGACATGGAATAGTGCAATCTACCTGATAAAGAATTCAAAATAACTGTTATGAAGAAATTTAATGTGTTACAAGAAAATCCAGAAAGACAATATCATAATTTCAGGAATAAAATTAACAAGCAGAAAGAGTGCTCTACCTCAAAGATTGAAAATTTTAAACAGAACCAGGTAAATTCTGGAGCTGAAGAACTCAATAAATGAGATGAAGAATGCTTTCCAAAACATGCAGAGCAAGCAGATCACATGGAAGTGAGAATAAGTGAGCTCAAGGATAGGAATATAGAGATGACTCAAGTGGAGAGACGTGACTCAAGAGTAGAGAGAACTAAGATATTTTAAAAGTGAAGAAATCCTACAAGAAACATCAGGCTCCATTAGGGAAGGCAACATTAATCAGTGTAACAGAAGGGGAAGAGAGGAGAAAGTGTATCTAAAGAAATATAGCTGAGGACTTCCCAGACCTAGTGAAGAACTAGATATACAAGTCCATGAAGCTAATAGAGCACCTTATTATCTGAACAGAAAAAGAACTTCTCCAAGACACATTATATTAAATGTGTCAGAAGTCAAAGATAAAGAAATATAAAGGCACCCAGAGAAAAAAGACAATATCCTACAAAGGAACCCCCATCAGGTCAGAGATTTTTCAGCAGAAACTTTATAGGTCAAGAGAGTAGAATGACATTCAAAATATTGAAAGCCAAGAAGACTCTACTCATCAAAGTTATCCTTCGGATATAAAAAAGAAATAAAGGCTTTTCTAGAGAAACAAAAGCTGAGAGAGTTCACCACCACTAGACCTGCCTCACAAGAAATATTGAAAGGAACTCTTCAGGCTAAAATGAAAAGACAAAAGTACACAAAATTTTAAGGTGATAAATAGAATTAGAAAATTGACTCTTTTTACAATAGTATATTAAACACTTAATTATAGCATAAAGATTAAAGGAAAAGAGCACTAAAATTAACCATAGTTATCCCTGGTGGCTCAAATGGTAAAAAGTCTGCCTGCAATACAGGAGACCCAGGTTCAATCCCTGGGTCGGGAAGATCCCCTGGAGACAGAATTGGCAACCCACTTCAATACTCTTGCCTGGAGAACTCCATGGACAGAGAAGCCTGGCAGGCTACAGTTCATGGGATCACAGAGTCAGACTTGACGGAGTGACTAACTTTCACTTTTCACTACAACTTAGTAATGAAATCACAGCACAGAAAGATAATTGATGACCTTAATACAAAAGGAGAAGAGCAAAACGATAAAACTTTTGCTTTTTATAGGCGAGTGAAGATGAACTGCTATCAGCACAAAAAGGCCTGTTTTACCTATGAAATGTTTTATGTAAAACTCATGGNAGATAATTGATGACCTTAATACAAAAGGAGAAGAGCAAAACGATAAAACTTTTGCTTTTTATAGGCGAGTGAAGATGAACTGCTATCAGCACAAAAAGGCCTGTTTTACCTATGAAATGTTTTATGTAAAACTCATGGTAACCACAAAGCCAAAAAATTTAGAATAGAGACAACAAGCATAAAGAAAGGGAAGCTGAGCAAATCACCATGGAAAACCACCAAGTTATAAAGGTAGACAGAAAGAGGAGGGAAAACAAACAAACAAACAAACAATGGAGAGAAAAAAATAATGGGGAAAAAAAAAACAATGGGAGAAGATAAAATAGCAGTAGTAAATCCCTACATATCAATAATCACCCTAAGTGAAAATGGACTGAACTCATTAATCAAAGCTACAGAGTGGCTGGATGAATAAAAAAGAACAAACCATTTGCTACCCACCAGAAACTCATCTCATCTCTAAAGAAACATACAAGCTTATGTCAAAGGATGGAAGACAATATTCCAAGCAAATAGAAACCAAAAGAAAGTAGGTACAGCCACGCTTAGATCAGACAAAAAATACTTCAAGTCAAAAAAGGTGACAGGGTATACATCATACACTTTAAATTTATACATTATATACCAAATGTATTCAATAAAAGGAAAAAAGTGTAAGTACCTCAGTAATTTTATATGATTACATGTTGATTTTTGATTGAATATAATTTAAAAATTTACAAACAGATTGGGACAAATTACAAAATCATCATAGATTACTCAAATTACCAAGAAATATATGCTTTTTTTAAAACTACAAATGTCTAGTCCATATTTTTTAATTTAAAATCCCATTAAACATATCTCCATTTAATGTCTCTGGTTAATATTTATAAATTAATGTCTAAAGAACCATGAATATAGTTTTAAATATTCTATCATTTGAGCTTGTTAAATCACATATGTTTATATCAGAGGAAATTTGTAATTCACTTGGCATATCAGTTTACACTAGAGATGGTTAAAACATTATACTCCATCAAAGTGATCCAAACTAGAACAGGTTCATTAAGACTCCTTTTTAATTCAATGAGTGCATTTGCATTTACATTTGTAATGTCTTCATTAGAAGACTTAAAATAAATTATTAATAAAATATTTTCAAGCAAATATGAAAAACACAGAATGATTGGAGGCAATGTTAGAGAGTATAAAGAATATTGACATGGAAGTTATTAAATATGAATGGAATCTAGTCTTAATTTTGCTACTGATCAGCTGGAAAAATTGTTTCATATAAGCCTTAGAGTTTTCATTTACTTATCTGTAAAAAAGATGCTTACTCCTTGGAAGAAAAGTTATGACCAACCTAGACAGCATATTAAAAAGCAGAGGCATTACTTTGCCAACAAAGGTCCATCTAGTCAAGGCTATGGTTTTTCCATTGGTCATGTATGGATGTGAGCGTTGGACTATAAAGAAAGCTGAGTGCTGAAGAATTGATGCTTTTGAACTGTGGTGCTGGAGAAGACTCTTGAGAGTCCCTTGGTCTGCAAGGAGATCCAACCAGTCCATCCTAAAGGAGATCAGTCCTGGATGTTCTTTGGAAGGACTGATGTTGAAGCTGAAACTCCAATACTTTTGCCACCTGATGCAAAGAGCTGACTCATTGGAAAAGACTCTGATTCTGGGAGGGATTGGGGGCAGGAGGAGAAGGGGACGACAGAGGATGAGATGGCTGGATGGCATCATCAATCCATCTGGTGATGGATAGGGAGGTGTGGTGTGCTGCGGTTCATGGGGTCACAAAGAGTTAGACACAACTGAGCGACTGAACTGAACTGAAAGAAGACTTTTTAAGGTAATTTATGTCCTAGTTTTATCATTCTCAATCATCGCTTGGTTATACTTCATTTAACTTTGCAGTCAAATCCAAATTTAATTGTTTTTACTAAGCCCTCTTTATTAGAAAATGATGCCAGTCTTGACAGTGCTAACAAGAGCAACGGGCATGTCTTATGTAGAAAATGTATACTGAAAGTACAAACTATGTGATTCACTAGGCAACTAAGGGAAATAAAATGGTTACATTTTTGAGCCATCAGAATGAATGAGATGTCTCTTTTCTTCCTTTCTCTGTTACTTGACTAGTAATCAATGTTTATGTTTATTTCAAGAATAACTGATAAAAGAGAGAAACTGTCATATTATTCCATTTGATAAAATCAATACCAACTTGCCATATTTTTAATCAAAAATTGTATTATGATAGTACACATAAATTATAAAAAATTTTTCAGCCAATATATGAAGCAGGAAGAAAAGCTAAGATCTCAACTGCATATCAAGGGATTGGTGGTGGTTTAGTCACTCAGTTGTGTCTGATTCTTGCTATACCATGGCCTGTAGCCCACCCACTCTCTGTCCATGGGATTTTCCTGGCAAGAATACTGGAGTGGTTTACCATTTCCTTCTCCAGGGGATCTTCCCAACCCAGAGATTGAACCTGGGTCTCCTGTACTGCAGGCAGATTCTTCACCAACTGAGCTTGACTTGACAGGAAGATAGTGTTGGTAATGGGTGTGTGCTAAGTCACTACAGCCGCATCCAGCTCTTTGCGAACTATGGACTGTAGCCCTCCAGGCTCCTCTGCCCATAAGATTCTCCAGGCGAGATTACTGGAGTGGGTTGCCATGTCCTCTTCCAGAGGATCTTCCCAATCCAGGATCAAACCCACATCTCTCATGTCTCTGCACTGGCAGGTGGGTTCTTTACCATTAGCACTACCTGGGAAGCCTGGCTAGTAGCTAAGAGTATCCCTAAAGCCAGGTTGTCTGCTAAATCCCAGCTTTTAAAAAATGCTATTTCAGGCTCTTTCTTTTGTGATGTAGTGTCTGTAATAGATATTATTTATATATTTATACATATATTCTACAAGTTTCAGAATGATATAATTATTACACTTAATGTTTAATGCTGAGAATTTCCCCCAAAACTATTAAAGTCAGTCACTTAATAATATTTTAAAACTAGGACAGATTAGAAAGGTATTTCAGAATCTTTAAGAAAAATGTCTTTTTTCAAAACCCATAAATGACTATTCTACATAATGATAAATTTATGTTTATTTTGATATATTAGGAAACATATTCTCAGCAATATCTCCATTGAAAGGTTTAAATATTAATATACTGCAACTAATGAGCGTACCTTAATTGATTTAGCAATTCCACTATTGAGTATTTAGCTTAGCTTTAGTACTTGGAGTTTCCTAGGTGGCTCAGTGGTAAAGGATCTGCCTGCCAATGCAGGAAGCACAAGAGACATAGGTTTGATCCCTGGGTCTGGAAGATCCCCTGGAGGAGGAAATGGCAACCCATTCCAGTGCTGTTGCCTAGGAAATCCATTGACAAAGGAGCCTGGCAGGCTATCTTCCAAGCAGCTGCAAAGAGTTCGACATGACTGAGCAAATGAGCACTGCACATAGTATTTTAGTATGATAACTAATTCTTTTATTAATAAAATGGACTGACTTCAGTCCAAGTACACACAGTCCTCATTATTCTTTATGAAATAAGATGTATAACTATTTGATAGTACAACTTGGGAAATCTTTATTGATCATATTCTCCTAAATAAATTCATCTAAATAAAATTCTAAAAAAATACTCCTAAAAATTTTGAAATACTAAAGCATTCACATGTTCTCATACAAGAAAAATCAAATTTTATAGTGATATAGCTTGATGAGAGAAGATTCACAGTTTCCCATGTTTCTTTAGCATTCAATCACATTCTTGCATATGCATGTCCAATTTATAATTTGCTGATGTTTTAAAATATTGGATTCTAATTACATAGTCAAAATGTTTGATGATTTTCTTAGCTATTATTCCAGTGAGGGAAGAAAGAAATCTAAGTGGGTTATTAGACATACCATGTCATGTTAGTCAATTTTTATTCTTTTGTAATCATTTAAATATTAGTTTATATCATATATAGTTCTTATGTATGTCAACCCCTTTATCCAGAATGCTATTTCTTATTCATATCTCATCATCGCATTTAATAAAAGATCTACTGTCATAACTGAAGATTCAGCTCCTTTTTTGGACCTATTCTGTACAGCCTTTCTTCATTCTTATTGTCAAGAAGAGTTTGTCGTTCTCTCTGATTGCACCTTGCATTTCAAATATCTGTCATATTGTTCTTTTCATACTACATAAACTCCCTTCTTTCATACTCCTCTGTAATATTTGAGGTCCTTAAAGGCAGGAATCGTTTTGAATGAATCATCCAAGGACATAGCACTTTATCATCTTTGTATACTTAGCACTAAGCCAGTGCTTGTGCTGGGTGCTAACAATGAATGAACAAAAGAATAGATATTCTGTAGGCATTTAATTAAGGAGCGTTATTAAAATATCTCGTACCATTTTAATTTCAAGTCCTAAAGGAAGATGTTACTACAGAGAGTATTATTTAAGAAGTAGTTGTTCTATTCTTTTCTATTTTATAGACATAGCTCTCAAAAATATATTGAGAAAGGAATATAAAATGATGATTGGCAATCTTGCAAGAATGGAATTTTTATAAATTCATCCCTGGCACAGAGAAAATTGTGATCACAACCTGTCACCATTCTAAACATGATTTTTGTGGTTTTGAAGAAAATATATCTGGTGGGGATTAATTTTAGAAAGAACAAACCACTCTTATTTCTTAAATGGGAATGGAAAATTCCCTGCACTATCACCACCACATCAAGGCTGGCCACAGAAATGTTCTTAAATGTATTGTATGTGCTAGAGATATTTGTAAAGTTACCACAGTAATAACTACACACAGTACAAATTCAAGAAGATGTCTCAAAATCAAATGCAAGCCTAGAGTAAACCTAAAAAACACTGAAGGAAAACAAACATGAATATTTATATCTTTGGTGAATGTTGATTTTAATTATGGTTTAATGAAGCCACATTTTTTTTTTTAATCACATAAAAGTTCACAGGACGCTAAAGGGGAATGTGGAGGAGGGGGTGTCCCTCCTCATTCTCCCCACACGCATGGCTTGGCCTCTTGGCAGAGAACTTCTGCTCTGTTTCAGGCAAGATTCGTTTGATGACTGATAATACTGGACCCCTGTCAAGTGTTTTCTCTTTGGTAGGGACTTGTGGAAGAAGTGTCATCACGATCTAAAAGAAATGCATCTTTAATTGAAAAATTTCAACTTGATTCTGGCAGTAGTAGATGGTGATAGCTTTTTAGGAGGGACTCATTCTTAACTGACATCACATTCTGTGGCTCCTAATACATTTATACTACACCATAAACTGACTCACTGTAAACAAAACCAAAAAACCTGCTCTCTCTCAAGCGATATTTTCTTTCTGTTATATATTATTTCCCTCTCACTCTCTCTCTTTTTTTTTTTGATCTGGCTAGAACCGTGGATAGAAGGAAGCAAATCGAATGGGAGAAATGTAACAGAATAATGCTACAGTTTTATAGTGGTATATTTTTATGAATTCTTTCATGGACAGTATTGATTACCAAAAAAAGTTTTGATGTAAGTAAGGTATATGTTGTCATCATTCTAATTTTCAGGTGAATCTAATGAATCACTAAAATCTTTCAGTGAAATCAATTAACAGAACTAGACATGGAATCCAATAGTTTGTAATTCTATATCATTAGTCCATCAAAAAAACAAACTCAGACTTCAAAAAAGGACAGCAAATGAAATCAGTAATACTGAAACATTCTTATCTATGCTGAACCAGTCCTCTTAACCACACAGCTGTAAAGACTTAAACAGAGAAGCCATATAGGATGAATTCCATTTAAGGTCCTCTTTCATAGGCACAGGACAGTAATGGTAAGATAATTAGTCATGTTTTAAGAATAGTCCCGAACCCAGAGTCAAGGTCTTTAAGGATGTAAACAACGAAGCATAACCCTGAGTCTAGGGAGAAGGGACTTTTTGTTTAACTACATAGCCTGGGATATCTCATATTCATTTCTTCTGTAACAACAGCAATATCGGATCTTTCCCACCCCCACTTCCTCGCTACACTCAATTCCTGCTACATTACATTCTTTGCATGATTAGGTGTGCTAAGTCGCTTCAATCATGTCTGACTGTGTGCAACTCTATGGACTATAGCCCACCAAGCTCCTCTGTTCATGGGATTCTCCAGGCAAGAATACTGAAGTGAGTTGCCATGCCCTCCTCCAGGGGATCTTCCCCACCCAGGGATCAAACCCATGTCTTTTTTGTCTCCTGCACTGGCAGGCAGGTTCTTTACCACTAGCTCCATCTGGGAAGCCCCATGATTAGGAAGGCATACAGTAAATCAGACTTTAGTTTGTGAGCATTGTTCCTTCATTTCTGCAATCTAATGGCTATTTGTCTTCAACTCCACTGATAACTACACTTTGCTTTTACAATTTGCATTCAGTTTTACTTGCCCATTTTTGTGGACATTTACCAAATTAATAATATATTCTATAGCCACCAAAAATCCCTGGACATTCTAAAAATGTACTGATGGAACAAAGATATGAAAAATAATTTAGAGCATGCTGAAAGAATGCTCTTCTTCCCAAAACAATACCATTTATAGGATTCAACAGAGTAAGACATTTGTGTGTAAATAATTTTATGAGTATGTCATAAATTTTGAAGAATTTAGAAAAGGAAAATATATTCCACTCTTTCCATGTTCAGTACACTGAAATGTATGCCAGTTTCAGTTATGGCACGTTACTCTGTGGGAGGCAATGTATATTCATATATGTGTACAAAGAATTAATAGTTTCATAGACTGCAAGAATGTCAACACTTTCAACCACCAGATGGCAGAAATAAAGCTATAGAACTTTGGAATCTGAAGATTCAGAAAACATAACAGCAGTATCCATCTTGATTTTTTTCAGTTCAACAGACATAAGACACTTTGGTGTAAAAATTCTGTGTGTGAAGCAGAAAAAAATTTTGATTAAAACTTTCCATTTGAATGGATTGCCAACTCATTAGATTTTTTTGTTTATATTGTGGAGGCTTTTAAAAGAACCATTTTAAAAGACAAACTATAATCAACCCTAGACTATAAAAGAGTTACCCATTCCATCAGCATCTCCTTTTGGAAGTCATTCTAAATCAGCCCTACCTGTTTTGAACCATGGACTCTCCTTGTTTCACTTTTTCAACCACCTAGCCTTCTCATTTTTCCAAAACGGATAGTTGTCTATGTATCTGCAATGCTCTAGATGGCTGGATTTGCTTAATCATTCCACCATACCTGATAGCATGTTTTCTTGTGATTTCCAGTACTGACAGTATGGGTTTTTTGATTTGTTGTACTAATTTTTATGTATTAGGTAGCTGTAATAACCATAAAGGGAGAAGGAAATGGCAACCCACTCCAGTATTCTTGCCTGGGAAATCCCATGGACAGAGGAGCCTAGCAGGATAGAGTCCACAGGGTCACAGAAAGTCAGACAACACTTAGCAATTAAACAGCAACAAAAAACCCTTAAAAACAATTAAAAAGAGGAGATGTTGCTATACCATATATAAACTTTGATTCTAAGAGTCCAGAGTTCTTATTCTAGTGGTATCAGTTTTAATATTTCAATATTTCTATTATCTTCTATAAGAGATACAATGAAAGAGATACTGAGCTGATCAAATTAAATGGCTGCTATGAGCTCTGATAATTTCCTTAGATTAGCTAGAATTTGAAATATCTTCAGTGTACCATTATATTAACATAAATTAACAGTAGCAATGATGTGAAGTGTTGACTGGGTACTAGAAAGTTTTCTTAAATTTTAAAGAATTCAAAAATTTAACTTTATAACAACCCATGAAATAAACACAATGAAATGACTCTATTTTATATTTTAAGATGCTGAGGCATAGTAGCACATATATACTATGGAGTATTAGCCATTAAAAAGAATAAATTTGAATCAGTTCTAATGAGATGGATGAAACTGGAGCCGATTATACAGTGAAGTAAGCCAGAAAGATAAACACCAATACAGTATACTGACACATATTTATGGAATTTAGAAAGATGGTAATGATGACCCTGTATGCGAGACAGCAAAAGAGACACAGATGTATAGAACGGACTTTTGGACTCTGAGGGAGAAGGAGAGGGTGGGATGATTTGGGAGAATGGCATTGAAACATGTATACTATCATGTAAGAAACGAAGCACCAGTCTATGTTCGATACAGGATACAGGATGCTTGGGGCTGGTGCACGGGGATGATCCAGAGAGATGATATGGGGTAGGAGGTGGGAGGGGGATTCAGGATTGGGAGCTCGTATACACCCGTGGCAGATTCATGTCAATATATGGCAAAACCAATACAGTATTGTAAAGTAAAAATAAAATTAAAAAATAAGCAAAAAAAATTTATTTGTAGTTTTTATTCAGTCACTAAGTCGTGTCCAACTCTTTGTGACCCTGTGGACTGTAGCCCACCAGGTTCCTCTGTCCGCAGGATTCTCCAGGCAAGCATACTGCAATGGGTTGACATTTCCTTCTCCAAGGGATCTTCCTGGATCAAGAATCGAACTTGTATCCCCTCCATTGTCAAGCAGATTCTTTACCACTGAGCAACCAGGGAAGCCCCAAATCCCCAAAGTAATACGTAGTCTAGTCTCTATTTACACGTAGGGTCATTTATTCTCCACTTTCTGCCCTTAACCATTGCTCCATTCACCTGAACCACACTATTAAAAATCAGGTGTTTATCTGAAACTTTATTCAAATATTTACTAAATGCCTTTTTGGTACCAAGAATTGAATATTCATAGAAAAGATTTAAAACGGACTCCATCTTGTGAGGCATTCGGTCTGGTAAGGAACTGAGACACGTGGTGAGTAAGGACAGTAAGGCTTTGTGTGTGTCATGACAGTTGTGTACGAGGTATAAGAACAACAATAAAAAAGACCAGACACACTCCCCCACTCCCCATAAGATACTTTGTTCAAGTATCTTCTGACAGGTGACAAGAGAAGTGTTTTAACACAGAGGAGAAAAAGCTTACACATGTGCAGAAGTACTGAAGAGTTGCACATATAAGCAGTTCATTATTTTAGGAGGTGAAGTTTAAAAACTGTGTACCATGGGCATACATATTTAATCAAAATACATTGAATGGTACTTAATAACTGTGCATTTCACTATATATATATATTTCAAGTTTTAAAAATCAGTTGCTAATTTTAAAAAGATGAGTTTGGAGGATCAGGAAGAGGCCTTGGCATAGCTGGTTCTGCAGAACATCCTAAGGGGAGTGCATTGGAGTGTATGCACATTGGGGAACTTCCAAAGGATTTTAAATAAGGAAATCACATGACCAAAAATGGTCTAGGAAATCACTGTGGTGGCAGAGTGAGGATAGACTGGAGCGACATAAGGCCAGAGATAAACAGATCACATAGGAGACTACTGTAATAGTGAAGCACAGAATGAAGAGGACAGAGGCAAATGAAATAACGAGTTAAAAATGAGCGTGAAGCTATTTGGATATGCAGTTTACTAATGTGCTGAAGAATGCAATCTAGTGTACATGAGGTAAAATTATAATGAACCAGATGTGAACAAGCTTGCCTACTTGGACTAGAGAGAATGTGGTAAGGATGATAACGGATTATATTTATTCCTTAGCTGATCACCTTGATTTTCTGTATATGGTAATGTGGGAAGTCACAAGTCATCTCTACAGAGAGAAGGTTATAACCATCAGTACTGTGTGTCCATGTTCAGTCACGTCCAACTCTTTGCAATACCCCCATGGACAGTAGCCCACCAGGCTCCTCTGTCAATGGAATTTCCCAGACAAGAATGCTGGAGTGGGCTGCCATTTCCTATTCCAGGAAAACTTCCTGATGCCGGGATCAAATTGGCATCTCTTAAGTCTCCGGAATTGGCAAGCAGATTCTTTACCTGGGAAGCTTCTATCAACATGCAGGGAGACAATTTTAGACAACAGCGAGACTTTTTAACAACAGCTACAGAGAATAAAAAAAGTGAATTGACCAGAAACAAGTAAAATATGCCCAATTCTGATGGGGAGTTTAGGGTTTAAGTAGTGATAGTTACAGAGAAAACTAAGGGGGTGAGGTGAGAAAGAGAAAATGAATCATTAACTAATATTTAATTTTCCAGTGAAGAGATATCATAAAAGTGTAGTATATCACATTACTCAGCTGTGAGTAATAATCAGTAATATAAATAGTAAATCTTGAAGGGAGACAGTATGAATAGGGAGATGGGCATATGTGAGTAATAAAGATTCTTCCTCGGAAGAAGTTAATAGCAAGTACCTCAGTTCAGTTCACTCGCCTACTCTTTTCTGACTCTTTGCAACCCCAAGGATTGCAGCATGCCAAGCCTCACTATCCATCACCAGATCCCAGAGTTTACTGAAATTCATGTCCATTGAGTCGGTGATGCAACCCAAACATCTCATCCTCTTTCATTCCCTTCTCCTCCCACCTTCAATCTTTCCCATCATCAGGGTCTTTTCAAATGAGTCAGCTCTTAACATCAGGTAGCCAAAGTATTGGATTTCCAGCTTCAACATCAGTCCTTCTAATGAACACCCAGAACTGATCTCCTTTAGGATGGACTGGTTGGACCTCTCTGCAGATCAAGGAACTCTCAAAAGTCTTCTCCAACACCACAGTTCAAAAGCACCAATTCTTCAGTGCACAGCTTTCTTTATACTCCAACTCTCACATCCATACATGACTACTGGAAAAACCATAGCCTTGACTAGATGGATCTTTGTTGGAAAAGTTATGTCTTTGCTTTTTAATATGCTATCTAGGTTGGTCATAACTTTCCTTCCAAGGAGTAACCATCTGTTAATTTCATGGCTGAAGTCACCATCTGCAGAGATTTTGGAGCCCAAAAATATAAAGTCTGCCACTGTTTCTACTGTTTCTCCATCTATCTGCCATGAAGTAATGGGACCAGATGCCATGATCTTTGTTTTCTGAATGTTGAGCTTTAAGCCAACTGTTTCACTCTCCTCTTTCACATTCATCAAGAGNAAGGGAGATCAGTCCTGAGTGTTCATTAGAAGCACTTATGTGGAAGCTGAAACTCCAACACTTTGGCCACCTGATGTAAAGAACTGACTCATTGGAAAAGACCCTGATGCTGGGAAAGATTGAGGGAGGGAGGAGAAGGGGATGACAGAGGATGAGATGGTTGGATGGCCTCACCAACTCAATGGACATGAATTTGAGTAAAATCCAGGAGCTGGTGACAGGGAGGACAGGGCGGCCTAGCAAGCTGCAGTCCATGGGGTTGCAAATAGTCGGACATGACTGATTGACTGAACTGAACTGAACCAACTTATCTAACCCCAAAGCCACAATCATACTCACAGTTTTAACTACCTAAAGATCTTCAGTTAAACACATTTTAACGTCATAATTTATTATATTGGAGTGTAATTATTTAAATGAAGAAATGTTCTGTATCTTATGTTAAAAATTCATTGTTAGATTTCTTAATTAAAGTCAATATTATTCATAAAATAATTTCCTTCTAGCTACTATTATCCACAAAACCACCTTATTCTCCTGATGAACTAAAATTCCCTTTCATCAAAGAACACACTATGCATTCCATCACACCAAAAAATATATATATGTACATACCTATGATGAAAGGAAAAAAATGTTTTGGCTTTATAATGAGATAGTTTCATATTCCTAAACATATAGCAGTGTGATCTCTCTGAATCTCAGTTTCCTCAAAGTTCAATTGTGTGAACCCTACTAGGTTTCAAGGTCTATGAATAATCCTTTATGGCTCGTGGACCATCTGAGCTTGAGGTTCTGAAAATAATGTAAAGATGAATACAAAATCAGTGTAGGCCATTGGACTTCCAAGATTCTACAGGCTGGAAACAAACTGATAAATGTAGTTAGAAGCTAACACATGTTTTAAAAAATAAGCTATACAGTTGAGGATGAAAACATAACAGTGAAAAATAGGTACTACAGTGGACAATTACTCAGCTAAATAAAAGAATGAAATATCAATACACACAACATCAGTGAATCTCAAATGCACTATGTCAAATGAAAGGAGCCACCCATATGGAAATATGTGTGTTATGAATCCGTTTTATGATTAGGCAATGCAAATATATTATTAGCAAAATAGAAAAAAAAATACCGATATTTGCCAGGGATCAATGGTTGGAGTAAGGAGACTGAAGGCAAAAGAAATCAAGTGGACATTTTGGAGTGACAGAAATGTTTTATATCCTGATTGTGATAGTAGTTAAATGTCTATATATATCTTTGTCATAATTCATGGAACTTTAATCACTAACATTACTGAGTTTAATCACACTTCAATGATTAAAAACTTCAAATTAACACCAAAAATTTATTGTAGTTTTCTGGGTAGTAACATGGTCACTAGCTTGAACACTGATTTTCTCCTTTAGAGGGAGGGAAAGAAATAAATTATAGCTAGACTGTCCATAATTGCCCCTCAAAATCTGCGGAGGCCCATTTTGGTATTTTCTTCACCTGAGTACTATATCTATTTCCATGATACATGGAGGGAGACTAGTCACAGAGTTATTGTAGTAGGCAAATGAAAGATTATGAGGGTCTTATATAGGGCAGGGTTGATATGGAAAGAAACACTTTCATTCAGAAAAAATATCCGAAGTAAAATTGAGAGAAAATTTTGTATTCTTGGGTGGAAGTGTACAGTAAGAAGTGTGAGATGAATTGCTCATTTCTACCTTCATCTACTTTGTAGGAAGTGATAATGTCTACCAAGTTGGAGGAGGGGAAAAAGAGAATTTGAAGAGTAAGACTGTTTTATTTTAGCTTTACTGAGAATTAAGGGGTTATGTGGAACTTTCCAGTAACAACTTCCATTTATCTGTCCGAATGTCACAGTAAAGGTCAAAGATAAGTACAGAAATTTCAGATTATATGAGTAAGGTTTAATCTTCAGAGTGATGTAGAAAACATGTAGAGAGAAAAGAAGATGACAAAGATGGACCTCTGGGTAAGACCAATATAAATCAGGCAGAAAGAGAAAGTGGACTCCATAAAGACAAAGAAGAAATTGTTGTAAGAATGCATCAGGAGAAGTTGATATCCAGGGGATAGAGATTTTGACCATATTTGGTGAAACTGGGCAAGATGGCAGAGTAGAAACATCCTGAGTTCATCTCCTCTCATGGACACACCAAAATTACAACTATTTCTAGAACACCTATAGATGAGAAAAAACCAGAACCTACCAGAAAAAAATGTTCTACAACAAAAGATATAAAGAAGTAACCACAATGAGATGGGTAGGAGGGGCAGAATGGCAGTATAATCAAGACCTATACCCATGGGTAATGTGTATGCTTTGCCACTCAGTTGTGTCTGACTCTGTGGCCCCATAGAGTGTTGTCCATGGGTAAGCAACCCACAAACAGGAGAATAATGACAATTTCAGAGGTTCACCTCAACGAGCAGGGGTCTAAGGCCAACATGTGGTTTCCCAAACCAGAGGTCCTTCCAAGAAAGACCAGTTCCTAGAATATTTGGCTTTGAAAGCCAGCAAGACTTTCTTTCAGGAGGTCCAGAAGTTTTGTGGGAAATAGAGACTCTACTCTTAAATGGCACACACCAATCTCACATGCTCCAGGTCCCAGGGTAGGGGCAGTAATTTGAAAGGAGCCTGGGTCAGATGTACCTGCTAATCATGGAGAGTCTACTGCAAAGGCAGGAGACAACTGGAGCTCACCATTGAGGACAAAGACATTTTAGGAGCTTATTCTACCACATGGACACTAGTGCTGGCAATCACCATTTTGGAATCCTCCCTCATGCCACTAGCCTGTGGGCACCAGTACAAGGATGCTTCAGGCCAAGCAAATAATGGGATGGAGGCATATCCCTACCCATTAGTAGACAGGCTTCCCTAAAATCCCCAAACTCACAGCTTACCCTGGAGATAGCCCCACCCACTGAAGCACCAGGATCGGGTCTCACATGCCAGTGTAACAAGCACTAGATCTGGGACCCCCAGGGCCCTGCAGCCAGAGAACAGGGGACCCAGCTCCATCCATCAATGGGCAGAGATCAGTACCAGAATCTCTGACCCAAGTCACAAGTGACTTGCTCTAACTTTAGGACCAGCCTTACCCACAAACAAGCAGATACCAGTCCCAGAAAAAGACTCTTAGTTTATAAACTTTTACCCAGACTCATAAAACAAAAAAGGGACCAAATCAATAAAATCAAAAGTGAAAAAAAGGAAGTTACAACTGAACACAGAAATACTGAGGATCCTAAGACATTACTACAAATAACTGTACATCAATATAATTGACAACATAGAAGAAACAGACAATTTCCCAACAATGTACAGTCTCTGAAGACTGAACCAGGAAGGAATAAAAATATGAACAGATGAATCACCAATAATGAAACTGAATAATTAAAAAAAAACTCCCAACAAACAAAAGTCTAGGAACAGATGGCTTCACAGGTGAATCCTATCAAACATTTAGAGAAGAGTTAACACCTATCTTCTCAAACTATCCCAAAAAAAGTTCAGAGGAAGCAATCCTTTCAAACTCATTCTATGATGCCAGCATCACCCTGATACAAAATAACCTGAGACAAATATAAGAAAAGAAAATTATAGGCCAATATCACTGATAAACACACTTGCAAAAATCCTCAACAAAGTATTATTAACCCAAACTGAGCAACACTTTATTTTTTGTGTGTGTGGAAAATGCATTGAATACATCATGATCAAGTAGAATTTATGCCAGGAATGCAAGTATGGCTTAGCATAGACACACACACACACACACACACACACACACACACACACACAAATCAATGAATGTGATACACCTCATTAGCAATTTGAAGAATAAAAACCATATGATTATCTCAATAGATGCAGAAAAAGCTTCTGACAAAACTCAAGATCCATTTATGATAAAATCTTTCCATAAAGCAGGTATAGAGTTCACATACCCCAACATAATAAAAGTCATATATGATAACCCAACAGCTAAAATCATACTCAACAGTGAAAAGCTGAAAGCATTTTCTCCAAGAACAGAAATAAGACAAGGAGCACCACTCTTGCCATTTTCATTCAACATAGTATTCGAAGTGCTAGCCACAACATTCAGACAAGAAAAAGGGAATCCAAGTTGCAAAGGAAGAAATAAAACTGGTACTGTTACAGACAAAATATATTATACATATGAAATCTTGAACATGCCACCAGAAAACTACTGTTTTATTAATGAATTCAGTAAATTTGCAAGATACAAAATTAATAGAGTAGTATGTTGCATTTCTATACACTAACAAACTACTACAAAGAGAAATTAAGGAAACAACTCCATTTATAACTGTATCAAAAAAAATAAAATACTTAGGTATAAACCTTGCTTATGTAGTAAAATGTCTATATGCCAAAAAGTAGCAGATACTGATGAAAGGAATTGAATACAACACAAATAGATGGAAATACATTGTAGTCATGAATTGGAAGACTTAATATTGTTACAGTGACCATACTATCCAACACAATCTGTATATTCAATACAACCCTTAGTCAAAATACCAATGGCATCTTTCACAGAACTGGAACAAATAATTTAAAGATTTTTATGAAAATACATAAGACTCTGAATAGCCAAAATAATCTTGAAGGCTGGCGGTATCACACTCCCTGACTTCAGTCTATGTGACAAAGCTACAGGAACCAAAACAGTACTGCACTGGCACAAAAACAGAGATATATAGATCACAGAACAGAAAAGAGAGCTCAGAAACAAACCCACGTACTTAAGGTCAGTTAGTATACAACAATGAAGGCAAGATTAGACAGTGGAGTAAAGACAGTCTCTTCATAAGTGGTACTGGGAAAACTGGACAGCTACATGTAAAAAAGTGTGTTTTTTTCTCCCCTCACTCCATGTATAAAAATAGACTCAAAATGGATTGAAGGCCTAAATGTTACGGCCAGAAACCATAAAACTCCTAGAAGACAACATATTCATAAAATCTGACATAAATAATAGCAACATTTTTTCACTGTTTCCTAAGGCAAATGGGGAAAAAAAGCAAAAAAAAAAAATTTTTTTTTAACAAGCAAATTAAACAGACATAATTAAACTGAAAAGTATTGGCACAGTAAAGGAAACCACTGACAAAATGACAAGATAACCTATTGAATAGGAAAAAATGTTTGCAAATCATAGACCAGTAAGGGCTAATATCCAAAATGTAGAGAGTTCATACAACTTTTCATACATGAAATGTATGAAAAGGCAAAACAAAGGATACTGAAAGATGAACTCCCCAGGTCAGTAGGTGCCCAATATGCTACTGGAGATCACTCAAGAAATAACTCCAGAAAGAATAAAGAGATGGAGCTAATGCAAAAACAACACCCATTATGGATGTGACAGGTGATAGAAGTAAAGTCTGATGATGTAAAGAGAAGTGCTGCAGAGGAACATGGAATGTTAGGTCCATGAATCAAGACAAATTGAAAATGGTCAAACAGGAGATGGCAAGAGTGAACATTGACATTTTAGGAATCAGCAAACTAAACTAGGCTGGAATGGGTGAATTTAACGCAGATGACCATTATATCTTCTACTGTAGGCAAGAATCCCTTAGAAATGGAGTGGCCATTGTCAACAAGAAAGTCCGAAATGCAGTAGTTGGATGTAATCTTAGAAATGACAGAATGGTCACTGTTCATTTCCAAGGCAAACCATTCAATATCATGGTAATCCAAGTCTATGCCCCAACCAGTAATGCTGAAGAAGCTGAAGTTGAACGGTTCTGTGAAGACCTACAAAAGCTTCTAGAACGAACACCCAAAAAAGATGTCTTTTTCATTATAGGGGACTGGAATGCAAAGTAGGAAGCCAAGAGATACCTGGAGTAACAGGCAAATTTGGCCTTGGAATGTAGAATGAAGGAGAAAAGGCTCATAGAGTTTTGCCAAGAAAATGCACTGGTCATAGCAAACACTCTCTTCCAACAACAAAAGAGAAGACTCTACACATGGACATCACCAGATGGTCAACACCGAAATCAGATTGAGTCTATTCTTTGCAGCCAAAGATGGAGAAGCTCTATACAGTCAGCAAAAACAAGACCAGGAGTTGACTGTGGCTCAGATCATGAGCTCCTTATTGCCAAATTCAGATTTAAATTGAAGAAAGTAGAGAAAACCACAAGACCATTCAGGTATGACCTAAATCAAACCCCTTATGACTATACAGTGGAAGTGAGAAATAGATTCAAGAGATTAGATCTGATAGACAGAGTGCCTGAAGAACCCTAGGTAGAGGTTCACACATTGTACTGAAGTCACTGATCAAGACCATCCCCAAGGAAAAGAAATGCAAAAAGGCAAAATGGTTGTCTGAGGAGGACTTACAAATAGCTGAGAAGAGAAGAGAAGCTAAAGGAGTGAAGGAAAGATATACCCATTTGAATGCTGAGTTCCAAAGAACAGCAAGGAGAGATAAGAAAGCCTTCCTCAATGATCAGTGCAAAGAAATAGAGGAAAACAATACAATGGGAAAGACTAGAGATCTCTTCAAGAAAATTAGAGATACCAAGGGACTATTTCATGCAATGATGGGAACAATAAAGGACAGACAAATGGTATGGACCTAACAGAAGCAGAAGATGTTAAGAAGAGGTGGTAAGAATACATACAAGAACTATACAAAAAAGATCTTCATGACCCAGATGATCATGATGGGGTGATCACTCACCTAGAGCCAGACATCCTGGAATGCAAAGTCAAGTGTGCCTTAGGAAGCATCACTATGAACAAAGCTAGTGGAGGTGATGGAATTCCAGTTGAGCTATTTCAAATTCTAAAAGATGATGCTGTGAAAGTGCTGCACTTAATATGCCAGCAAACTTGGAAAACTTAGCAGTGGCCACAAGACTGGAAAAAGTCAGTTTTCATTCCAATCCCAAAGAAAGGCAATGCCAAAGAATGCTCAAACTACCACACAATTGCACTAATCTCACACACAGAGGAACCAGAGATCAAATTGCAACATCTGTTGGATCATCAAAAAAGCAAGACAGTTCCAGAAAAAACATCTATTTCTGCTTTATTGACTTCGAAAGCTTTTGACTGTGTGGATCACAATAAACTGTGGAAAATTCTTCAAGAGAGGTGAACAGCAGACCACCTTACCTGCCTCCTGAGAAATTGGTATGCAGGCCAAGAAGCAACAGTTAGAACTAGACATGGAACCGCAGACTAGTTCCAAATTGGGAAAGGAGTACGTCAAGGCTGTATACTGTCACCCTACTTATTTAATTTATATGCAGAGTACATCATGGGAAATGCCAGGCTGGAGGAAGCACAAGCTGGAATCAAGATTGCCGGGAGAAATATCAATAATCTCAGATGATACCATACTTATGGCAGAAAGTCAAGAACTACAGAGCCTCTTGATGAAAGTGAAAACTCAACATTCAGAAAACTAACATACATGGCATCCAGTCCCATCACTTCATAGCAAACAGATAGGGAAACAACGGAAACAGCGACAGATTTTTTTTTTTTTTTGCCTCCAAAATCACTGCAGATGGTGATTGCAGCCATGAAATTAAAAGACACTTACTCCTTGGAAGAAAAGTTATAATCAACCCAGATAGCATATTAAAAATGAGACATTACTTTGCTAACAAAGGTCCATGTAGTCAAAGCTATTGTTTTTCTAGTAGTCAACTATGGATGTGAGAGTTGGACTATAAATAAAACTGAGCACCAAAGAATAGATACTTTTTAATTGTGGTGTTGGAGAAGACTCTTGAGAGTTCCTTGGACAGCAAGGAGATCCAACTAGTCCATCCTATAGGAAATCAGTCCTGAGTGTTCATTGGAAGGACTGATGCTGAAGCTGAAACTCCAGTACTCTGGCCAGCTGATGCGAAGAGTTGACTCATTGGAAAAGACCCTGATGCTGGGAAAGACTGAAGGCAGTAGAAGTGGATAACAGGATCAGATGGTTGGATGGCATCACTGACTCAATGGACATGTGTTTGAGTAGACTCTGGGAGTTGGTGATAGACAGGGAAGCCTGGTGTGCTGCAGTCCATGGAGCTGCACAGAGTTGGACACACTGAGTGACTGAACTACTACACTACTACTACATACAACTCAGTATGCAAAAAAAAAAGATTAAGAAGTGGGCAGATAACCTGAATAGGTATTTTTCCAAAAAATACATACGGGTACCCAATATGCGTATCGAAAGATGCTAAACATCACTAATCAGAAAAATGCAAATCAAAACTACAATGAGATACTACCTCATACCTGTCAGAATGTCTATCATCAAAAAGAACACAAATAACATATATTGGTGAGGACATGGAGTAAAGAAAAATCTTATACACTGCTGGTGGGAATATACATCCATGTAGCATCTTTTGTAAATAGTATGACTTTTCCTTAAAAACCTAAAAATAGAACTACCATATTACCCAAGAATTCTAATCCTGGATATCTATCTGAATTAAATGAAATCATTAATCTGAAAAAATACACACATCCCTGGGTGCACAGCAGCATTATTTAAAATTGCAAAGGTAAGGAAGCATGATAAGTGTCCGTCAACAGACGAATGGGACTTCCCTGGATGGCGTAATGAATGGAAATCCACCTTCCAGTGCAGGAGACACGATTCCTAGTCCAGGAAGATTCCACATGTTGTGGAGCAACTAAGCTTGTGTACCACAACTATTGAGCCTGTGCTCTAGGGCCTGAAAGCTGCAACCACTGAGCCTGTGTGCCACAACTACTAAGGCCTACATGCCTAGAGATTGCACTCCACAACAAGGGAAGCTACCACAATGAGAAATCCATGCAATGCAGAGTAGCCCTTGTCCATTGCAACTAGAGAAAGCCCGTGCAAAGCAACAAAGATCGAGTGCAGCCAAAAATAATCAAATTTAAATAATTATAAAAGAAAGTTTAAAATGATAAAAAAAAGTTGTGGTATATACATGGAATATTATTCAGCCATAAAAAGAATGTAATTTTGCCATTTGCAACGAAATGGATGGAACTGGAGAGGATTATACTTAGTAAATTGGAGAAAGACAAATACCCTATTTTAGAACATATATGTGGAATCTAAAAAAACAAAACAAAACAAAACAAACTGATGATTATACCAAAAAAGAAACAGCCTCACAATAGAAAACAAACTGATCAGAGGAGAGAGGGACAGTGTAAGGGACAAGATAGGGGTGACAGCTTAAGAGATACAAACTACTATGTATAAAATAAGCTATAAGGATTCATGTTGATGTATGGCACAACCAATACAATAGTGTAATTAGCCTCCAATTAAAATAAATAAACTTAAATTTAAAAAGAATATATCATACAGCATAGGGAATATAGTTAATATTTTACCATAACTATAAAGAGAATAATCTATACAAATTTCAATCACTATGTTGTTTACTTGAAATAATTTAATATTATAAATCAACTATTCTTCATTTAAAAAAATGTATTAGGTCAACTCCTATAACAAACATATTTCAATCCCAGTTGTTTGTGTTCATATCACAATTATTTTTTTCTAGGTCATGTAAGGAACATGATGATCTGTAGCAGTAATTCAAGGCTCAAGGTGTCTTCCACCTTACAGTTCTATTTTCTTTTAGGACACTCAGACACACAGAAAAAAGATCATGGAAAATGCCATGCCTTTAATAATCTTGCCCAGGAAATGACACATATATCTCCTATCACATTTATTGGGGTGTGTTAGTCAAAGTAACCTCACCTAGAAGCAAGGAAGATGGGAAATTTAGTCTAGCTCTCTGACAAATAATGGTGAACACTAAAATTTTCTAGCCAAAGCAACCAGAGTTCAATACTTAACTAGTGTAGCAGATAAACATGGTGAGGAGAAGACTTGACAAAGGAATTATAGGAAAGACAGAGACAGAAAGATACAGAAGTTCAGAAAGACATCAGTTATAAAACATTACATGAAGGCCATGGGTGGAAATGAGATCAAGCGTAAAAATGGAGAAAGTGCCACTTAGACAAGTCTCCCCAAAGTAATAAAATCATTTTAAGAACATTCTTTACATCCATCCTGGGAAGATAGCTAATAAGAGTAATAGGTTTTCTATTTTTTTATCTTTCTGGTTTCTTTTTCACAGAATGCTGGAATCATACTACCTCATGATTTGAGATGAAAATAAGCTGCTTTTAAGACAGGGCCAGGGGAAACCACAGACCCATATGCCCATAGCCTTTTGACACTTTTCCCTCAGCAACATGTTCTCTTCTATGAAGCCATAAAATTAATAAGATCAAGGACAGGACAATTATGCTTAAAATGCAAAAGAAAAAAATTCATGTCCAAACTGATGCTGTCCTGCCCCACCAGAAGTTATTTAAACCACTTATTTACCCAAATTGATACCAACAGCAGAGTAAACAAGCTATTAGAGACATCTCCACAGACTCCTTATAGCATTTCAGAAAGATGAGAATTTACTGGGACCTTCTGGACCACATTAGATTGTTTTATAGGTAAAAAGGTCAAATAGCATTACTTTCATATGATGCAAAAGAGGAACTACATAGCGGAAGTTGTTTTGCCCATGAAGTTTTAATAGGATAGACCCTGAATGGGAATTCCTGGAATGCATAACTCCCTAAAATATTTCTGTGGTAGTTTAAGCTAAACCAAGATTGAATGGACAGGTGTGCATCAAACAACAACAAGCCCTTAATAGACGGTCTGTCAATCTCCCCAAAGACTATTGAGTGAGCTAGAGTAAGATTTTACTCCGGTCTAGTCCCAGGGAAAATAGTTTTGTACAAACATTAAGTTTATCATAATTAAAATTTGTTTTTTTCTGAAGTATTCCTTTAGGCAATCTAAACTAACTTTACTTAAAACCATACTGACAAAATGCAACACCCATTTATGATTAAAAATTCTCCAGAAAGCAGGCATAGAAAGAACATACCTCAACATAATAAAAGCCATACACAACAAACCCACAACAAACATTATCCTCAATGGCAAAAAGTTGAAAGCATTTCCTCTAAAAACAGGAACAAGACAAAGTTGACCACTTTCACCACTACTATTCAACATGGTTTTGGAAGTCCTAGACTCAGCAATCAGAGAAGATAAAGAAATAAAAGGAATCCAGGTTGGAAAAGAAA
The DNA here is from genome assembly GCA_006410875.1 of Neotragus pygmaeus. Lineage (NCBI taxonomy): Eukaryota > Metazoa > Chordata > Mammalia > Artiodactyla > Bovidae > Neotragus > Neotragus pygmaeus. The sequence continues at coordinate 726,328 of SJYV01024592.1, read as the reverse complement.
AAGTAAAACTCTATTTACAGATGACATGATCCTCCACATAGAAAACCCTAAAGATACCACCAGAAAATTACTAGAGCTAATCAATGAATATAGTAAAGTTGCAGGATATAAAATTGATACACAGAAATTCCTTGCATTCCTGCTGCTGCTGCTGCTGCTAAGTCACTTCAGTCATGTCAGACTCTGTGCAACCCCATCGACGGCAGACCGCCAGGCTCCCCTGTTCCTGGGATTCTCCGAGCAAGAACACTGGAGTGGGTTGCCATTTCCTTCTCCAATGCATGAAAGTGCAAAGTGAGAGTGAAGTTGCTCAGTTGTGTCCAACTCTTAGCGACCCTATGGACTGCAGCCTACCAGCCTCCTCCGCCCATGGGATATTCCAGGCAAGAGTACTGGAGTGGGGTGCCATTGCCTTCTCTGAGCATTCCTAGACATTAACAGTGAAAAAACAGAGAAATAAAGGAAACAGTTCCATTCACCATTGCAATGAAAAGAATAAAATATTTAGGAATAAATTTAGCTAAAGAAACAAAAGACCTATGTACAGCAAATGATGAAAGAAATCAAAGACGACACAAATAGTTGGAGAAATATACCAAGTTCGTGGATTAGAGGAATCAAAATAGTGAAAATGAGTATACTACCCAAAACAATCTATAAATTCAATGCAATCCCTATCTAGCTACCAATGGTACTTTTTTTTTTTAACAGAACTAGAACAAATAAGTTGACAATCTGTGTGGAAACACAAAAACCCTCAAGTAGCCAAAGCAATCTTGAGAAAGAAGAATGGAACCGGAGGGATCAACCTGCCTGACTTCAGATTATACTGCAAAGCCATAGTCATCAAGAAATATGACACTGGCACAAAGACAGGAATATAGATCAATGGAACAAAATAGAAAGCCCAGAGATAAATCCATGTACCTATGGTCACCTTATCTTTGATAAAGGAGGCAAACATATACAATGGAGGAAAGACAATCTCTTTAATAAGTGGTGATGGGAAACCTGGTCAACCACTTTTAAAAGAACGAAACTAGAATACTTTCTAACACCATACACAAAAATAAACTCAAAATGGATTAAAGATCTACATATGAGACCAGAAACTAAAAAACAACAGCAACAAAAAAAACAACAACTACTCTTAGAGGAAAACACATACAGAACACTCTCTAACATAAATCACAGCAAGATTCTCTATGACCCACCTCCCAGAGTAATGGAAATAAAAACAAAAATAAACAAATGGGATCTAATTAAACTTAAAAAATAAAAGTTACTCAGTTGTGTCCAACTCTTTGTGACACCATGGATTATATAGTCCATGGAATTCTCCAGACCAAAATACTGGAGTTGGTAGCCTTTCCCTTTTTCAGGGGATCTTCCCAACCCAGGGGTCAAATCCAGGTCTCCAACATTGCAGGTGGNAAATAAAAGTTACTCAGTTGTGTCCAACTCTTTGTGACACCATGGATTATATAGTCCATGGAATTCTCCAGACCAAAATACTGGAGTTGGTAGCCTTTCCCTTTTTCAGGGGATCTTCCCAACCCAGGGGTCAAATCCAGGTCTCCAACATTGCAGGTGGATTCCTTACCAGCTGAGCCACAAGGGAAGCCCAATTAAATTTAAAAACTCTTGCACAATTAAGGAAACTGTAAGCAAGGTGAAACTTCAGATAGTGATTGCAGCCATGAAATTAGAAGACGCTTACTCCTTGGAAGAAAAGTTACAGCCAACCTAGATAGCATATTGAAAAGCAGAGACATTACNTTTTCCTTTAATCCTTCCCTAAGAAATGGTTCTATTTTAACATTTTGTAATATATATATAGGAAGAAAGACCTCAGCTAGGCTGGGTTATTCATAGAGTTCTCCTACTGCCATAACTGAATTGCTAACTATGTGTCCCCACCAGGGGTTGGTTTCCTGAGAGCAGGGGCTGTGTTTATCAACCACTATAAACCAGCAGCTGACATGGTTCCTGGCATGTAATCACCCAAAATATTAATTAATAAAATCAGTAAAGTGATCAATTGCTTTCCTCAAATTGTCTAGCCTCTCATCTAAACTTCCAAACCTATCAGTCAAACCAAACAGCACAACTCCATTTAGAATAGAAAAAGGAGAGGGGGAGGGATGATGATATAAAGCATGAATCTCCCACTTCCCATTGGATTTCAGATGTTTTTTTAATCACAATTTGCTTCAGGAAAGCTAGAAACTCTTTTTTCTTTCCGAATATTTCATTTTAGAAATGGGATTTTTTTTTAAGCTAAATATTTATTTTAACAAAATAACTGCAGTAAAATGGCTTGGACACTGTACAGCTTATAATGAGGGGATTTTATGTGGCAATGGTAATAGATAATGTTGTTGAGAACACTGTTTCCTCTGTTTCTACATAACTATAACATTTGGAGAAACTGTCCTTTTGCCAGCTCTAACACTGTTTGCTCGGAGAAGGCAATGGCACCCCACTCCATTGCTCTTGCCTGGAAGATCCCATGGATGGAGGAGCCTGGTAGGCTGCAGTCCATGGGGTCGCGAAGAGTCGGATACGACTGAGTGACTTCCCTTTCCCGTTTCACTTTCATGCATTGGAGAAGGAAATGGCAACCCACTCCAGTGTTCTTGCCTGGAGAATCTCAGCGACGGGGGAGGCTGGTGGGCTGCCGTCTCTGGGGTCGCACAGGGTCGGACAGGACTGAAGCGACTTAGCAGCAGCAGCAGCAACAGTGTTTGCTCTCAGGATCCCGCATTCCACGTGATGAAGTCTTCTTGGTAAGATTAGCCTAAAGCAAGACTGTGACCTAGAGAGAGTAAACGCTCTTCTGCTTCAACTCTCTGCAGTCTCATCCTTGGGGCCTCATGCTTTCCCAGAATGCACCGCACCTAAGGTTCCTCCTGCCACTCCTGATACAGTATTGTCCTTTTCGCCTTCCCACAGAAATATATGTGCACTCGTGCACCACGTGTAAACATGCACAGACGTGCACATGCACACACACACAGGTGTGAGATTCTGAGGGTGATCTTAATGTCTAAATCTTTTTCCAGAGTTAATTTACACTTTCTTTTTTAGCCAAAGCATATATGCAGATGGTTAAAAATCAAGTAATTTAGAGGAATTTATAATGAAAATCATGTTTCCTATTTGAATTCCTCTTCTCAAAAAAAAAGTTACTCTTTTTAGAAGCTGATTTTTAAATTTTTCTGACTTTTGGCTGCTTATACTGTGACTGCTTTTCATTCTTTAAATTATTTCTATTTATTATCAGTTTATTTTGTTGTAATCTGTAAAAATTTATTTTATATAACTTCTTACCACACTCCTTCCTCTCCCCAATATAGTCCTGTCACATCTCCTTTACTTCTGCAAATTACATCATACATATTAAAAGTAGAAGGCTCAAAATATTCTGCAGCTATGATAATGATGATGATGTCATGAAGAGTCATGTTTTGAAGATGAGTTAATGGCATAGGAAAAAAGCCACCACTTAAAATTAAATGAAAACCAAAAAATACATATTAATTAATATGATTGGGTTNAGTAGAAGGCTCAAAATATTCTGCAGCTATGATAATGATGATGATGTCATGAAGAGTCATGTTTTGAAGATGAGTTAATGGCATAGGAAAAAAGCCACCACTTAAAATTAAATGAAAACCAAAAAATACATATTAATTAATATGATTGGGTTGGAAGATCCCCTGGAGAAGGGAAAGGCTACCCACTCCAGTATTCTGGCCTGGAGAATTCCATGAACTGTATAGACCATAGAGTCATAAAGAGTCCAATGTGACTGAGCGACTTCCACTTTCAACTCAAATTCTATAGATATAGACCGTATATAATAAAATTATAGAAACAAACATAAAATAGTAATGTTTCTCTCAAAGAAATAGGCTTATAGATCACTCTTATTTCCTTTTTTCTAAAATCGCTATAATAAATATATAGACTTTTATAGTAAAAGAATATTAAGAGAAAAAATACTTCCTTTTAAGTAAAATGAATGACCACCTACTAGTAGAATCTTAGGCCAGTGGAACAGCTAATATTAGGCCTTGCCCTTCAATTATATGAACTTTGGAATGCCTATTCCACCCAAATCCTCTTTTCTCACTTAAAATATGCAAACTGGTGGCTGTTCAGAGATCTAAATCATTATAAAAATGCAGGACAACATCAGAACTTTTTAAAATAAAAATCCAACAGTTTTGATTAAGTGCATAATACATATGTATGAGTGTATTGTCTTTTGTAATAGAAGACAGCTGCTTGCTATGAGTTTGAAAATCCCATTTAAAATTTGTTAATCCTATGCTAATGATCTAAAGAGAAAAGGAAATGGCAGGCAATAACATTTTACTTTAATATTAATTATTTTCAATGCTAACAGAATCCTCACTATTTCAGTATTAATTAAAAACATTTTCTCTTACAGTAGCATATTTGCTTTTGGTAGTGACTCGCATCTCTAAAAGTACACCAAATTACTTTTAATGAAGAACTCTTTGTACAATACATTGCAAATTAAAGAAGTTCTGTCTTCTTCAATAATCTAGATTATATCTAATGAACACTGTTGGGAATATGTTGCACAAAGTTAAAAGAGAGTGGGACTGGCTGAGTTATGTTCTCTCCAGCCCCCAAGACTTTACAGCTGACCCGGTCACACACTGTTCTGCCCACAAATGCCTCCTCCTCTATCTGGGCATAGACATCTTAAACAGAATTTCTCAGATCTCCTTCCTTCAGCCTACCTCTTTCCATTTAACTTCTGGCAGCCTGGCTAACTGCTTCAGAGTCATCCTGATTCTCTGCTGCTCGCAGAAAGCAGACCAATGGCAGAACTCTCTGCCAGTGTATGCTTCAGACTCTGAGTCTGCCTAAAATTGACATCTGCTTTTCAAAATGGGCAATCTGTGACTTGCTCCTTATTTTGCCTGTCCCCATGCTCTCCTTGCTTTTCTGTTCACCAGCCAGAGAAGCCAGGACAGGCTCCATGTCCCTCTTTGCTTACTGCCAAATCACCGTTAGGCCATTGTGAAAGCCAGAGAACTTCATCTTCCCAGGCTCTAATTAGAGGCCCCTGCTCTCCAGTTTTCTGCCAAACATGTCCTCTCATCCCTCCAACAAGTCATGTCAACTAATTCACTATTGCAAATTATCTTAGCACCTCTATTGACTGGGTTCAAACCATTTTAGCTTTATGGCCTTAATCAAGGACCTTAGTTCTGTTCCTTAGTTTCTTTACCTGTAAAACAAATAATCATAGTGTCTAAATCATGGTTACAAAAAGGATGAAATCAGATCATATATATAAAATGCTAAGAGCAGTACCTTGGACACAGTAAGCGCACTATAAATGTAGCTATTGCTATTGCTGTAGAAGACACACAAAGAATCCTCTCTCACACACACAGTGCACACCACACACACAAGATATACTTTTAAAAATCCTAGTCTAATTCAGACAGTAGATAACAAGAGTTATTTAATAGGGGAGCAAGCCTTAGCAAGGGGAAACTGCTCCTTGAGTAACTGTCCTCAAGCCCCAGCAGACCTCAGCAACAAGCAACGTGTTGCTAAATAACAGCAACTGTATGAAGGTGTGAGAAATGCTGGGCTGGATGAAGCACAAGCTGGAATCAAGATTGCTGGGAGAAATATCAATAACCTCNCCGGCTCTTTCTGAGACAAAAGGAACTTGAGACTAGTAACTGCTCAACATTTAGTACTAGAAATACTTAGCTGCAAAATCAAATCAGCGTCTAAGAAAAAGAGTTAGAGATCCTTCTGTCCTCATGTATAAGGATGCCCAAGACCATAGAGATGCAGACAAAATTCCAGGACTGACTGAACAAAACCTGCATTAGGTGAAGTGTTCCTTTGGCAGAAAGCCTTTATCTCTAGGACTTCAGCCCACAAGCAAGGGTCAGGCTCAAACAAGGTGCATTTGAAAAGAAATAGCCAGATTTAAGTGTTTGAGATGAAGATCTGATGATTCATTACTCTTTACCCTTTCCTCTGACTCAATTCTGAAGAAGTGTGTATACTACAGGTGGTGATCCACCACTGGCTAGAGTCTTAGCTTTATTCCAGTAGCAGTACTATAATTTCATGCCTACAGCAAACCTTTCTCCAAATTACACCCACACTATAATCAGCTGCAGAGGCCTTTTGTGATTATTTATAAAGGGCACCCTTTAATTCACCCTTATAATTTAGCTGGTAGTATGTGCTGGAATTTAACAGCTATGCAGTGCCAAACCCCTTCCACTAAGTGCCTGGTCTCTTTTCTAAGTGTATAGTATACTGCCACAAAATGGTCATTAATACAGTTACCATCAAATTCTGGTGTGAAATTATAACATTCTTAACTTTGGGGCAATTATAGACATTTTAGAAGTGCCACAGAAAGAGTCTGGAAATGTTAGTCTCTGTCCAAAACAAACAGCATCGAAAAATTTGCAACCTGAAAGCTGTTCTCAGAAATTCCCTATTGATGAGTACAGTTTCTCATCAGAGAGGCACATGAGGCTCATCAGTGATGCTCTAGAACAACTTTAATGTCTGTGCCAGTGACCTGGAGATATGTTAAAGTGCAGTTTCGGGGTCACTAGGCCTGGAATAGCCATGAGATTCTGCCTATTTATAAAATCCTAGGTCACGTCAGTGCAGATCACACTTTGAGAGGTAACAGTGTTGGTGGCCAGGTTGGGAAGAATTGGGGAGAAGAGTGGGTTCAGTTGACACATGTATGAAGATTATGTCACTGAATCTTTTGGGTGGTTATTTAACCAGTTATTGAAATCAGTGAAGCTGTGTTCTCATATTGTCAGCCTTTCCTGCCTTCTCATTTTTACTATCATCATCATCCCAAATAGAGAAATAATAACCATAAATGGATTCCTAAAAATAGATCCATGAGTAAGCAGAGGATTTGATGTTGAACTGATGACATAAATGTATGTATTTTTGGAGTCCATGACTATATTAAGAACCAAAAGACTACTCTTCACTCAAATTTAAAATAAAGGAGACCGGCATTTGGTCTTTGGAAAAATCAATCTTTCATTCCCCATGTTGCTCATTAATAAAGGAAAATAATTTAATTTACTGATACATAAGTTCTAAGTCTAAAATATTACAATTTAATAAATTATTTTTAAAATTCATATATGATATCTGTCACACTTAAAACCAAATAATGCATGTCATACTACATGCAAAAAACTGAAGCAAATAATGACAAGTATCTTATCACTCACCTATAACAACATTATAAAATAAGTAATCTCAAATATTTAAAGGGGAAAAGTGCCTGAAATCAAAGAAATTATCTACTAGTGGAGTTATTGGTTTATTTGTGTTATTATTTTCAAAATTTCATATGAAAGCTCTATTTTCAAACTGCCTTTATTGTGTATCAGTGATAATGTATAATTGAAATAATCTTTAACTTAAAAAAAATCAAGACCATTTTAATGAACATTCCACTAACTGCTTCAGCAGAAGAATATATATGATAAAACATCAATGTCATCTGTATAACCTCCCAAAATACTGCTTGTGTGTAAAACTGTCTCTAATAGTTTTCTTTCATATGCCAAGAAACCCTCCAGTTTAAGGAATACTACTCGAGACACAGAAGGTAAATAAGCATGAAAGATTCTCTATCTTTCATGCTAATATATTCTCTAACATATATCCTCAAGGATTCTATCCTCAGTTATTTTGCCTGAGTAGTTAACTGCCTGGGGCTTCCCCAGGGGCTCAGCGGTAAAGAATCTACCTGCAATGCAGGAGGCTTGGGAGACACAGGTTTGATCCCTGGGTGGAGAAGTTCCCCTGGAGGAGGGCAGGACAACCCACTGCAGTATTCTTGCCTGGAGAATTCTATGGACAGAGGAGCCTGGTGCACTACAGTCCATGCGGTCACAAAGAGTCAGACAGGACTAAAGCGACTTGGCACTCATGCAGCTAACTACCTTTTTATTTCCAAAATGGGAAAAGAGAATCTGCACTTTACTATCAACAGAGCTTTTGTGTTTATACTGTCTGAGAGCATGTTAGGACTATTAAACACAGCAGTCAAGGATTGTTATATTTACTTGCATGAATTTTGCTTATTTCGAATTTTTCCTAGTCATATTTTCACTGTGACAAAGGAGACTTTTTATAATAATAATTAATAATGGAGATAGACTGTAATAATGAGCAATTATAGGCCACTTTAATTCTCTAAAATATTATTTTATAAAAGAGAAAATAAGTCTCCAGTGGTTTATAACTTGTCCATGTCCAGGCAGCTAATGTCACAAACCTGAGAAACAAAATCTGATTTTCCTGACTCTAAAAACCATAGTTTTTCTCTGATTTATATACATCACTCAAATTTCTGCCCAAATAGTTGAATTAGCTCTGAGAACATACAAAACAATGTAAAAGCCCCCAGTTAGTAGAAAGCAGGAAATAGAAAACGCTTAAACCTTAAGTCTGTTCTGTGAGAGAAAATTATAAAACAAAAGCAGAAAATAAAACTATCTTTTCCATTTATTTAGTTATTTATTTGCTTTTNTGAATTAGCTCTGAGAACATACAAAACAATGTAAAAGCCCCCAGTTAGTAGAAAGCAGGAAATAGAAAACGCTTAAACCTTAAGTCTGTTCTGTGAGAGAAAATTATAAAACAAAAGCAGAAAATAAAACTATCTTTTCCATTTATTTAGTTATTTATTTGCTTTTATTTTTTAGAAAAGTATATACTTTAGAAGGGAAGAGAAAGGAAGAATGTGAAATTCAATAGATTAAAAAAAAAAAAGACATATGATATTTCCAAATATCACTCTCCAGGAGATTAACTTCGGGGACCTTTGAGACAACAGTGAAGCAAGTCTATTTGCACACACACACTGCTGCATTCCAGAACACGTTAAGGTGCCTAGACTATAACAAGGACTCAAGAACAATTTATTGTTGATGATGGAAATGCCCATGTTTTGCACATACCAAAATAAGGCTGCTCCCATCTCCATAACAAGGAACTCTCCTGAGTCATTAAATACAATGTATTTGTCTCAATACTTTCATCATTAGTGCAATTCAGGGATGCCCACCTCATTATTCCTTTAATATCAAAGGATGTCTGCAATTTCTGCTTATCTCCTCTGTTTTGTACCCTCTTTTCCTCTTCATCATATGTGTGCTTCATGTCATTTATTGACATCCAAATGGCTAGTCAGTACAGTCAGTTCAGTCACTCAGTCATGTCCTACTCTTTGTGACCCCATAGGCTGCAGCACACCAGGCTTCCCTGTCCATCACCAACTCCCAGAGCTTGCTCAAACTAACATCCATCGAGTCTGTGACGCCATCCAGTCATCTCATCCTCTGTCACCCTCTTCTCCTCCTGTCTTCAATCTTTCCCAGCCTCAGAATCTTTTCTAGTGAGTCAGTTCTTCACATCAGGAGGCCAGAGTATTGGAGCTCCAACTTCAGCATCAGTCCTTCTAATGACTATTCAGGACTGATTTCCTTTAGGATTGATTGATTTGATCTCCTTGCAGTCCAAGGGACTCTTCTCTAACACCACAGTTCAAAAGTATCAATTCTTTGGTGCTCAGCTTTCTTTATAGTCTGACTCTCACATCCATNTTCTAATGACTATTCAGGACTGATTTCCTTTAGGATTGATTGATTTGATCTCCTTGCAGTCCAAGGGACTCTTCTCTAACACCACAGTTCAAAAGTATCAATTCTTTGGTGCTCAGCTTTCTTTATAGTCTGACTCTCACATCCATACGTGACCAGTGGAAAAACCATAGCTTTGACTATACAGATCTTTGTTGGCAAAGTAATGTCTCTGCTTCTTAAAATGCTGTCTGTGTTGATCATAGCTTTTCTTCCAAGGAGGGTGCATCTTTTAATTTCATGGCGGTCACCATCTGCAGTGATTTTGGAGTCCAAGAAAATAACAGCTTTCACTATTTCCATTGTTTTCCCCATCTATTTGCATGAAGTGATAGGACCAGTTGCCATGATCTTAGTTTTTTGAATGTTGACTTGTCTTAAGCCAGCTTTTTCAGTTTCCTCTTTCAATTTCATCAAGAGACTCTTTGGTTCTTCTTTGCTTTCTGACATAAGGTTGGTGTCATCTGCATATCTGAGAAATATCGATATTTCTCCTGGCAATCTTCATTCCAGCTTGTATTTCATCCAGCTGAGCATTTTGCATGATGTACTCTGCATGTAAGTTAGGCATACTCAGGCAGGCATAGCTGGTCAGGCATAGTCTTAAGCATTCAAGCAATCATAAGAGATGCATGTTTGATCCTTGGGTCAGGATCAAGACCCCCTAGAGGAGGGCAAGGCAACCCACTCCAGTATTCTTTCCTGGAAAATCCCATGGCAAGAGAAGCCTTTCAGGAGGTGCATAGGGTCACAAAAAGTAAGAAACGACTGAAGTGACTTAGCACACATACTTTCTAAAGTTTTTGCAGAGAGTCTCGTATTCCTTTCACTGTAAGAAATTCATTCTGAGCTTTTTGTATACTAAACATATGCTACACATGATTTGGCTAATCAGGCTCTACTAGTGACAAACTATTAATGTCTATATTAGCCACTTTATGTTGCTCTGTTTTCTCAACATTTATTCCATAGTTCACTTCTGTAGTGTCTTAGTGTCATAATACAAAGTCACAGCTCAAAGTACTTAGATTTAAAGTTTACATGCATGAAGATTTTATAGTTAACCCAGGTGGCAATTTTTAACATTAATATATTTATTTTAATTGGAGGATAATTACTTTACAAAATTGTGATGGTTTTGCCATTTATTAACATGAATTGGCTGTAGGGATACATGTGCCACCCCTCACCAATCCTGAGCCCTTCCCCCACCTCCCTTTCCACCCTAACCCACTAGATTGTCCCAGAACACCAACTTTGGGCCCCTGCTTCATGCATCGAACTCACACTAGTCATCTATTTTACATATGGTAATATAAATGTTTCAATGCTATTCTCGCAAATCATCACACCCTTGCTTTCTCCCACTGAGTCCAATATATGGCACTTTTTTGCAGGCAGAAACAAAAACATACAGGCTACACTTCCACACTCTGAAGGAACAATAAATACACTGAGTTTGTATAATATAATCTACTCACAAATTGTATTTGTTTATATATCCCACTATAAGCAGTGACCATTGACCACTGATCAACACAGTGATGTGCAGAAGCACCTGCTAGTTCATGTTTCGACAGTGTACCCTAGGATCTAGTTTGTATTAATTAGGAATACAGTGGATTTCAAGAGAACTCTTGTGTGTTATCCACATTAAAATAGCTCTAGTTGTTTGATATACTTTGACCATCTATTTTTTTAAACAAGTTTCACATTATATGTACACACATAAACACACGCACACATATACAATGGAGCTATAGTAACACACTTTTCCAAAACAAATGAGAGCATCACCAGATTAAACTCATCTAAGGGTCGACAGTGGGATTTCCCTGGTGGTCCAGTGGCTACGACTCCACACTCCCAAAACAGGGGCCGTGGGTTTAGTCATTGGTCAGGGAACTAGATTTCCATATACCCAAACTAAGACCTGGCACAGTCAAATAAATGATTTTTTTAAGAGTCAATAATTTTGACTCTTACCTTCCATGATATGTTCATGGGAAACCACATATTTTTGCTTCATAAGTGATAAATGATAAAACTGAAAGGACCCAAAATTGGGAGATGAGTTTAATATGCTTTCCTACAATTGCCAAATGCTATATTCATCCAGTTGATTTGAAATCAAATGTAAAACGGTATATGAAAACACAAATAATCTGGAGACTATAGGCTATTGCCTACATTTTATATAGATGATATGTTTATATAGAAACTAGTCTCACTGCTATAAATACCTGTTATAATGAATGATGCAGCTCAGCTGAGCTGGTGATTCAGTGAGGCAGGAGGTACCCACGCCACCTTTGCTACGTACTGAACAAGGAGAATGAAATGTACTGTTTTCATTTTCTAGCCATAAATATATATTATGTTTTCTTTCAGAATGCACAGGAAAAAATCTACTGATGGAACTGAATTGCAGTTAAAAACTATAACTACACCCATCTCTGTGATTCATTTCTCACTCTCATGATATATTTGGAAATTGTTCCTTTAGGATTTCCAGCATCTTGTCAACCATTCTGCTCTTAAACTTGCCATTTCTACAAAGTAGCTCTTAGTGGAGATTTGAAGTGTTGTGTTTCACACCACTGTGTTTCTTAAAGAGAGCTGAAACTGACATTTTGAAAGCAAAATGAAACACACACATTAATTGTATTTTAAAATTTGACAAAGCACATCAAATTATTTTTACTCAAGTAATTAATTGAGTTAGATTTTAAATAGTCATTTGTACACCTGTGATAATTTCTTCTTCCTTTTTTTTTTTCAAATGAAAATTCTCCACTCACTCCAAAATAGTGCGTAAGAGTTATTTGTAACAATGGTAACTCCAGCAAACAGAAAATTTAAGCACCAAGAGAGCAGCTCAACTGCAATAGCCAGAGTTCTCTGATGTTTGGCTTAAGATACTCTGAGATGAAGAACCTCCCAGATTTTCTTCACAGGAAATGCTAAATAGAAAGAGAAGCTTGATATTTGGAACAAAATGCTTGCCATTCTTAACTCCTTCCATTTTTTCATACTCATAAGTGTTAGTCACCAAATCTTTTTAAATATCTATGAATCCACTTACTTCTCTCCATCTTTGTTACCACTATCTTACTCCAGGCCATTAATGCATCTGAACTGAATTACTTCCACAAGTAGCCTCCTTGCATGACATCAGGTCTACTTCTAAACCATTGTTTGAACCACATCACTGCAGTCCCTTTAGAATGCATATCACATAAAATTGCAGCAACTGCCTATCAGCCTCAGTATAAAATCTAAGCACCCAAACATAAAGTTTTGATTTAAAGTCTCATTATCAGCTACTCACTACCACATGCTGCTGCTGCTGCTGCTAAGTCACTTCAGTCGTGTCCGACTCTGTGCAACCCCATAGATGCCAGCCCACCAGGCTCCGCCGTCCCTGGGATTCTCCAGGCAAGAACACTGGAGTGGGTTGCCATTTCCTTCTCCAATGCATGAAAGTGAAAAGTGAAAGTGAAGTCGCTCAGTCCTGTCTGACTCCTAGTGACCCCATGGACTGCAGCCTACCAGGCTCCTCTGTCCATGGGACTTTTCCAGGCAAGAGTATTGGCCTGGGTTGCCATTGCCTTCTCCAACTCACTACCACATACCTACTTGCAAAAAAATTAACACTTGGCTTGTGAGGGCTGCATGCATCATAGTGTCTAGTGTAAATGTATTTTCTTATGCAGTCACTCATATCTAGAATGCATTGTGCACACACACACACACACACACACANCAAACACCCTGCATCCCTGCCTCAGAGGAGAGCTCAAATCAACAGTGTCTTCCAACAGGTCTGACTCTCTTGTCCTCCAGGGTTGTAGGCACTGGAGAGTCACATAACCCCCTTTCTTCAAGATGCTGTAATCTAGCAATGACAGCTGAGCTGCTTGGTGCCTCAGAGTCCAGCCTAAATGAGGGCGGCTCATGCAGTGTATGACTTTGATGATAAAACTAACTTATTAGTCACAGGGCAGCATTTTGAAGGTGTTTCCCTGCCTCCTTTTGGTTCACTCATGTGCACAAATGCAAACATTGTTAGGGTGTAAATGCCCCTCTTTCTGGTCTTATCTGCACTGTTTGTGTGCACACTCCAGCCCTGGGAAGACTGAGGAACAGACTATCACACCAAGATACTGAGTGCTTTCTGGTTTGCAGTGGCAGCTGTTGCTTGCCCTGTCTGATGCCTTTCAAAAGCTTTTTTCTCCTCCATATCTATGCCGTGACTTTCCTTGAAAAATCTTATACCACATACTGAGCTGGCGTGTCTAGCCCTATGACTTCACAGTAATCCATAGCAGATAAAATCTTCTACAGGATTTTAACACAGAAAAGCAGTGACTCAACTATTGGGAAAAAAGGGGGGGAGGGTAGCTATTTCTTCCTGATACAATTAAAAAATTTTAAAGAATACTTCTCAATACTGCTCAATACAGGATTCACATCCCTTTGGCCAAAGGGAGGCTGTAGTTACTCTTGAGCCTTCTAAGAATTATTTACAGAGCCCCTATCATCTAAAGGAAGTATATTTTTTGGCCAGGGATGCATGTTTTGTCAAATTAAGATGAACAACATCTTAGTAGGTAATGGGTTAGCAACTACTTCACAATTTATTCTTGGCAAGATCACCAAGGTTCTGGGGCTCTGTAACACCCTGGAAAAACATTTAGGGAAAGAATGCAGGATGCAACAGGAAGACAGATTACAAGTCCCTCAAGTGAAGAGAAGAATATTTCTTCCCTTGTAGCCAATGTTTGTATTTGTTCCTGTAGATNCACCAAGGTTCTGGGGCTCTGTAACACCCTGGAAAAACATTTAGGGAAAGAATGCAGGATGCAACAGGAAGACAGATTACAAGTCCCTCAAGTGAAGAGAAGAATATTTCTTCCCTTGTAGCCAATGTTTGTATTTGTTCCTGTAGATCTTGAGAAATAACAAAATGACTTCCAGGGCAGTTTTAAGAAATATATCTACAACTTCATTTTCCCTTGTTAAGGGAAGAGAAAATGAAAGAGGAAAAAATCTGTAGATAAAAATATTGACATAAGAAAATAAGGAAAAATACATATATCTGTTGCATGATCCCTCTTTGTTACCTTATAACTAAATTATAAGGCTAACAACCAGCAACAACACACACTGTTTAAAAATAGTAGAGCAGGCTAACAGGGAAAACATGGTTTGGTTAATATATATAAATACATGGCACATGTGTGTACAAGTGTACACATACACACATACACACAGATTATCCTCAAAATTTTAGTGGTTTTGAGTTTTAATAACTTAAGAAGTATAAGTGCTACAAACTTTAAAAAAAAACCATTTCACAACAATTAAGTTTCTTTTATACTTATTTAGATTTGTGAGTGCTGAATAATTTTTAATAATTTTTAATTTTAACTTCATTTGCCATCACCTGTATATGTAAATGGGTTTCCCAGGTGGTACTAGTGGTAAAGAACCTGCTTGCCAATGCAGGAGACATAGAGACACCGGTTTAATCCCTGGGTCAGGAAGACCCCCTGGAGAATGGCATGGCAACCCATTCCAGTATTCTTGCCTGGAGAATCCCCATGAACAGAGAAGCCTGGTGGGCTACAGTCCATAGGGTCACAAAGAGCTGGACACGACTGAAGCAGCTTACCACATGCATATATGTAAACAGAGCAAAGACGAGAATACACACAGCAACAAGTCACGAGGCTCCAGTCGAGTTTTGTAACTTCTTTCTTCTGCTATCTCGTTCTTGGTCCTCGTATCTCAGCTGGCATTTCTAAGCTGGTTTTGTTCTTTACCTGCTTGGGTGACCTAAATATGACTTCTGAATTATTTCTAGTAGTTACAGTAGCAGAAACAGCAATAGTGGTAATAAAGTGAAGGCCTCAGAATATACAACAGCAACCTCATCACCCCTTGAGAATCAGGATCTGTCATTCAGACATTAAGCTCCTGCTGTGCCCTTTCGGTCAGCGTCATGAACTCAAACTGCTTCTCAGCTTCCACTTGGATAAAACCATTTTTATGAGAACTAAACTGATGTATCCAGACAAGGTCAAAGTTGTAGTAATGAGAAACAAAATTCTTAATGAATGGACAACTGAGGTAACATGGAAAAGGTCTACCGTCACCCCCACATCCTTAAGTCTATGTCCTGGCTATTGCAGAAACAGAAATGCGTATGAGCTGCTATTGCCATCAACTGTTATTAGAATATATACTGCATCTTGTCAGAGGACACCTCAGATTTGCAAGTTTTTTTGTCTTTTTAATATTTAATCTATTTATTTAGCTGCACTGAGTCTTAGCTGTAGCACACAGGATTTTTCTTGCACACAGAACACATAAATGATGTACTCCCTTCCACAAAGATGGGGAGAGAGTAGGAACACATTTCTTGAACACCTCCAGGTGGGCTGGAGGATCCTTGCCTGCAGCCCCCACTCTACTGTTCTGCTTTTGAACCATGGGGATTTGTTCATTATTCACACATTTTAAAAGGAAACAATGGTGCAGAAAGTGAGCCTCAAGATCAGTCACTCAAGAAAAAGCTAGAGACTTGCTTACTTGATGGTCCATTGGTTAGGACTCCATGCTCCCACTGCAGGGGGCACAGGTTTGATTCCTGGTTTGGGGACCAAGATTCTGCATGCCATAGGGCTGTGGCAAAAAAATGAAAAAAGTCTGGATACAGAGCAGTGAGTAAATAACTAATTGTTCAGGTGGGGACAAGGAACATGGAAAGGAAAAGGAAGGAAAGGAGACACAGGGAGAACGGGGGAGGGGGGGATGTAGAGGGGCAGTCCAGACACATAGGTCCCTCAGGATCTTCCTTGCATCAAGTGGGATTTTCCTTGCATCTGGCAGTACCTTCCTTGCATTGTGCAGGCTGAGAAGTTGTGGCACTTGGGCTCTGTTGCCACCAGGCATGTGGGATCTTGATTCCCAGACCAAGGATGGAACCAGAGGCTTCTGCACTGCAGGGCAATTTTTAACCACCAGGCCACCAAGGAAGTCCCAACTTGGAAGTTTTTATTTATATACTTGGAGTGTTTCTTNTTTGCAAATTTGTACAAACACTTTAAATGGTTCTAATTTCCATATAAATGATTTTTGATGTTAAAAATAATTTAAAAATTTTAAAAAAGAAAGACAAGAAAAGAGGGAAACTGATCTCCACAGCAAATATGACCGAAGGCCTTCTCTGGCTTGCTCTCATGAGTACTCACATTCTCTCTGATTAAGTCTCATTCCACCAAGTCCCCCATCTTATTCCCTCAAGTCTGTGATTATCCAGCTTGTCCAGTAGTCTTTGCTCAGAACTAATATCCATCTGTACCTTTAGCCCTTGTTTTTTCAAGCTAAAGTTAACAACATAATGCATGTCTTAAAGTTCTGTCCACTGAGAGGGCTTTTTTCCCTCTTTTTCCTCATACCATCTTTATATAACACCCTTCAACTAGGCTGTAATAAAGTTGCAGTTCACTTCGAATTGATGGCAGCCTATCATCCAGAACTCTCTCTCAACAAAACCTGAAATTTTACCTGTTTCAGATGAATGGTCATAGGGAAACATTGCCCATGAGTCCACATGTTACAGTCAAAGGAAAACTGATAATGAAGCAGAATAGGCTTGTTCTGGGAGCCTGAGTTGCCTATGCAACTTGTTCCTAAGGCTTGTTAGAACATGGCTTCTTGCATATCACTGCCATTTGATGATAAGAGTGATGATGAGCATGCTCATCTTTATGACTGAGATCAGATAACACTCAGTTTGTGATGGGAAACTTAGGTAGCACGAGCAACTCATATCCTATAGTGAGTCATTCTATCACTGTCAGGGCTGAAAAGCAAGCCAGCAACAATTTCTTAAAAGCAGAACAGATCTACTGTATAGTGTATGGAACTTTGCTCAGTGTCATGTGGCAGCCTGGATGGGAGGGAAGTTTGGGGGAGAATGGATACATTATATGTATGGCTGAGTCTCTGCATGCTTCACCTTAAATTATCACAACTCATTCATCGGTGATAGTTCAATACAAAGTAAGAAGTTTAAAAATACTTTTTTTTAAAAAAGGGGAACAGTTAACTGTGAAGTATGGTACTTTTAAACAGTCTTAGGAATATATACTGGGCTTCCCGGTTGCTCCCCAGTAAGAATCTGCCTGCAATGCAGGAGACACAAATTCAACCCCTAAGTTAGGAAGACCTGCTGGAGAAGGGAATGGTTACCCTCTCCAATGTCCTTGCCTGGGAAATCTTGTGGAGAGAGGAGCTGGGCAGGCTATAGTCCATGTGGTTGTAGAAGCTGGACACAACTTAGCAAATAAACCACCACCACCACCAGGGACACATGCTATCACGTATCTGTCAGTGCTTGCCTGATGTGATACAGAGCAAACCCGTCTTCCACAAATATCATGGGCACTCATGAAATTTTCTGGTTCATAAATTCCAAATGGCTAAGCAGTTGCTCTTCAACCCAGAACAACAAGAGCACTTTCTTTTCTTTGGGGCTCTATTAAAAATTGGCAGTGTTAAGCATTACTTGTTAAGTGGATTAGAATATCCTGAAATGTGATATATGTTGTCTCTAGAATCAAAGCTCCTCCCAAGAACTATCACCCTTTTTATGGTGGTAATAGAAACCACAGTAAAATTTCTAGATGAGATATCTTGATATGCCCATTGGACTCCCTAGAAAATCAACCAAGATCCCTGAATTTCCATGAGAATTTTCTGCACCCTCTAGGACACATATATCTTAACAAGGCAATTGGCCTGATGTCACTAATGTAGTGGACAAATGTAATATCCTATGTAATAGTTCCCTAAAGAACCTGAGACAACAGAGAGCAAAAGAGTCAATACAGCCCCGAGGAAGGATGATGACAAGACTCTGCTCAACAGCTGTGTACTAAATACTAGGTGCTGAGTTGATTTACTTTAATGAAGTCCAACTGGGAAAGCAATTGAAATTTGAGTCACCAACTGATTAATTTCATGAAAATCAACTAATATTCTGAAAGATCTATATGTCTTCTGCATAAAAAATAGGTGAGTTAAATTAGAATGTGATTTTTTAAATGTATCCTATATTTTTCAAGTAGTTAGTGATGGCAATAAGTTTTGCACTTGCCCATGATTTGACATGCTGCTGCTGCTGCTAAGTCGCTTCAGTCGTGTCCGATTCTGTGCAACCCCTAGATGGCAGCCCACCAGGCTCCGCTATCCCTGGGATTCTCCAGGCAAGAACACTGGAGTGGGTTGCCATTTCCTTCTCCAATGCATGAGAGTGAAAAGTGAAAGTGAAGTTGCTCAGCCGGATCCGACTCTTAGCAACCCCATGGACTGCAGCCTACCAGGCTCCTCCATCCATGGGATTTTCCAGGCAAGAGTACTGGAGTGGGGTGCCATTGCATTCTCCAGAGTTGATATGAGTTTTCACTTTCTGCTATGGTAAGAGAAGTACTTCCTTGGCTTCTAAATTTTCCTGTCCTACTATAGTTGTCCTCTTCTGATAGAAAGCCATCAGAAAGCCAGTGTGGGGACTCTGACAGTAGTTATGTCTATCCTAAATATGCATTCATAAAATTAATAATATTTTGGAATAATAATCACGGGGTGTCAGAAGGACATTGGCTAAAACTCTATTTTCTGAACACAGTAAAACCAAACTCATACTGAGACATTTTGAAGCCTTGTGTATTGGTGGTTGTTTGGGACCAAGGTTCAAAAATATTTTATAAATCTGAGCCATCCCCCTTACTCAGTGTATGGTCACTCTGGCAAATGTCCTCAGGTCACTCTGTGGAAGGCTGAAACAAACATTTACAGTATACACTTGTGGCAATTCTGTGGGGAATTTCCATAAGAGAAATCACCACCTCTATTCAAAAGCTTCTGTGAACTGGATCAAATCGGGCATGATCCAGTTATGACTCCGTTGAGTCACTGAGTTATGATTCCATGGTAATGACTCCTTTCAGATCTCTGCTTACTAAACCTTGGAGTTTTATTTATTTTCAGCTGAGCTAGGTCTCCATTTCTGCTCGTGGGCTTTCTCTAGTTGTCATGAGCAGGGCTACCCTTTCTTGCGGTGCACAGGCTACTCATTGTGACTTCTCTTGTTGCTGAGCACGGGTTCTAGGCACGTGGACTTCAGCAGTAGTGGTGCATGGGCTTTAGTTGCTCTGTGGCATGTAGAATCTTTCTGGACCAGGGATCGAGCCTGTGTCCCCAACATTGGCAGGCAGAGGCAGGCAGATTCTTAACCACTGGACCACCAGGGAAGACCAACCTTGCATTTTTAATGAAACCAGGTCAAGTAGACATTATAAGAATCAAGTAAAATTATAGTTGGTTGCTCAACTACTGAAACCTAGAGTATCAGAGTCAAGTTACTTTGCTCCACCCTTTACCATCTGCAGAGAGACAAAATACCTTCTTGTCTCCGGCTTCTGCCATTCACTCTTTAAAACTGAGAAGTACATTTCAGTGGCACTATCTCTCATAGTCTTCCCCAGCCTGCAATGAAGAGCTAGCACTATTCTTTCTAAGATGCTGCATCAATCAAAGCTTTGGTGAAGGGAGTATTCTCTAAACTCCCCTCAGGGATACAGCAAGGCCATAGATGTGAAAGTTTCCCGTAATTAATATTCTCTGATCTTCTATTCCCAAGCTTTCAGATATTTCAGTCAACACAATACTAAAGAAATCCTGGCACTTCATACTTATTTAATTTAGGTAATTGATATGTTTAGATTTAAGTCAGCAGTCTGAGTAAACTATTGAAGTCTCTCCTAGCTGCTTGTGGCAACACAGTTACTCCAGGATGTCTGATAAGGATGCCTTTTCAATAAACCAGCCTTATACATGTATTTTTAATTGTTGTTATTGGTTCGTTTTGTCCTGCTATAAACCCTTTAGAATTATTTTTACCAACATTATGCCCTGTTTCCTGTGAATATAAATTTGGAAAACATTGCTTTTGCTTCAGCGTATGGTGCCAACTCCTCCTGGATTTGAATTTGTAATCATCCCCCACATCCTGTGCTCAGCTTCTGATTACATGTCTGGAAGCAATGAGAAGAGTGGGGGTGGGCCTTAAAGAGAATTGGCATTGCCTTACAAGGGGATGCTTCATTGAGGCAATTCAGAATCATCAGGCAAAGTGAGGCTAACATCTCTAGATAGGGAAAGAACACTGCTTCTGATGGAAACCAAGGATCAGTGAAAGGAAGCAGTGTAAGCTCCTCTGGTTCACTGGAATCCACTGGAAAATTCTTATTCCAGTTCTACTCTTTCTTAACCGGTACTCCAACTTTTGCAGGAGGCAAAGCAAAGCTAAAAATTCCATTTGCCTTGTACATCTGCAATTTACAAGACCAAATCTTATTTCTGGTTCTGTATTTATAGGTCTGTATCTACTAAGTTACTTAAAAATATATTTTAAGGGTAATAATAAAAAGATCTTTCTTCTCTGATCATGCCATGAACTTATCTTTAGTAGGCACTTTATTTCCTATTTGCCATTTCTATGGACTCTTCTGTTTTCTGATGATGACAGAGTCGTATAACCTTCCAATGACTAATCCCAGGTTCCCACGTGTGAGAGTCTGTGTCCTGGATCCATGTTTTTATAGATTGAATCAGATAGAGTTTGCTCAGGAAAACAGAAAGCACACTAAGTATTATAAACAGGAGGCATTTCATATAGGAAATTAGATACAAAACATTTGAAAATCTAGGATGAGGAGATTAGCAAAGAACTGCTAGATTTCAGAAATTGTGAAGTGAGGAATTGCAAGAAACTGCTGTTTGTTTCCTCAGCTGCCTTTAGCATTAAAGTGGGTGATCCAACAGAAAATATTGGTAAAAATATCCATCTGTTCTTTTATAATCCGACAAACCTATTTGCTGCTGCTCATTCAATAACAGTGCTTCCTTTCCCTCTTCCTGGCAGGAGATGATTCTCCATGGGTTTCGAGCATCTCTGTACATCTTGCAAATAAAGGTACTGACTGACTTTATTCTAGACCCTCTTTATAGGGATGTTTATGTGGCAAGAGGGCTTCCAAGGTGGTTCAGTGGTAAAGAATCTACTGTCAATACAGGAGACATATGTTTAATCACTGGGTCAGGAAGATCCTCTGGAGAAGCAAATGACAACCCACTCCAGTATTCTTGCCTGGAAAATTCCATGGACAGAGGATCCTGGTGGGCTGCAGTCTGTGGGATAGGATACCAAACAGTCAGATAGGACTGAGCGACAGAGCACTCCTCCGCACACCCAGATGCAAGTAGCCTTGAAGACAGAGATCCAGTCTACCTTCAGGGCAAAGACCAGATCGGATTACTGCTCTAAATTTAGAGTTCAGATCAGTTCNGGGAAGCCTGTAGATGCCTCACTAGATGAAGATTGTATTCTAAAAAACAACAATAACACTTTGTCCAAGCAATCTACACAACCACAAACAAGATTTTTCTTGTGTTAAGCAAGACCTATTCTCTGTTTTAAGCAATCTAAAATTCTTTGAAGATGCTGAAGCAATCATATTAAAGAATACTTTACTTCTAACAGTTAATACTGGATTTTAAGAATGGGGGTGGTGGGAGTTGGGTCATGGCACTTCTCAGTACCAAGCTTGAGGAGAAGGGTTGCACTATTTGGAAAATAGAATCTAATTCTTCTCTGCTTTCTTTTATATGAGTTGATTTTAAAAATATAGTAACCTGAAAAGGGTTCCATTACTAAGTGAATGCTACTGATCTAGGATATTCAGTGTCGAAACAGCATGGGTGTTGTTCTCCCTGAAAGGTAGATTTCCTGTTTTCAGAAAATTCAGGCATGCTTCTCAAGCCTCCTTTGTAGATGAGAGCACCTAATTGTCTAAGCTTTTACCTTGTGCTTTCATCTTTCTGAAGCATCATTTCCTAAGATATTGGTCTTGATTCCTGCTGAGTCAAATTCCACTGGCACCAACCCACATATCAAAGGCATTATAAACTTTCACATGAATTCAGGATTCTCTACATACTTCCTTCATGGGATCACTCTCATTTTCTCCATAGACTTTGGATACTGGCAAACTGCCTGTGATTTTCTTTTAATTACATGTCCTTTGCCACCCATTCATAAACTAGTTTCTGTGTTACAATTAATCACAGATTACTATCAATAAGATCTCCCTCAATATCATTAGCATCACACAATCTTTTATTGGCTTAGAGATTATTCTTGGCTGCTGAGAAGGAAAAAAAAAAAAATGAGAAGAAACAAACAATGGCAACAAAAACCCATAATCTCTTTTCATTCTGTTTCTCCTTCATAGAATACAGTAGTTGAATTAATTTTACAACATAATTTCAGAAGTAAAAACTTATATAATGTGTTTCTTTTGATGCTGACACCAGTGATCAACCAAATGTAAGACAATAGAATATGTAATAGCAAGTATCTTTCTTAAAGTCAAAAATGTAAAAAAAAATTTCTGAAACAGAAACTAGAGGCTTCCCACAGGCTTAACTTTTCACCAATAAAATAATTTCTTCCAAGCAGTCCTGTGGAATCTCTTTCCTTAGTTTTGGTAGACAGATGGCTCCCTTTGTCAAAGAAAAACCAGAGTCTTGTAGTAGTTAAGATGATAATAATAAAAACAAAGATTTGACTCCAGAACCATTGCAATAGGAGAAAAGAAACCTCAGTATAGCACTAGGCTCAATTCTGAATACAAGAAAAAGTGGGAATTTCCAGCCAAAGAGAAGATGGAAGGAAGGTAATGGGGGTGGAAACTTACTAAGAGGAAACAGGACAGGCAAAAGAGATTCTGGTTAAACCCATCTAACAGGATTCTCAGTGGAGTCAGCAGCCAGGGTGATCAGACATCAACTATTGAGGGTGATCAGATACCAAGGGTCAGTGGATTCTGGGTAAAACTGGGCTGTTGGGCAACATGCCCAAGAATGGAGCTTTGTCTGGCTCAAGAACCAGACTAAAGTTTGGTGAAGGAGTGAATCCTTGTCAGTCTCTCCTCTTATTCATGGAAAGAAGAATGTCTCTTCTAACTTAAGACCTTTTCTCACTGGTTGAATTTTATCCATAAAGATCAACTGAAGCATCTGCTGGAATTTGTTAGCAGAGGATATTTGCTGGGTGATACTACCAGTCAAGCGTTTAATGAAGGCATTTTCTATAAAAATAGAAGAAGAGCAAACATTAATAATTGGAAAGCCAGTTTCTGAGTCCAGAGCACAGTCAGTTGAGATTTCTAGATGCTGGACTCAGAGACAGCAGTGGCCAGCCAGTGGATCTCCTGGTTTGCAGTTTGAATGTCTTTGGTGATGACATTGGTTATTCTGCTAAACTTTCTGAGTTGCCCACATAGTAGCAGGCCTGAGGGTTGTTCATATATGATCTGTTGTGATTAATTTGAAGTTTATATCAAGTCCTCCAGCTTCAGCCTCCAGGTTTCAGGGTAAAGGGCAGGGAAAAGGGCAATTTTTGTTCTCACTACTGCCAAGTAATGACAATAAATGAAGAAATAGGAACTTTAATTTGGAAAGTTGTCACCAGATAGCAGAGAAAACTAGGAGAATTGAGAACCCACAGATGAAGGAAGGAGATGATCCAAAATTTTGAGTGGAAACACTGAGCATGTGTGTGGGATTTTTTCTTGACTAGGTGAATGAATCACAAGTATTAGAGCCTTTATTCCTTTTCTTTTGAGCTGGTCACCTTTCCCAGAATGTTCTCTTCATCTCCTACTTGGTGGGTAAAGTTCTAGTTATAAGAATTCTGGGAGTTCAGCAGAAAAAGAAAGCTGGGGACTTTAACCCAGCCTGAAGATGCATCTAGTCACTGCATCTCCTACTGTCTATGTGATACCAACATTTTCATTCAATGCACTTGATGCTCATTCCGAAGATCCTCAGTCTTACCTTTTCCAGGAAATGAGTCCTTTGTCTTCTATCCAGTGGGATAGCAGGGAAGAGGGACTAGAGTTCCAGCTACTTTGCAGTTTCCCCCAGTTTTCTTCATTTTATCTTCTCTCGCTTCACTTTTATTTCTGGAAGCATGTGGTGTTACCTACATGACTGTTTTGATAATTCTCTGCTTTAAATCAGGTGGCTTCTCAGGCCTCAGAATACCGCTTCCTTAGGATTCCTCTTTTTCAGGTATGCTCAGCCAGTCCATCTGTTTTCCAGCTTGCAAATTTCATTGCTGTTGGCTTTGTAAATGTCACGAATTGCTGTGGCTGTAAGTCTTACTTCCTTTATCCCAGTTAAACTGCTTAAAATCTGCATATTTCCCTGAGATCCTTTATTGGTCATCTGAGAATATACTCCTAGAAGTATATCCCTGAGCTACCCAATTTGTATGCAGCACACCATGGGCTGCCACAAAAGAGTTCTGGGTGTGCCGTGAAATATAGATCACTGAAGTCCTTTCTCCCTGAGTTTCTCAGACAATGGTCCAGGCAGAGCAAACAAGCCAGAAAGTGTGCCCAAGGTCCCTGTGAACAGTGAACACATAAAACCTCCAGTAGGTACTGCTCTATAATAAGAATGCAAGTCCTCTACCACTGGGACATCTATATCAGCAGCCACTCTGGATGTGCAGTCCTTTGAGGTGCTGCATGTTGTATGTTCCAGGCACACAAAAGAGCATGGTATATAGGCCAAGGTCAGGGCTAGTATCTTAAACTGTCTTTACATACATTATGTTCCTCTTGCAATCCAAGTGCAATTTTAGAGTCATCTAAGCTAGCATCCCGGTTACAGTCCTAGCAATGTATTTGCATTCTACATTTGAAATATTCACCTTATTTTGAAATAATTGATTTGAAAAAGTTTGAACGAATTTGAAATCTATTTCAGTTATTATAAGAAATTTTATCATTAAATTATTAATGAACGAAATTATCTATTTAATAGCTTTAAACATAATTTCAATAGTTTTGAATTTTTAAACAGTTTTTAAATATATTTAAATAGTATCTCATATATCTGTATGAACAAAGGTTTTATTTGACGGTGGCTATCAGTAATTTGAAAAGATCATCATTAAAAGGTCTTGATAAGGAGTTGTAGATAGCCCTTTCAAGCATAAAGAAAAAAATTTTTAAGTATTTTTTTAAGCAGACATGAGCCCAAGTTTCTAAGTTTTCAGTGAATATTATTTGCATGTTTCATATTTCTTTAGTATCAAAATTTGTACTTATTTCCTTTCATATAAAAACTTTATGTAAGAAATAATTGTAAGTGGAAAGTAATCTTAAATTGCATAAAATTTAAATTTTTTAAATAAAAAACAAATGTTTTTAAAACGAGAGTGAAACAACTCAATAAAAATCGGGCAGAAGACCTAAACAGACATTTCTCCAAACACATGCAGATGACCGATAAACATGAAAAACTGCTCATTGTCATTACTAGAGAAATACAAATCAAAACAACAGTCAGAATGGCCATGATCAAAAAATCTACAAACAATAATGGTGGCAAGGATGTGGAGAAAGGGGAACACTCCTGCACTGTTGGTGGGGATGTAAATTGATACAGCCACTATGGAGAACAGTATGGAAGTTCCTTAAAAAGCTAAGATTAAAACTAACATATGATGTAGCAATCCCACTCCCAGGCATATACACTGAGAAAATCATAATTGAAAAAAGATACATGTACTCCAAAGTTCATTGCAGCACTATTTACAATAGCCAGGATGCCAAAGCAATCTAGATGTCCATCGACAGATGAATGGATAATGAAGATGTAGTACATATATACAACAGAATACTACTTAACCATTAAAAGGAATAAATTTGAGTCAGTGCTAGTGAAGTGAATAAACCTAGAGCCTCTTATACCAAGTGAAGTAAGTTCAGAAAGAGAAAAAAATATTGTATATTAATGTGTATATATGGAATCTAGAAAAAATGGTACTGATGAATCTATTTGCAGGGCAGGAATAGAGACACAGACATAGAAAACAGACTTGTAGACACAGTGGGGGAAGAAGAGGGTGGGACGAGTTGAAAGAGTACCATCAAAACATATCTATTACCATATGTACAACAGATCACAGGAAGTTGCTGTATAACACAGGGGGCTCAAGCTAGTGCTCTGTGACAGCCTAGAGGGGTGGGATGGGGTGGGAGTGAGGTTGAGAGGTAAGGGGACATTGTATAATTATGGCTGATTCACACTGTTCTATGATAGAAACCAATACAACACTGAGAAAGCAATAATCTTCCAATTAAAAATCAATTTTTTTAAAGTGAAAAGACAACCCACATGATGAGAAAAAATATCTGCCAATCATGTACCTCAAAAGGAGTTTTTGCCCAAAATATATAAAGAAATCTTGTAACTCAAAAAATATATAGAGAATCCAATTTTAAAAATGGGCAGAGAATCTAAATAGATATTTCTCCAAAGAAGATATACAAATAGCCACTTAGCACATGAAGAAAAAAAGTCTTTACTTAATTTTCACCAAGCTTCTTAGGTTATCACTCAACTTCCTTCAGTTTATCTGTGTTAGACTGCATTACAAGATAGAGAATTTCAGGCAGATTGTTTACCAGAAAAGGCCTTCAGGAGACACACCTGTAAGGAATTAAGGGTGGAGGCAACAAGAGGCAGGAGCTGACCAATCACACGTTTACAGCCAAGGCCTCAGCTGATCTCACTTGGAGATCTGGAGTAGTGATGGCCTTTCAGAGTTGTCTCTATTTGATGTGAAAGACTGGGCCTATGTGTTCTCTCATCAGTCATTCATTGCACCTGCTCCAAGGGTATATAACATTGAGTGAGAAACACTGGGAGGTGGTGGAATTTTGTCTCTCTACTAGCTTGGAGCGGGGTAAGTCAGCCCTGGGCAGGGAGCTGCAGAATTTGCCACACTGTGAGTTATCACAGATTAACTAACTTAATTTCTTTAACTTCCTTGGGATTCTCCTGGGCGACATTCATTTGGGTTATTTATATTCAGCCTACTTTTCTGGGTTATTTACATTGGGCCTACTCTGTACCTCCTGAGATTTCATTAACATTTGAGGATGGTGGTACTATATACTTTTTTATAGCACTTACTACTATCTAATATTATAAATTAATTTACGTGCAGTCACATCTTTGTGGGCTTCCCAGGTAGTAGAGTGATAAAGAATTTACCTGCTAATGCAGGAGACACAAGAGATGGGTTTGATCCCTGGGTCAGGAAGGTCCCCTAGAACAGGAAATGGCAACCCACTCCGGTATTCTTACCTGGAGAACCCCAGGGACGGGGGAGCCTGGTGGGCTGCCGTCTATGGGGTCGCACAGAGTCAGACGTGACTGAAGCGACTTAGCAGCAGCAACAGCAGTATTCTCACCTGGATAATCCTATGGACAGAGGAGGCTACAATCTATGGGGTTGCCAAGAGTCAGACACGATTGAACATGCCCATCTTCATTGCTACCATAAAACCTGAGAGGATGACAGCTTCATTAATTATTGTATCACCAGCACCTAGAACACTGACTGGAATATAAGCAGGAACTCAGTAAACATTTACTAAATTGATGATAAAAATAAATGAATGAGTGAAAAGCTTCCTGAATCCAATTCCAACATGTGTGTTTGGAGGCTTCCACACCAACAAGCAATTCTCAGATGCCAGCAGGGTGTTGGAGAACTCAGTTTTGACACTGCACTTAGAGATGGAGGCAGACTCCACAGCTAGATGCCTCAATCCCACAAAACCACTCTTCAGATGCCAGTTGCAAGCCCAGGTTTTTACCTGTGCTTCTGAGGTACTGGCTCTAGGTCAGTAGTCTCCTTGACCCTCTCCTCGGGTTCAATTAATTTGCTAGAATGGCTCACTCAGGAACTTAAGAAAATCTGTTTACTCATACAGTAACCAGTTTATTATAAAAGGGTATTAAATTATACAAATCAACAACCAGATAAAGAGATACATAGGTCCCAAACAAAGAATCGTGCATCCTTGTAGAAGTTGGGGCTCAGCACAGTGGCATGTGGAAGTGTTCTGGCTCCAAAATGTGGAAACTCTCTGAAAAGGGCCAAAGAGCTGTCCTTTTGTGTTTTATAGAGGCTACATTATATAGTCGCATGCATGTGTGTGCTCAGTCATGTCCAACCCTTTGCAACCCATGGATTGTAGCCTGCCAGGCTCCTCTGTCCATCGAGTTTTCCAGACAAGAATACTGGAATGGATTGATATTTCATGCTTATATAGTTATGACTGACTAAGTCATTGATTGAACCTCAAGCCTTGCCCTCCCCTCCTGGAAAATCAGGTGATGGGACTGAAAGTTCCAATCCTCTACTCACAAGGTTGATTCTCCTGGCAACTGGCACCCCCTGGGGTGGGATCCAAAAGTCACCTTCATTAACATAAACCCAATTGTGATGGGAGAAAACCCAAGGGTTTTGGGAGCTGTGAGGCAAGAACTATGAATGAAGACCAAATATATCTGAGAAATGTATTTTGGTCATCTGATGAGTATCACAATTGATGAATTCATTAACTTCTCTTTCTTCCCCTCCCTGCCCCCTTTACTACTTCTTACTTATTTTCTACTTCTTAGTATCTCATTTTGCTATGAAATGTATTTGAGTGGCAATGTCATAAGGTCAATCAATCCTGGTAACTCCTGTGGACATCAAAGGAGTTTACACATTCTTGAAATATCACCTGATGTCCTGTCTAAGAATTTACTGTTTACATTTTAAGGAACATCATTTTCTTAATTTCAATCTTTTCTTAAGTGGTTTTTTTTTCTATTATAATTTATATGTAAGAACAGAATTGTCAGTTCTACAGAAAATGAAGTCCCATGTCCAAACATTTTTCAACAAATTGCTATTGTCTTTGAGTATATTTAGAACTTAGGCACATGGACTCAATACTATTTTTCATCTCTTATCTTTTTCAGGATTTTGTCTTACTCTGATAATTCCCTAACTCTCCTAGAAGAGTTATAAATTTCCCTTCTGGGTGTTGATAACTTATCTGAAAAAGTTATGGTACATTTTATACCTTCTGTGTGGACTTTTGCTATTAATCTGTTCAGAAATTATTTCAACTACTTCTGTATCACTGGAGACAAATGGTCACAGCACTGTTTTTTGTTTTGTTTCTTCAGGTTTTTAATCAGGCCATAAGTTTGAAATAAGTTCCAATTTTTCCATTTCTCTCCCGTAATTATCTGATTGGTTATTAACTTAGGACCTCTTTTTTCTACAGTCCATAATGCATGTTTCACCTCAAATGTTATGGAACTTGTGATATGTCTTGGGGACAAATTTAATGAAATAGCTTAGACTTTCCCAATACAGAAAACAAATTTCTTTAGATTGAAGATATTTCTGTTGGCAAATGAATTTCTTTGTTTTCTGAACTTGTCTCTGTCTTGATGTTCTTGGGTGTATGTCCAAAATGACTGCTTCCCTATACTTTGTCTCCCTTACACACAGTTGGTGATCTTTCACATATACAGCTTTTTGTTCCTGCTGTTTTTAGGGCTGGCCTTTGTTTCAAACAAATGTAATCAGTTACACTTCCAGTTTCAAACAGCTTAATTCAAAGTTCTAGAGTCAAGCACCATTTATAAGAAGTCCTATCTTTTATAAGATTAAATGTTTCCATGTTGATATTTCTATGAATATATTAAATTCCTTAGAAAGAATCAGTTAGAGGTATTCCTGTCCCGATTCTGTTTAGATTTGCCCTTTCTTGTCTGTGAGCTGTTTTTTCTATGTTTTTATAACCCGTAACAGTGATTTGTTGATGTCCTAGTAATAGGAGTTTTATTTGCTTAAAAATTTCTCATTAATTGTAATGCATAATTATTAACATTTATTAGTACTGTGTTTCAAGTGCTCCTAGTTTGTAAATCATTTCATTATGTCCTTTGATCTTTTTTTACATTCCTTACAAAATACTTTTTGAATGAGGAAACTAAAATCATATTGGCTCAGGAACTGTCCATCATCAAACCACCAGTACATAGGGGAATATGGTTTCAAATCTTAGTTTATCTGTGATACTTCACTGCCTCATAAATGTGACATTTTAAAAAATATCGATTTCTTTTCTCCATTAAAGACCCCAAATCATAATTCCATTAGTCTCGTAGTTCCTATGAAAGCATGCAATGCCATAACTGCTAGAGATATGAGTCTTGCTTGTAACTTTGTTCAGTGCAAATCTTCTATACCAAGTTGGTGTGATTGCAAGCAAATTTCCCAAGGTAAAGAAATTTCTTGCTCTTGGGGCTAAGGATACTCGAATTAGTAATATATCTGAACTTACCAGTTAAACATGTCATGTCTTCCCAGTATAAGATATTAATTTTTTATTGCTACCACTCTTGCATTAAAAAAAAAAAATTCTGTATTCAATTGTCAAGTTTTCAAGTTGCATGAACTCAGAACAACTTTTGCAATGTCTTTCTGAACTCCTGCCCAATGTTAACTCTTATTCATCTAAGGTGATCTGTACAAACAGTTCTATAATTTCTGAGTTCAGTATTTCTGGCAACATAATGACTTTTTACAAGTTTGAGATAAATGTTAAAAATAAGGCAGTACAAATAAAGTAAATAGAAATGAAACAGGAAAAAAAACATTGGGAATATTGATTGGGGGTGAGGATTTATTGAGCTTATCTGGAAAAATTAAATGAGACTTGTGAATCATGTTAAGGAAGGAATTATGTTATTGGATTATAAACTTTATTTTGAAGATGCAATAGATAATATAGTGTGGTAGTGTCTTAAGAAGTGAGAGACAGATACTAGAGAAACCCCAGGGTAAATACTAGAATCTCAATATAGGGTTTAAAATGTCACAGATCTGTAAGAAAATGATGTATTATGCTTAACATTGTGTTGGAAAAATTATTTTGAAAACAAAAGCCAATTCTCAGTTGGCATTACATCTAAAACATTGAAATGATGCTAAAACTATAAAGTACATGCAGATTTTTCAGTGTGGAAGATAAGAACCTTCTAGGAATGAAATCATTATAATACGTATGAAGACAAAATAGATTTGCCTATTACATAAAATTTAAACCTTTAATATATCAAATATTAACATTTCCAGTCTATTAAAATGTTTAATTCCTTTTATATCTAAATCATTAATATAAATCAGTAAGCAAAATGGCCAAACTCAAAACTAATTATTTTGTCATATAATTAATAGACATATAAAAATCCAACTCATTATAATCAGAGAAATACAAATAAAAGCTTCACAGTTCAGTGCAGTTCCTCAGTTGTGTCCAACTCTTTGCAATCCCAAGGACTGCAGTATGCCAGGCCTCCCTGTCTACCACCAACTCCCGGAGTTTACTCAAGCTCAATGCCATCTACCCATCTCACCCTCTCTCATCCCCTTCTACTGCCTTCAGTCTTTCCCAAATGAGTCAGCTCTTCGCATCAGATGGCCAAACTATTGGAGTCTCAGCTTTAACATCAGTCCTTCCAACACATATTCAGGATTGATTTCCCTTAGGATGGACTGATTGGATCTCCCTGCAGTCCAAGGGAATCTCAAGAGTCTTCTCCAACACCACAGTTCAAAAGCATCAAATCTTTAGCACTCAGCTTTCTTTATAGTCCAACTCTCATATCCATACATGATTACTGGAAAAACCATAGACTTGACTAGACAAACTTTTGTTGGCAGAGTAATGTCTCTGCTTTTCAATCTGCTGTCTAGGTTGGTCATAACTTTTCTTAAAAGGAGTAAGCATCTTTTAATTTCATGGCTGCAGTCACTATATACAATGATTTTGGAGCTCAAAAAAATTAAGTCTGTCATTGTTTCCACTGTTTCTCATCTATTTGCCATGAAGTGTTGGGACAGGATGCCAAGATCTTCGTTTTCTGAATGTTGAGCTTTAAGCCAACTTTTTCACTTTTCCTCTTTCACTTTCATCAAGAGCCTCTTTAGTTCTTCTTCAATTTCTGCCATAAGGGTGGTGTCATCTGCATATCTGAGATTATTGATATTTCTCCTGGCAATCTTGATTCCAGATTGTGCATCGTCCAGCCCAGTGTTTCTCATGATGTACTCTGCATATAAGTTAAATATGCAGGGCGACAATATATGGCCTCGACATACTCATTTCCTCACTCAGAAACAGTCTGTGGTGCCATATATGGTTTGAACTATTGCTTCTTGACCTACATACATATTTCTCAGGATGCAGGTAGGAGGTGTGGTATTCCCATCTCTTTCAGAATTTTCCAGTTTGTTGTGATCTACACAGTCAAAGGTTTTGGCATAGTCAATAAAGCAGAAATAGATGTTTTTCTGGAACTCTCTTGCTTTTTCAATGATCTAAGGGATGCTTGCAATTTGATTTCTGGTTTCTCTGCCTTTCCCAAAACCAGCTTGAACATCTGGAATTTTACAGTTCACATACTATTGAAGCCTGGCTTGGAGAATTTTGAGCATCACTGTACTAGCGTGTGAGATGAGTGCAATTGGATGGTAGTTTGAGCATTTTTTGGCATTCCTTTCTTTGGGATTGGGTTAAAAACTGACCTTTTCCAGTCCTGTGGCCACTGCTGAGTTTTCCAAATCTGCTGGCATATGGAGTGCAGCACTTTCACAGCATCATCTTTCAGGGTTTGAAATAGTTCAACTGGAATTCCATCACCTCCATAGCTTTGTACATAGTGATGCTTCCTAAGGCCCACTTGACTTCCCAGTCCAGGATGTCTGGCTCTAGGTGAGTGATCACACCATCATCATCATCTGGGTCATGAAGATCTTTTTTATATAGTTCTTCTGTGTATTCTCGCCACCTCTTCTAAATATATTCTGCTTCTGTTAGGTTGATAACACTTCTGTCCTTTATTGAGCCCATCTTTGCACGAAATGTTCTCTTGGTATCTCTAATTTTCTTGATGAAATCTCTAGTCTTTCCCATTTTGTTGTTTTCCTAGGTTTCTTTGCATTGATCACTCAGGAAGGCTTTCTTATCTCTCCTTGCTGTTCTTTGGACCGCTGCATTCAAATGCTCATATCTTTGCTTTTCACTTCTCTTCTTTTCACAGCTATTTGTAAGGCCTCCTCAGACAACCATTTTGCTTTTTNAGGAAAAGGGGACGAGAGAGGATGAGATGGCTGGATGGCGTCACCGACTTGATGGACGTGAGTTTGAGTGAACTCCGGGAGTTGGTGATGGACAGGGAGGCCTGGTGTGCTGCAATTCATGGGGTCACAAAGAGTCGGACATGACTGAGCGACTGAACTGAACTGAATATCAATGAAAATTTAGAAAATAGAACAGGTTTCTTTTCAGTTGAGAGTTACAAACAGTATTCTCTTGTAACTTCCTGATATCTGATAGTAAAAGGGAGATAATTTTGAAATTTCCTCAGCCAATAAAACATAGAAATTATATAGTAATATGACAGGAACAAATGAAAAAAGCATATGATTTTTTTTTTTAAAAAAAATCAAAGAATTACTAAAACAAAAAAATCACTATAATTATACAGTATTTGATTATTATCAGAAATAATATTTTGAAGTAAGTAAATTTTTGTAAGTAAATCTCAAGAAAGTTTGAAAGCAGATTTTGTGGAGGTATTTTTCCGTAAGCAACTTGTCCTCTTATGTTGTTTTGCCNAAAAAAATCACTATAATTATACAGTATTTGATTATTATCAGAAATAATATTTTGAAGTAAGTAAATTTTTGTAAGTAAATCTCAAGAAAGTTTGAAAGCAGATTTTGTGGAGGTATTTTTCCGTAAGCAACTTGTCCTCTTATGTTGTTTTGCCTACACTGTAGTCTCAGGCTCATATCCTAAGCGAAACGTGTGCTACATCTGCAGCTTGATATGAGCTCTAGTGGCTCACCATGTAGCTTCCCTGGTGCTCAGCTGGTAAAGAATCCTACAATGCCAGAGGTCTGCATTTGATCCCTGGGCTGGGAAGATGCCCTGGAGAAGGGAACGGCTACCCTTCCCAGTATTCTGGCCTGGAGAATTCGTGGGCTGTAATAGTCCATGGGGTCATAAAGAGTCGGACACAACTGAGGGACTCATTTTCACCTCCCCACAGGGATGGGTATTCTCTGCCTGCCAAAGGAGTCTAGGGAGAGACGTCAGAGCAAACGACTGATTCAGCACATCTGTAGAAACTGAGGCTAGAGTTTTCCATTCATATGGAATCAGAACTCAATGGAAAGAAATTCACAAAGTTTGAGGAGAACCGACCTCGAAACTGATGCAGTGCAACAGATGTCACAGGGGCACTTCTAATCCTGGGGCTTGCTGCCACCGGGCTGCTGATACACCTTATCCCTGCCAACTCAGTAGGATTCAGCGATTCAGGCAGGAATCTTGCCTTGAGCCCTCACTCCACCATTTATTATAGGATCTTGGGTCAGCCACTTTCCTTCCCTCTAAACCTCAGTTTCCTTAAATCCATAATCAGGATTAAAACAGCTGTCATAATTATTTGGGGGGATTGTTCTGAAACAAAAATACAATGACGAGCATTCCTCAGGACTTCTCCATAAACATGGTCTTTATCCTTGAATATGTTTAACAGTATCAGCTACTGTGGAACAAGTCTTGAGGTAGGAAAGAAATTGAGTCAAAACACTTGGGATTAAGTTTTGAATCAATTATGAATCCTGTGGGTCAGATGGAGTGATAGGCATTTAGGGTAAAGAGGTGAGAAATTACTGGGGCTTCTTCAGGGTGAAAAGCATAGACTACACAATACCCATGAGTTCCAGAGCCACTCCATGCAAAAGTATGTATGCACTTCTAGCTTGTTGAGTCAGGGCTAAACCCATGTGGTTTGTTTGGACAATAAAATATGAATGGAGATCATATTATTTCTTCCTTGCAGAAATGTTAAGTTTCAGCCTGCAGGTTGCCTCTCACTCTCTTACTTTTGCCATGCTTCTCACATTATGGAAAAATGTAGAGATCCCTCAAAAAAAGACCCAGCATACACATGCCTTGATCAAGGCATGAATTTTAAGGGCTCTAAGGTTTTACGATTTTTTTCTACAGAATAATCAAACTTAACTGATATAACAATGAAATGATATTTTCATAAAGCTAAATTTGTTCAATTTAAAGAACTGGACTTTATTCTGAGTTTATATTCTTCCTATATATTTTTTTCTGTGATAAAAATATCATTTCCTGTATGAAGTGATTATCACTCTGTTAGGGGTAGGATTCCAAAATGTCGGAATTATGCAAGTATTAATCCAAAAAGTTAAATAAATACAATAAAAATATACCATATGACTGCCAGTTTAGGAGAGATTAATCCCAATTACTGCCAAAGTATGCCTTCAAAAGATTTGCTCATTAAGCCTATGTCATAGCACTTCAGAGTTTGTCTATGAGAATACAACTCAATTGGGTTTTGCATTGAGAATCATGATAGCTTTAGAAACGCAGTCTCTGAATATCTGAGAGGATCTTTTATGGATGGAAGAGGTTATCAGGTGATGTGTACCAGGTGGCTGCCTTATTATGTAAAAGGATTTCAAGGCCATATTACAACTGACTATCTTCAAACATGTGCTCAAGGATTTTAGATGGTATAAAAACTGGTCTGTAATTCCTATATAATTAAAAGGCTTCAGATCGAATACCTGGAGAATCCCAGGGACGGTGGAGCCTGGTGGGCTGTCGTCTATGGGTTCTCACAGAGTCTCACAACTGAAGGGACTTAGCAGCAGCAGCAGATCAAATACCAAACAGTCCAAGACTGTTTGAAAGAGGTTTTGGACCAGAAGACATAAAATTCTAGATGTACATCACAGACTGTTATGACATCAACAGTTTCCCATAATGAGTGGATTAGACTGATGGTGAAGAATGAAAAGAGGGGATAAGAAGGTTGAAAACTGTCAGAGTGGGTGCACCTTGTCATTTGCCAATTCAGAATTATGAAGGCCTCCCTACATCCCTGCTGAATCTTTGCACTGCTAATTCCTTGCGCTTTTCTTTTAGCCTTTCTTAGGTAGCTCATCAAAAACAAAATAAAATGCTCTTCATCATGCTAAACAACTGTTTCCGACATCAGAAAGCATCAGAAAAGATCCTAAACAGTTGTCTCATCCCAGAGGAAGATCTTGTTTAAGTGGAGAAGTGCTTATAGCAGAAACCTTGGAAATTTCAGGGAGTGGTGTTTTATTGTCAGAACTTTCGATCAAAGTGCAGCCAAGATCCTGGGAGCATTAAAAAAAAAATTACCAACAAGCTGTCTTCAGTGCACTCCCCTGAAAGGAAGGGCAAACGTGAGCAAGTAGTGTTTGTACATCAGTCAAAATTCTGACAGCTACCCTGTGAAGTCTGACGGGCTGCCGTGTGCTCAACTACCTAAGATAGTCTTAACTGAACCATAAAAAGACAAATAAATTAGTAATTGTATCCCTCCTGTCATTGTCCCTTTTTGTGAACTTCTCAAGCTGTTGGTTAACATTGTCTGGAATGATTTATCAATAACTTCTTCACTTTTTTATATAAGACGGAGACACTTGATTTTTTTTTTCCAATTTCTTTTTTGAATTGATTTAAGAAAATAATACAGATACTGCCAGTTTCTGGACCTCTCCTTTGACTTCCTGCTCTGCCTCCTCCCATTAGGAAATCAAACCAGTAAGATTAACATAATCTTTCTTGGAATTGACTGATCTTTTAAAATAGATCCCATGATAGACATGTGTAAAAATCAATAACAGACTCCTCATTTGTCAAAGCTAATGACTAAACTCATTTTGAAGTTCAATAGTGGTTACTGAAGAGTGGCCACACATTATATATCTAATCCTATAGGTCCCTCCACTCATTCTGCTGAATGGAAAACAGGGACGCTTTGTTACTTGAGGCACAATATAAGAAGCTTGTGTTTCCATTTTATTTGAATGTGTTCATTTTTCCTCCAAAGCATGACTATTTCTTGATTGTTCAAGCTAATATGTTAGAGAAAGAAAATGAAGAATCAATCTTAACCACTTGTAATGCCTCCTCCATTTTAAAACCAATTTGATCGTAAGTTCCTTCAATTATAATCTTAACTCCTTGAGGTTATGGGCCACGTCTTACATATTTTTAATATCCCCAGAGAGATGAACACAGCAGTTGGGTCACAGGTTAGCACAAAATAAAGATTTGGTTGAATTAAACAGAATGAATTATCCAATATCTTGGTCTATGGCATAGCAGCTACCTCAGACCAGACAGTCCTATCTACTCTGAGAGCAAAAAAGGCAGATTTCTAGCAGACCCTTCTTTTGACAAATGCCCTGCATCACAGGGTCATTCAACCAGTGTTTGTTTCTGAGGTGTTGTTACCTCCCACAAAACTTTCCCTCAATTTGCAAGAGGGTGAAAACTGACAAGTTTTAATATAATGCGCCCCTCCCTTGTAAGCATCATCTGATTACAGGTGTATGCCAGCAACAAAATATCCTAAAATCCAGAAGACAGATGTGGATGAAACACATGTAGCCCCTAATGAACTAAGATTAGATTTTCTATTTATTAATAAAGGCAACATCTTATATTTGCATACATAGATTCATTACATATACCACTTCATTTCCCAACTCCATCTCAGGATACTTAATAAATATTTCTTTCATTTCCCTAGAAATTCCAAATTGTGGTTTACTGTTTTGTATTCCTTATTTCATCAGTGAGTTGCCTTTTCCTAGGCTCCAAGCTGTATATTGCATTGCATGCCCATTGGACACGGCCATCTCATAGAATCAATAGGTCAGGTACAATTTGAAACTCCCTAGGTAATGGATTTTAAAAACTGCTTGAGGGTGGGGGAGAGAGACAGGAGGAAAAGGAATCCACAGAAACAATAACTGAAGTGGAGTGATACATTCATGATGGGAGCTGGAGAACTCCTGTTCTTTATAATAGCTTCTCAGGGGAGAAGCAGCCCTTTTCCAGAAGGAGGTGTCCTGGGAATAGCAGAGCCACTGCCATTCCTTTCTTTTGATGAACAGAAACCTTATCAGTGCAATTCCCCTTGAGAGTTGAAGGGAAAAGGAAGGAGTTTAAAGACTTTTGAAAAATGTGGGTTGCAAGCGGAGGAAAGCCCAGCATTTGGCTGGTTCATTTGGAATATCTCTTGCAAAGGGGAGGATATCCTGCCAAATTTAGGGCCCTCTCAGAGCTCACAGATACTGACAGCTGATCTGAGCTCTGTACATGAGTTTGTTCTTGCCAAGGGAGAGAGGGAGCAATGAAGTGAAAAGGATGTTGAATGAATTAAATACAAAGTATAAAAACAAAAATGCTTGCCTTCAACAACATAAATATAACAATGTGATATTTTTCAATTGCAGCTGTGAAATGAGGATGTCAAAGCATCAGTCATTAAATAATAAGCAGCATAAATCATTTTGACTTTAGAGGAAGACACAGACACCTTGCAGCTTCTAATTATTTTTCGAAGCTCAAAGTATTGCATGGTTCACTCTTTCTCACTGCCATGAGACTCAGAGATTGGAAAAATCAAGGAAGCAGGTGAAACTTATGTCTCACATCCTGGGTTTGTGGCATTTATGAGGCAAAATAGGTGTTTCCCCCCTATTCGTGGAATCCTCAAAGCCTTAATTAACTGGTGGCATAGGAGGAGCAGTCTAAAGCCATTCCATGTCCAACGATAGGCTGTTTATATGGTACCAAAAAATCTGAGTTTTTAATGAAAAGCATTGTGGTGTTACTAATACCTCTCATTTTTATTCTGTGTATTTTTAATATATATGTCTGTGTGTGTGTGTATATATATATTTATATATATATATCTTTAAACAACAGTGGCTTTATCAAACAAGGGTCTGTTTCCTGCTCATGGCCTTGTTCACCATGGGGTGGTGGGGGCTCTGCTCTTTGTCATCACACAGAGAGCAGGGC
This sequence comes from Neotragus pygmaeus, assembly GCA_006410875.1. Classification (NCBI taxonomy): domain Eukaryota; kingdom Metazoa; phylum Chordata; class Mammalia; order Artiodactyla; family Bovidae; genus Neotragus; species Neotragus pygmaeus. The sequence continues at coordinate 686,646 of SJYV01024592.1, read as the reverse complement.
AGGGCTGATGGAAGCATTACTGAAACATTTACCCCCATGGTTACTGAATCAGAGGAAAGAGATGATAAGACTCATGTGCAGGCTGTCAGTGTTTCACCTTAAAGTGACATGTTCAATTTACTCACGTTTTGGTGAGCAAAGCACAAATCATACCTACTTTTTTTTTTTTAAAAGAGGCTTATTACGGTATAATTGATATACCATAAAACTTACCTATTTTAAGCATTCAGTGATTTTTAGTAAGTTTACAGAGCTGCATGCCCTTTACCTCAATCCCATTTTAGAACATATTTCTCATCCCCCAAAGATTCTGCACATTCATTTGCCAATTCTTCATCCCTACTCTAGGCCCAGGCAAGCAATGGTCTCCTTTCAGTCTCCTTAGATTTTATTTCTCTCGGCATTAAAGATAAATAGAATAAAATAAGTGGCCTTTTTCATCCGGCTTGTTTTCAGTTAGTATAATGTTTTTAAAGTGCATTCACAACATGATGTATATTAGTAACTGTTCCTTTTTATTGCTGAGTAGTATTCTACTGTACTAATATTTTACATTTTGTGTATCCTTTCACCCATAGATTGACATTTAGAAAGTTTCCACTTTTTAGCTATAATGAATAATACTGCTATCTTTGTATACAAATAATTGTGTGGAAATATTTCCCTTTTATTAATACAAAGGAGCATTTAATAGTGTAATAAGATAGGCAAATTTTTATTCTCCATTAATTCCTTTTAAGGAGACAGTAGTTTTTGAGAGACATGTGAATAAGAGTTAGGGTAGAGGTCATTTCAAACTTCCTACTTTAAATCCACTGCTGCCTGGTATCAAGACTTCCCCAAAAGAAAAGAAATCAGAGAATCTGGACACTTTCTCTGGGAAGAATGTGTGGGACAGGTAAGGGACAGTTGAAACACCAGATAAGGGATGGTTGAAAAGAAAATTGGGAAAGGAAGGCAACCATAGCTAAGCTGGAAATTTTTCTAATAAATTATGCACTGTGATATGCATATTACACAACTAACTTTGTCACTCAGAAACTCTTTGGTAACACCTACATTTTCCAATAAGATTTGTGTGTAGGTAGTTCCTTTGGAAGGAACTCCAATGGGAACTGACTTTTCTGTCAGTGGATATAGTGGACATTTTTGCTTATGTACCAAAAATCAGTAGTCTCTTGTTCTCTTTGCTTAACAAAATCCAGATTTCATTCTGGCGTCCATCCTTCAATCATAGTTCCTGTGCTTGTGGAAGAATAGCTCCAGACAGTACATTCTGTTTTCCCGCCCACAGTTGTGGACATGCTTCAATAGTGGGCATGTAATCTTGGCGGCACTAGTGACCAAGAATCCACCTGCTAAGGCAGAAGATACAAGAGACGTGGTTTCCATCTCTGGTTCTGGAAGAACCCCTGGAATAGAAAATGGCAACCCACTCCAGTATTCTTGCTTGGAACATTCCATGGGCAGTGGAGCCTGGTGGGCCAGTCCAGGGGGGTGCTAAGAGTCAGACTCAACTCAGCATGCGCTACCCCGCCCCCTCCTCCTAACCTCATCCGGCGCAGTCAGAATGAGGGTTAGGAACTTTGCTGGAACTCTAAGAGGAAAATCCTCTCCCATGGGCTTGAACAAATGATAATGCAGCTCTGGTTGTGTCCTATGACCCTGAGGGGGTCAGGTTTAGATGAAGCTTATACTTGATTAGCAGAGCACAGAGGTAATGATGTGGGGATATTGGGTTAGCTAACCTTCACTTCTCAATTTAGTTTTCCAGATAGGTAATTCAGGAAAGCACCTTTAATATTTAAGTCTCTCATAGTTTGAGTTGGAATTCTTATTATTTGCAACATAAAGATCCCAAACTGACATATGTTTAGAGTAAACCTATACACAGTACAAGGTTGTAGTAGGCAGAAGCCATGGGCCCTTGAGATTACAAATTTTCAAAATTAGCAGATAATGTAAGCTGTGGAAATTTTCTGGATTCCAGGTCAATTTATACCCTGAAATCCAAAGGGCAGGAAGGCCCCAGCTGATATATAGGTTACATTCATTTCTTTCCCACAGTGTTTCTGAAGCCAATCTGGAGCGGACAGTGAAGAGCTAAAAACACTTTGTGTTACCTGGGGAGCTGTACTCTTTGATCCTATATAGCAGTAGGGACATTTGAAATGGAGAAAATCAGAATGTGCCTAAGTGACAAGATTTGTTTCCCTCCCCAGCTGTCTGACTAAATGAGTCTCCTTGTCCTGTTTATGGGAGAATCCTGTGCACCTGTCTTAAGACCGCACTTAACACCTGTACTCATCATGTGTTTACCTTATCACCCAACCAAACTGGGAATCCTTGAGGATGAAGATTGTGCTACTACTTTATTTTTAGCAACTAGCAGAGCATCAGAACAGTAATGGGACACTCAGTAAATTTGCATAACTAAATGAGTTTACACACTTATATTATTCCTTCAAAACCATAGTCTTTCTTATAAGAGACAGCTTCACTTGAGAGTAGAAAGAGAAACAATGCAAAAGCTGTGATTGATAAAGTTAATGTATTTCTCGGAGAAGGCAATGGCACCCCACTCCAGTTCTCCTGCCTGGAAAATCACATGGACGGAGGAGTCTGGCAGGCTGCAGTCCATGGGGTCACTAGGAGTCAGACACGACTGAGTGACTTCACTTTCACTTTTCACTTTCATGCATTGGAGCAGGAANGAGAAGGCAATGGCACCCCACTCCAGTTCTCCTGCCTGGAAAATCACATGGACGGAGGAGTCTGGCAGGCTGCAGTCCATGGGGTCACTAGGAGTCAGACACGACTGAGTGACTTCACTTTCACTTTTCACTTTCATGCATTGGAGCAGGAAATGACAACCCACTCCAGTGTTCATGCCTGGAGAATCCCAGGGATGGTGGAGCCTGGTGGGCTGCTGTCTATGGGGTCCCACAGAGTCAGACACGACTGAAGTGACTTAGCAGAAGCAGCAGCAATGTATTTCTATGTCAGCTAGTAACTAGAAAATCTGAGTAAAATTTGGGGAAAAAAATTGTTTGAAGCCAGCAGGGAGCTTCCAGGGAGTTCACAATTTGAGGGACTAAAATGCTAGAGTTCACTAAGGTGATCCCAACAGTCTGCTTACTACTTTTCTCCTTGAGACATATGACAGTTCTTAAGCAGTACAGGATAGAAGTCTGAGAAGCCAGTAAAAAAGTAACTGCTAAGAGAAGAAGTATAAGCAAAGTTTTGATGACCTCATGGCATTAAGGAGACAAGAATTAGAATTAGGATTTAAGATAACTAGGATTTGAGAGACTAGCATCTTGGAGAAAAGAGAGGTATAGGGAAGCAAGCTTGACACTCCATGCTAGTTGACCTTTTGAATAATTTGATAATTCTTAGTTGTGTGGTACAAAAGGCAACCAAAAAAACTCAACAAAACTTGTGATTGTTCTCAGTGCTTCAAAGAGAAAAATGTGAGTTCAGGACCCGGAAAATATGAAAGGCCCTAATAAACACTCTAGAATCTCATTTGGGGGTCCCTGGGGGCCTTCACCCTAGGAGTTGAGGTGAAATAGAGGTAGGATTGATATTAGGAGCTCTGAGACTCAGTCTGAAATCAGATCATTTTCCCACTATGTTTAGATGTCTACTCTACTCTAGTTGCTTACCAGAAAAAAAGGGAATCTTCTGTACCGAGAGATAACACCCATTGTCTGTAATTTCTCAAATACAAAGTCTGTTAGTCAACAAAGATTACCTAACATACCAGTAAAGAAGACCCAAAGAAAACACTGACAATAGAAACAGACCTACAACTAACTAAGACACTAGTTGAAAATGACTGTGGTTAATTTGCTCAATAAAAATGGATAAAATGATGAAGAATTTCACTATATATATTTGTATGTATATAACCTATTAAAATATTTCAGTGAAAATTCTGAAACTGAAAAATGCAGTCACTGAAACTACAAATTTAACATTTGGCTTTAATATCACATTGGACAAAGAAAAAGAGATGAGTATAAATTATCCAAACTCTCACATTGAGAGGAAAAAAAAGAAGGAAGGTACAGAAAGTATCAATAGAGATAGATGGAGCCATNCTACAAATTTAACATTTGGCTTTAATATCACATTGGACAAAGAAAAAGAGATGAGTATAAATTATCCAAACTCTCACATTGAGAGGAAAAAAAAGAAGGAAGGTACAGAAAGTATCAATAGAGATAGATGGAGCATGTAATAAAAGGTCTAACTTATCAATATATGCAATTAGAGTCTCCAAAATGTAGGAGACAGAAAATGGGCCAAATCAATTTTTAAAGAGAATGGGCAAGAATTTTCTAGACCTAACAGAAGTCATTATGTGAAAGATTCAGAAGCCCATGACTATCTATCTATACATATATATATATATATATATATATGAAAGTTATTCAATCATGTCTGACTCTTTGCGACCCTATGGGCTATGGGCTATACAGTCCATGGAATTTTCCAGGCCAGAATACTGGAGTGGGTAGCCTTTCCCTTCTCCAGGGATCTTCCCAACCCAGGGATGGAATCCAGGTCTCCCACACTGCAGGCAGATTCTTTACCAGCTGAGCCACAAGATTTAACTGCAGTTAGAGGGAAAAATGCATAATGCCTTCAGAAGCACTCAACATTAAGACTTATAGCCGGTTTCTCAACAGGAATGATGTGATACAGAAGACAAGAGAGTACTATCTTCAAAGTACTAGAAAAAATTAAAATTTCAAGTTTAGGATTTTATATCTGGTGATGATAATCTTCAATAGGAAGACAAAAATAAATTTCTAGGCACACATGTACAGAGAGAGCTTATCTCCAATATATCCCAGTTGAAGTAAATACTAAAGGGAATTCTTGAAGTAAAAGGAAAAAATGTTCCTATAGTAAAATTCCAAGATGCAGGAAGGGATGACAATAAACAGATATGATTAAAATGTGGTATAATGACTGCAAACCAATTATAATGATGTGAGATTTGAGATGTATTTATAATAGAACTGAAGGGCATGACACAAAAAGGTGATGAGGGGAGTACCCTAAAGATTTTCACATTACCTGAAACGTGGCTAAAAATTACTAATTTACAATCAGGTGAGATAAGCAGAAAACTAATGCAAGATGATAGATTAAAAAATTAATAACTACATCAAATGTAACTGGACAATAAGTGGTTAAGTAGATTTAATTAAAAAAATATGGCCCATGTGAGAGGTGGATCTTAAATCCAAGGATGAAAGTAGGGTGCTGAAAACAAGAATATCATGAAAACAATATCCAAAAGAAAGCTGAATCAAACAAATATCCTAGGTAAGAGTCAATATCAAAATTAAAGGGGAATATTTCATAATGATTAAGTTAAACCTATTAAAAAAAAAAACAGCTAAACCTATAAGAGAAACATAACAATTCTAAATTTTTATGTACCTAATAATGTAGCTCCCAAATATTTAGGCAAGATTCAACAGTAACATAAAGGCAGGAATATTTTAGAATGATTAAGAGTTTGATATACAAGAAGATACATATTTTAAGTTTTTATGTATCTTAATAACACAATTTCAAAATATATAGGGCAAAAAACAAAAGAAGAAATAGAAAATCTGCAATATTAGAAGACTATCAGTAACTGAAAACATGCCACAACAAGCAAACAAACAATTCATGTGAAAATAGAAAATAACAAATAACAAAATTAACCTTACTGACACCCATAAGGCCTTCCTGAACAATGGCAGGGTATTCATTCTTTTCAAGTGCACATGGAATTTTTTTTTTTTTTTAATCAAAATGGGTAGTTCTCTGGGCTATGAAACAAGTCTTCAAAAAAATCTGAGAATTAAAATTATAAAGGACATATTCTCCAACCACAGAACAATACGGGTGTTTCAGGGGAGAATATGACTGGAGCCTACTCACTGTTGGTCACCACAGGAGTGGCTGAAACTAGATCTAGTTGAAGCATAGTCTGAAAAGGTGCCTAAGGATGCATCCAATAGGCTTGGGTTTCTGTGCACAAGTATTTTCAGGTGTTGAGGTGAATATTCATCCTCTATTAACATTATCAGTTAATGGAAAAGGATAGAATAGCTGGACTAATCAAGGAGAACATGAGATTCATGGGTAACACACACTGCTCTTAGAATAGTGGGACAGCAGGTGGAGTTTGGAATGGCTCGCCAAAGCATATGTAATTCTATCACTCAGGTTAACCCTTTATTACTCTACCTTGTCTACTTGAGTGACTGTAAATGAGATGCCAGCACCTAAGCTCTGCTGGATATAAATAGAACTGGACTGGTTCCTTTCACTCCCTCTTGCCTTTATAAAAGGGGTTGCCTGGTATCTCAGATGGTAAGGAATCTACCTGCAATGCAGGAGATCTGGGTTTAATCCCTGGGTAGGGAAGATTACTTGGAGAATGGAATGGATAATGACTTCAATATTCTTACCTGGAGAAGTCCATGGATAGAGGAGCCTGGTGGGCTACAGTCTGTGAAGTCACAATTAAGTTTGCCCTTTCACCCTTGGAGGCTTAGAAGGTATTTTTTGAAAGGTAAGGAAAGAAGTCTAAATGTTACTAATTCAGAGTGTGGGCTATGCAAGTTTTCATTCTATTACATTTAATCAAATAATTTAGGGTTAATTTATGGGGACCTGACTCTTCCCACAAAGCCCATTTAATCTGTTTCCCAACTACCAGTTATTAATAAAAAAATGAATAATTAAAATGTAATTTGAAAGGGCTGAAATAAAGGAATGTTTAACATGATGGGAAGCAGAGAGAAGCTGGTGAGAAATTCCTTGAGGTTGTGGTAGCTGTCAGGGAAACTTTCATTTGAACTGAGTCCCAGAAATTGATTAGGACTTTATAGATGGGTCTGAGTTTGTAAAGGGAAAGAAGTTGGCCACAAACAAGGGCACAGGTATTTGGACATCATGAAACATTCAAGGAATGGTGAGTTAGGGAGTTGTCCACTGTGGGTACAGCATAAAGTGAATAATGGGAAGGAAGTGAGCAGAAAGAGATGTTGAGTGTAGAAATGGAGAGTCTCACATAACTCGTTAGCATATTTGCATGTTACTCTGCCTGTAAATAGTCAATAGGGGTTTCTAGGTGGGGAAGAATCATGACTGAAGCAAAATTTTCCAATAATAATTCTAGTCACAGTAAGGTGGATAGAGTGAGGAAAAATTAGAATCATGATTTATAGGCAAATTTCAGAAAAGAGATAAGAATTTAAATCTTAGCGGTGACAGTGAAAATGAGCAGAATGAAGGCTATTTGGGATCATTTTGCAGGCAGGATTAAAGAACTTGGTAACTAAATAGGGTGAGTAAAGAAAGTCAAGAAAAGTGAGGCATGACCTCCAGAGTGGATAGAGATACTATTTGCCCATGTGGAGAATCCAAGAAAAGGGTGAACTAGCAAAGGAGATACCAGAAAGAGGTCTTGTGTCAGAGAAGCTATACATGTTACAGCAGAGGTGTTTTTTAGAAAGTGATGGAATGATCTCTTCTAGGTAATTTATCCTCTAAGCATAAGCATCATTATAATAACTTTAATATGAAGTTTATATTGGGATATACATAGAGATTTTAAAAGATAGGGATGGTAGAATGGAAAAGCCATTAGATTGTAAATTAGAATTCCTAGTCTTCCTCAGCCACTTTGATTGACCTTGGAAAAATAACTTGATCTCCATAAGCAGATTTTTTGTAATTTATGGAAAGAGTAAAAATGCTATCTCTTCCCTTCTCCCACTGTGTGTGAGGATTAAGTGAGATGGTGAACTTTTAGTGAAAACTACAAGTTGTAGAAAAGAATCAGACAAACCTGAGCATGTACTGATAGAGATAAAGTATAGCACAACTGATTTAGATAATATTTTGTCGTTTGTTTGATAATTAAAAACAAATACTTGAAACACATAGAACTCTGCTCAATGTTCTGTGGCAGACTAGATGGGAGGCGAGTTGGGGGAGAATGGATACATGTATATGTATGGCTGAATTCCTTCGCTGTTCTCCTGAAATTATTACAATATTGTTTGTAAATCTGCTATAGCCCAGTGCTTTGCCAACAAAGGTTCATATAGTCAAAACTATGGATTTTCTTGTAGTCATGTACAGATATGAGAGCTGGACCATCAAAAAAGCTGAGTGCCGAAAATTGATGCTTTTGAACTGTGGCGCTGGAGAAGAATCCTGAGAGTCCCTTGGACAGCAAGGAGATAATCCTAAAGGAAAACAACTCTGAATATTCATTGGAAGGACTGATGCTGAAACTGAAGCTCTAATACTTTGGCCAATGAAGAGCTGACTCATTGGAAAAGACCCTGATGCTTGGAAAGATTGAATGCAAGAGGAGAAAGAAGCAACGGAGGACAAGATGGCTGGATGGCATCATCGACTCAATGGACATGAGTTTGAACAAACCTGGGGAGATGGTGAAGCAGAGGGAATCTTGATGTGCTTCAGTCCATGGTGTCAGAGTCAGACACCACTCAGCAACTGAACAACGACAATACCTCAATACAAAATAAAAAGCTTTAAAAATTAAAAAAAAAAAAAAAATTGATTGAAAACTTCTCAAAACATTTGCAGGGAAAGGGATTTAAATTCAATCGAAGCTTTAGTCACAGTGGGAGTTTTCTCTCTGTAATTTATGAATACAGCAAATCTTTCCTTTGCTCAAATATTAAATCTATGAGGCTACAAAAGTAACATTACACATGGTATACATTATAAAAACAAACTCTGAAAGATTTGTCTGGGGCAAAATAAAAGAAACAGAAAAATTGAAGATGTCAAGCATTTTTACTTAATGCGAGATATCCCCATTATTTCTTTTCCTTTTAATAAAGTTCACACTTAGTTGCTCTCTTGAAAACCAATTCCTCCTAAAGCTTCTCTCTTCATCTTTAATATGACTTTTCTCTGAAGCTCTCATTTCTATCCAGGCAGCATTATTACATATCTTACAAAATCGAACATTAGAGATTAATTACATAGGAAGTATGTCTGATGGCTCTGGGGTTTCTCTGGGTACCAGTGAGGGCTACCCACTGGTGTCATAAAAGCTGTGTAAATTTAATTAAAATGTAGCTATTTCATTGGGTTTACTATGCAAGTAGGGCCTCTGGTCTATAAAGAAAAAAAAAATTTAAAGGAACAAAATACTCTGTGGTGAGGGATAGGCAGCTAGGGGCAGCTGAAAAGAGAGGAAGAGGCTGACAAAGAGAGGGAGAAAGTTCCCTGTGGAATAGTCACTCCTTCCAAACTCACCAAGCCTCTTTCCAAGCACTTCAAGTCAGAGAAAATCCCAAGTGCATTTTTCAGCCCTTCTTAGTTGTTTATTCAGAAAGCCCCAGGGAATCCTAAGCAGACACTTGTCTACTCCGTGGTGATTCAGTTGGCATTTCATTCTCCCAAATAGCTAAATGATCCTTTCTACCCTTACTTCTCAACCTCATGGACTGTAGCCTGCCAAGCTCTTCTGTGCATGGGATTCTCCAGGCAAGAATACTGGAGTGGTGGCCATTCCTTTCTCCAAGGGATCTTCCTCATCCAGGGATTGAACTCGGGCCTCCTATATTGCAAGTAGATTCTTTACCATCTGAGCCATCAGAGAAGCACTTTTCCCTGGCACTTCCCTAATACTGAGTAAACTCAAAGAGCTGACAGTGTCAAATTCAACACTGAGTCTAACCAGGAGACCCATTCACAGCTTTTAAGCTTCACTGTATACAGCTGTGAGGAGTGGGTCAGGGGTTTTGAGTCTCTGGAGAGATAACTTTCTCTGCATGTGCTAGCAAATTAAGCTGTCTCTAATTGCCTGACAAAAATCCATATACTCAAAACTATGGTTTCTCCAGTAGTCATGTATGGATCTGAGAGCTGGACATAAAGTCTGATATTGAAGAACTGATGCTTTTGTACTGTGGTGTTGGAGAAGACTATTGCCAGTCCTTTGGACTGCAAGGAGATCAAATCAGTCAATCCTAGCTATTTCATTGAGTTTACTACGTAAGTAGATCCTCTGGTCTTCTGTTTAAAAAAAAAAAAAAGTTAAAGGAATAAAATACTCTGTAGCAAGGGATAGGCAGCTAAGAGTAGCTGAAAAGAGAGGAAAAGGCTGACAAAGAGGGAGAAAGTTCTCTGTGGAATAGTCTCTCCTTCCAATTTTGCCAAGCTTCTTTCAAACCACGTCAAGTCAGAGAAAATCCCAAGTGAAATTCCTGACTATTCACTGGAAGGACTGATGCTGAAGCTCCAATACTTTGGTCACCTGATGCAAAGAGCCAACTCAATCAAAAAGACCCTGATGCTGGGAAAGATTGAAGGTAGGAAGAGAAGGTCACAACAGAGGATAAGATAGTTGGATGCTATCATGGACTCAAAGGACATGAGTGTGAGCAAACTCTGGGAGATGGTGAAGGACAGGGAAGCCTGGAATGTTGCAGTCCGTGAAGTCTCAGTCACACGTGACTGAACAACCCACAACAACTATTTTGTATTCAAGTAGTTAGTGGCCACCATGTGTTCTAAAAGTGGAAAGCAAACATTCTGTAAAATATCTCTATAAAAGTAGCACAGTTCAGTTCAGTTCAGTCGCTCAGTCGTGTCCGACTCTTTGTGACCCCATAAATTGCAGCACGCCAGGCCTCCCTGTCTATCACCATCTCCCAGAGTTCACTCAAACTCACGTCCATTGAGTTGGTGATGCCATCCAGCCATCTCATCCTCTGTCAGCCCCTTTTCCTTCGGCCCCCAATCCCTCCCAGCATCAGGGTCTTTTCCAATGAGTCAACTCTTCGCATGAGGTGGCCAAAGTACTGGAGTTTCAGCTTCAGCATCATTCCCTCCAAAGAAATCCCAGGGCTGATCTCCTTCAGAATGGACTGGTTGGATCTCCTTGCAGTCCAAGGGATTCTCAAGAGTCTTCTCCAACACCACAGTTCAAAAGCATCAATTCTTTGGCGCTCAGCCTTCTTCTCGTCCAACTCTCACAACCAAGTGACTACTGGAAAAACCATAGCCTTGACTAGACGGACCTTTGTTCCAAAGTAATGTCGCTGCTTTTCAATATGCTATCTAGGTTGGTCATAACTTTCCTTCCAAGGAGTAAGCATCTTTTAATTTCATGGCTGCAATCACCATCTGCAGTGATTTTGGAGCCCNACCAAAGTACTGGAGTTTCAGCTTCAGCATCATTCCCTCCAAAGAAATCCCAGGGCTGATCTCCTTCAGAATGGACTGGTTGGATCTCCTTGCAGTCCAAGGGACTCTCAAGAGTTTTCTCCAACACCACAGTTCAAAAGCATCAATTCTTCGGCGCTCAGCCTTCTTCATGGTCCAACTCTCACATCCATACATAACCACAGGAAAAACCATAGCCTTGACTAGACGGACCTTAGTTGGCAAAGTAATGTCTTTGCTTTTGAATATACTGTCTAGGTTGGTCATAACTTTTTTTCCAAGGACTAAGCATCTTTTAATTTCATGGCTGCAATCACCATCTACAGTGATTTTGGAGCCCCCCAAAATAAAAAGTCTGACACTGTCTCCCATCTACTTCCCATGAAGTGATGGGACCAGATGCCATGATCTTCGTTTTCTGAATGTTGAGCTTTAGGCCAACTTTTTCACTCTCCTCTTTCACTTTCATCAAGAGACTTTTGAGTTCCTCTTCACTTTCTGCCATAAGGGTGGTGTCATCTGCATATCTGAGGTTATTGATATTTCTCCCGGCAATCTTGATTCAGCTTGTGTTTCTTCCAGTCCAGCGTTTCTCATGATGTACTCTGCATAGAAGTTAAATAAGCAGGGTGAGAATATACAGCCTTGATATACTCCTTTTCCTATTTGGAACCAGTCTTTTGTTCCATGTCCAGTTCTAACTGCTGCTTCCTGACCTGCATACAGATTTCTCAAGAGGCAGGTTAGGTGGTCTGGTATTCCCATCTCTTTCAGAATTTTCCACAGTTTATTGTGACCCACAGAGTCAAAGGCTTTGGCATAATCAATAAAGCAGAAATAGATGTTTCTCTGGAACTCTCTTGCTTTTTCCATGATCCAGCAGATGTTGGCAATTTGATCTCTGGTTCCTCTGCCTTTTCTAAAACCAGCTTGAACATCAGGAAGTTCACGGTTCACGTATTGCTGAAGCCTGGCTTGGAGAATTTTGAGCATTCCTTTACTATCACGTGGAGAAGTCAATGGCACCCCACTCCAGTCCTCTTGCCTGGAAAATGCCATGGACAGAGGAGCCTGGTGGGCTGCAGTCCATGGGGTCTCGAAGAGTCGGACATGACTGAGTGACTTCACTTTCACTTTTCACTTCCATGCATTGGAGAAGGAAATGGCAACCCACTCCAGTGTTCTTGCCTGGAGAATCCCAGGGACGGTGGAGCCTGGTGGGCTGACATTTATGGGGTTGCACAGAGTCGGACACGACTGAAGCGACTTGCAGTTACTAGCATGTGAGATGAGTGCAATTGTGCGGTAGTTTGAGCATTCTTTGGCGTTGCCTTTCTTTGGGATTGGAATGAAAACGGACCTTTTCCAGTCCTGTGGCCACTGCTGACTTTTCCAAATTTGCTGGCATTTGAGTGCAGCACTTTCACAACATCATCTTTCAGGATTTGAAAGAGCTCAACTGGAATTCCATCACCTCCACTAGCTTTGTTCATAGCGATGCTTTCCAAGGCCCACTTAACTTCCCATTCCAGGATGTCTGGCTCTAGATGAGTGATCGCACCATCATAATTATCTGGGTCGTGAAGATCTTTCTTGCCACCTCTTCTTAATATCTTCTGCTTCTGTTAGGTCCATACCATTTCTGTCCTTTATCGAGCCCATCTTTGCATGAAATGTTCCCTTGGTATCTCTAATTTTCTTGGAGAGATCTCTAGCCTTTCCCATTCTGTTCTTTTCCTCTATTTCTTTGCATTGATCACTGAGGAAGGCTTTCTTATCTCTTCTTGCTGTTCTTTGGAACTCTGCATTCAGATGCTTATATTTTTCCTTTTCTTGTTTGCTTTTCACTTCTCTTCTTTTCACAGCAATTTGTAAGTCCTCCCCAGACAGCCATTTTGCTTTTTTACATTTTGTTTCCATGGGGATGGTCTTGATCCCTGTCTCCTATACAATGTGATGAACCTCATTCCATAGTTCATCAGGCACTCTATCTATCAGATCTAGGCTCTTAAATCTATTTCTCACTTCCACTGTATAATCATAAGGGATTTGATTTAAGTCATACCTGAATGGTCTAGCGGTTTTCCCTACTTTCTTCAATTTAAGTCTGAAATTGGCAATAAGGAGTTCATGATCTGAGCCACAGTCAGCTCCTGGTCTTGTTTTTGCTGACTGTATAGAGTCAGCAAGAAGGTAGGAGGGGCGAATTTGAGTTTAGAATCAAATCCCATTCCAGAGATGCTCAGAAGGCTCTTACAGACCTTGTGCGCACCAGGACCCAGGGACCCCACAGAGACTGAGATGGAACTGTGTGTGAGCATCTCCTATGGAGGTATGGGCCAGCAGTAGACTGCCACAGGGACAGGGGCTATGTGTGCAGCAGACTTGGGTATGGCATAAGCTCTCTTAGAGGACGTTGCCATTAACCCCAACAATGAGCTGCTAGAACTTAGCAGGATGGGAAATAGACTCTTGGAAGGCACAAACAGAACCTTTTGTGCACCAGGACCCAGGAGATAGAAGCAGTAACCCCACAAGAGACTGACCCAAACTTGCCCAGGAGTGTCCAGGAGTCTCCAACAGAGGCGTGGGTTGGTGGAGGCCTGCTGCAGGGCTGAGGGCACTGAGTGTAGCAGTGCATGGATGGGATCTTTTGAAGGAGGTTGCCATTATCTTCATTACCCCCACCATAACTTGGCCCCGGGTAAAAGCTTGACAATTTCCTATAATAGCCTGTAAATTGGCACCAAGAAATACATAGTACTGACTGACTATTTACTCTTCAACCAAAGTTGGCATCACAAGGTAGCAAGTAAGAGGCCCAAGAAATGAGGATACAAGGGTTTGCCTGAGAGCAGTGAATGCAGGAAAAAGTAAATAGTATTGGTCCATATAATTTATGGATCCACTTCTCCACTAGTTTGAGGGGTAGAACAGGGGCAATTTCAAAGCAATTAAATCACACTTAAGACAGAGTGCTCTAGCATTCAAAACACGAATATCAAGCTTTGGAGCATGTGTAGGTGGTGTCTTAGTCTTTTCAGGCTGATATAACACTACTGTAGACTGAGTGGCTTATAAATAATTGAAATTTATTTCTCATAGTTTGGGAGGCTGGGCCATTCAAGATCAAGGTGCCAGCAGATTATGTATCTGGAGATGTCCTCCTTCCTGGTTCACACACTACAGTCTTTTCTCCTTGTCCGCACATGCTAAAAGGGGCAAGGGATCCCTCTGAGGTCTCTTCTTAACAGAACACTAATCCCATTTACGAAATTTCCATCTTCATGACCTCACTAACTCCCAAAGACCCCACCTTCATATATCATTACATTGGGGGTTAGATTTTAATATATGAATTCTGAGGAACACAAATAGTCTATAGCAGATGGTAACTGTTTATAGATATTATAAATATTATATGTCTAGATGTAATATATATTTATATGTAATAGTTTGTACAGATATAAAAGCAATGACTACTCTTTTAAGATTCATTGATGCCTATAAATGCCAGTATTTCACAAGTGTATGCCAAGTTTAAAAATGCATAGCCTGGTCAGAACGCAGACATACTAAATATCTTTATATATTATTTAAATTGAAAACCAATCATACTTAAACTAATGCATGGCTTTCCTTTCCAATTTTAATATAAACATTATGCCAGCTCATTAATTTTTCTTCCATAGCTTCAACATTTTAGTTAAGCCACAGAAATACAAAGTGAATACTATGTATATATTTTTAAATAGAATATTTTTTCCAGGTTGTGTTTCTACCAGAATCTTTTGTTCCAAGTCATTGAATACATTTCATAAGAATGAGTCACTTCAAAATGAGATTTCTTGGGTTATAAGCATAAGGTGCATGCACTTGGAAAAAAATAAGAAAATTATTTTTTTTTTTTTTTTAAGCCAAATGAGTAAGTTAGCATAGCCAAAGGGCAGCAACATCTGATGTGGTGACAAGCTTTGCATGCTTCATGTATTAATGCAGTTTCCATAGCAGCCACCATGTCACATGATAGTTCAAAATAATTTATAATTGCCAAGAATCCTTAAAGGGAAACATATCCAACTCTGACATAATTTTAAAAAATCAACTAAGTGTTTCTGAATCTAGATCCTGACTCAGGCCCCAAAATGAAACTTGATGGATACCACAACCTCCAAGTGTCTACCTCTCTATCCATAAAAAAATAAAGATAAAAATATATGCCATGCCTGTCCCAAATAGGATCAATGATTAACAGTTAAGAACATGCTTTGAACAGTGAAATCTGATGGGCAAATACCAGGCACGGTCAATTTGCAGAATCATAGTCTTACATCCGGTAGAAACATTAGATGTCACCTAGTCCCAGCCCTCACTTCACAAGTGTAGTATAGGCACTAAACTTGTCTGCAAGGTCACATGAGATGAGCAGCACAGTCATCACTAGCACTCGGTAGGTCATTTGTTTCCAGGTCCAGTGCTCTTGGCCTTTGCCCCTTTCTGTCTCTGTGGCCAGCTGCTGCTGTTTGAGATCCACTACCCCCGCCTCCCCGAGTCTCCACACTGATTACTACGGTGGAAAGTAATTGCTCTGGTCTTCAGAAGACATAGTCTGCTCGCATCTGGTCGTATAGAACTTCATTATGTATTGAGATCTTTTCGCACAGCTGAAATCTTCCTATTAATTCCACACTGAGTCCTTAGCATACTTGTATCCTAAGCTCTTTCAACTGTCTGAGTGTTTATTAATGACCTTTTGCTATAGCAGGGATTTTTAATTGGATTTTGAAGATTCTAGCTAACTTTCAAGTGTCTAGGCATCATGTAAATCAGAAAGGGAAGAGACTCCATCTCCTGAAAGAGTTCTTGTCTGAGTTGTCAGTTGAAATGTAGCATTCATAGCTGATTTTCATTGTGTGTGGTATATTTTAGTTTGGGGGAAATTTCATGTACAGATTTAATTTAATACTTAAACTCTCTTGGAGGAAGGTTACCGCCATTTTGCTGTTGGAAAGAAACTGCTTTTCAGAGAAATTAATGAACCTTTCTAGTGTGACAGTGATATTGGAGCCAGGATTTGAACTTAGGTTTTTGTTTTGCTTTGTTTTTAATCAGAT
>SJYV01024592.1:641638-670169 GCA_006410875.1 Neotragus pygmaeus | reverse complement strand
TTTTTTTTTTTTTTTAAGCCAAATGAGTAAGTTAGCATAGCCAAAGGGCAGCAACATCTGATGTGGTGACAAGCTTTGCATGCTTCATGTATTAATGCAGTTTCCATAGCAGCCACCATGTCACATGATAGTTCAAAATAATTTATAATTGCCAAGAATCCTTAAAGGGAAACATATCCAACTCTGACATAATTTTAAAAAATCAACTAAGTGTTTCTGAATCTAGATCCTGACTCAGGCCCCAAAATGAAACTTGATGGATACCACAACCTCCAAGTGTCTACCTCTCTATCCATAAAAAAATAAAGATAAAAATATATGCCATGCCTGTCCCAAATAGGATCAATGATTAACAGTTAAGAACATGCTTTGAACAGTGAAATCTGATGGGCAAATACCAGGCACGGTCAATTTGCAGAATCATAGTCTTACATCCGGTAGAAACATTAGATGTCACCTAGTCCCAGCCCTCACTTCACAAGTGTAGTATAGGCACTAAACTTGTCTGCAAGGTCACATGAGATGAGCAGCACAGTCATCACTAGCACTCGGTAGGTCATTTGTTTCCAGGTCCAGTGCTCTTGGCCTTTGCCCCTTTCTGTCTCTGTGGCCAGCTGCTGCTGTTTGAGATCCACTACCCCCGCCTCCCCGAGTCTCCACACTGATTACTACGGTGGAAAGTAATTGCTCTGGTCTTCAGAAGACATAGTCTGCTCGCATCTGGTCGTATAGAACTTCATTATGTATTGAGATCTTTTCGCACAGCTGAAATCTTCCTATTAATTCCACACTGAGTCCTTAGCATACTTGTATCCTAAGCTCTTTCAAGTGTTTCTGAGTGTTTATGAATGACCTTTTGCTATAGCAGGGATTTTTAATTGGATTTTGAAGATTCTAGCTAACTTTCAAGTGTCTAGGCATCATGTAAATCAGAAAGGGAAGAGACTCCATCTCCTGAAAGAGTTCTTGTCTGAGTTGTCAGTTGAAATGTAGCATTCATAGCTGATTTTCATTGTGTGTGGTATATTTTAGTTTGGGGGAAATTTCATGTACAGATTTAATTTAATACTTAAACTCTCTTGGAGGAAGGTTACCGCCATTTTGCTGTTGGAAAGAAACTGCTTTTCAGAGAAATTAATGAACCTTTCTAGTGTGACAGTGATATTGGAGCCAGGATTTGAACTTAGGTTTTTGTTTTGCTTTGTTTTTAATCAGATGCTTTTTCTATTTCTCAGCAGTGGGTTCTTTTGATCAGACTTGCTTATTGACTTGGTGTCAGGAAACTGTAGGGCCTAAAAGGAATGAAGCCTGACACAGCGACCAAATACTTACACAGGATCTGATATTTACTAACCCATTTGAACTTGAATTCTTAGTCCATATCTTCTGCCTTAGCTGCTAGCCTTGCCTTTTCAACTTGACCCATAGTCTCTCAACTCTTAGCTGTAACACTGATTACAACCATCTTAATTTGATCCCATAAACAGTCTTCACCTACCCTATCCAGACCTGATAGATAAAAACTGCTAAGGATGAATTGACATGCTAACTGTGATTAGCTGCGTGATCAAACATAAACTGCAGTGTCAGACTCAGCAGCTTGGCATCCCTAGACTACTAATATAATCTATTCTAATAACTTCATTTACTTTATAAATTGCCTTTTCATTGTATGTCCATATCCACAAACTATCACCACCATCCTTCTCGATCCCCCAATCTTCCTTTACAATATACCTCTTATTTATAAAGCACTTAAATATTAGAAATAGTCTCTTCTATGGATCATTGAACCCAACCCCACCATTATATATAATTCTGGATTTTAAATATTACAGGAAATGTAAGGTCATCCAGATTATTGGTGGTAAAGTCCCTGACAATCAGCTATCAGTCTACTCTCTTTCCGAAATGTAGGTGTTTAATATATTCATTCCTGTTGTTAGCTTCTCCCCTTTCTATAAGGAATACATCAAGAATACCATGTTGAACAAAGTTCACAGGTAAAGTTTACTAGTTAATGTGGTGTCATCTTCCTGCCCAGAACATAATCACTGAGAGAAATAGTAACAACTCTACCAATTTACAAGACAGGGATAGTTATTCATATAAGGATGGCATGTCTTGGCATACTCAAACATTAAAAAGTCCAAGAATGCATTGACAGAGAGTGCAGGATTTAAATCTGCAGCTAGTCAGAATACATGGGAAAGAACTTATCATCTGATAGTCAGTCTCCATGGGCTTTCAGTTCAGTTCAGTCGCTCAGTCATGTTCGACTCTTTGTGAACCCATGAATCACAGCGCACCAGGCCTCCCTGTCCATCACCATCTCCCGGAGTTCACTCAGACTCACGTTCATCGAGTCCGTGATGCCTTCCAGCCATCTCATTCTCTGTCGTCCCCTTCTCCTCCTGCCCCCAATCCCTCCCAGCATCAGAGTCTTTTCCAACGAGTCAACTCTTCGCATGAGGTGGCCAAAGTACTGGAGTTTCAGCTTTAGTATCATTCCTTCCAAAGAAATCCCAGGGCTGATCTCCTTCAGAGTGGACTGGTTGGATCTCCTTGCAGTCCAAGGGACTCTCAAGAATCTTCTCCAACACCACAGTTCAAAAGCATCAATTCTTCAGTGCTCAGCCTTCTTCACAGTCCAACTCTCACATCCATACATGACCACAGGAAAAAACCATAGCCTTGCCTAGACGGACCTTAGTCGGCAAAGTAATGTCTCTGCTTTTGAATATGCTATCTAGGTTGGTCATAACTTTTCTTCCAAGGAGTAAGCGTCTTTTAATTTCATGGCTGCAGTCACCATCTGCAGTGATTTTGGAGCCCCCCAAAATAAAGTCTGACACTGTTTCCACTGTTTCCCCATCTATTTCCCATGAAGTGATGGGACCGGATGCCATGATCTTCGTTTTCTGAATGTTGAGCTTTAAGCCAACTTTTTCACTCTCCTCTTTCACTTTCATCAAGAGGCTTTTTAGTTCCTCTTCACTTTCTGCCATAAGGGTGGTGTCATCTGCATATCTGAGGTTATTGATATTTCTCCCGGCAATCTTGATTCCAGCTTGTGTTTCTTCCAGTCCAGCGTTTCTCATGATGTACTCTGCATAGAAGTTAAATAAGCAGGGTGACAATATACAGCCTTGACGTACTCCTTTTCCTATTTGGAACCAGTCTGTTGTTCCATGTCCAGTTCTAACTGTTGCTTCCTGACCTGCATACAGATTTCTCAAGAGGCAGGTCAGGTGGTCTGGTATTCCCATCTCTTTCAGAATTTTCCACAGTTTATTGTGATCCACACAGTCAAAGGCTTTGGCATAGTCAATAAAGCAGAAATAGATGTTTTTCTGGAACTCTCTTGCTTTTTCCATGATCCAGCGGATGTTGGCAATTTGATCTCTGGTTCCTTTGCCTTTCCTAAAACCAGCTTGAACATCAGGGATTTCACAGTTCACGAATGCTGAAGCCTGGCTTGGAGAATTTTGAGCATTACTTTACTAGCATATGAGATGAGTGCAATTGTGCGGTAGTTTGAGCATTCTTTGGCATTGCCTTTCTTTGGGATTGGAATGAAAACTGACCTTTTCCAGTCCTGTGGCCACTGCTGAGTTTTCCAAATTTGCTGGCATATTGAGTGCAGCACTTTCACAGCATCATCTTTCAGCATTTAAAACAGCTCAACTGAAATTCTATCACCTCCACTGGTCCTAATTAATGGTGCTCCCTGGACTTCATACTTCATCCCAAACTCTACATCCCAAGGGGACAGTAATAACATCTCAAGGGGGAGATACCCTTCAGTTTAACTCTAAATTTCATGTGTTAGTTGCTCAATTGTGTCCGACTCTGCGATGCTATGGACTGTAGCCCATCTAGCCCCTTTGTCCATGGAATTCTCCAGGAAAGAACTGTGAAAGGTATAGCCACCCCCTCTCCAGGAGGTTTTCCCAACCCAAGAATGGAACCCGGATCTCCTGCATTGCAAGCATTCTGAGCTGAGTGTTCAGTAAATATGGGTGGTTGACTAACTCACCGAATATGGACAGTAATGGTAAAGGATATGAGCCCTGGAATCTAACTATCTGAATCCTGTGTTCTTCTTACTTTTTTGTAATTTAGACAAGTTATTTGTTCTCTGATCCTCAGTTTCTTTGTCTTTAAAACGGAGCTAATAATACCTCAAAGGATTATTGCAGCCAATAGTGAGATATTTCACCAAAGAGCTTAAAAGTTCCCTGACACAGAGGGAGCACTTGATAAATGTCAGCTATTACGTTTAAATCACTGAAAATTTCTTTTTCATAGACATGAGACAAATAACAGATTCTGTTCTTTTTCAGAAAAAGGAATCCATTCATCTTCAGGAAAAAAAAGTGACTGATTTTACAAGCACAGCCCAGGTCTGAGTTCTAGCCACCACCCAGTTGTGTGATCATAGCCAAGTAAGTTAACCTTCCTGTTTCTGTTTGCTTATATTTAATATCAATATCATAGTACTGGCTACTTTGTGATGTTATGAGGTTTATATGAGTCACTGCATATGAAAGACTAAATCACTGAATTGGCCTATGGTTAGCACATTGAAAACATTTGCTGTTATTCTGGATCTTATGCATAAAGAAGGATATGGTTAGATTAGAATTATTCCAATCCACAGATTTACTTGAATGTGAATAGGTTTTCCAGCCATTTTCATTATTCTTTGAATCAAAATATTTTGGTTCTTATTGTATCCAGTAGCTATTACTCTCTTTGACAGGAAATGGTGTGAGATGAGAATGCCTATAAATCACACTTATTTATTTATTTATTTTTGAGTCTGCTGTTGAATTACTGATTTGGCCTTTCAGGATTGTGTTAGATTAGTAGAATAACACCCCACTACCAACCACCACCACCACCCAATTTCCACCCAGGTTTTCTGTGGATTTGTGTGTTTGTAAGTAGAAGAGATTAATTAAATTACAGAAGAGTACAGATGTCCAAAGTGTTATGCAAGCAGTATTTCTGCTAGGTGGAATATATCAGGCATCCCAGTTCGGGAACCCTTAGAAACAAAGGTTACCACACTCTGGGCCACAAGAAGGAACAAAGAGCTATTGCTGTAATGCAGGTTAGATGAGTGAGAAAAAAACATAATGCCACCAAAAGTCTAGTTTTCCCCTCTCCTTACTGCCAGGATACCTTGATCTTTGGTGTTTTAGACTCTATCAGATATCATGTACTTGTGTGTGTGTGTGTGTGTGTGTGTGTACAAAAAAACAAATAATTATACATCTATCTTTTTTAAGAAGTTTAAAAGAAAAACTTACAGCTCCATCATGCAAGACATTTTTCTCTGTGTCTACCTGTTTGCTTATGTATACTTTGTTATAGTAGTGAAATTATATATGTGTGTGTGTTTATATCATGATTTTTCCTGTTAAAATACTGTATTTTCACATGACATAATTTGACAAATACCAGGAGTGCTGTCCCTTGCCTGTGTATAAAGCATGGTCCTTTCCATCTATTTCATTAATTTTCTGTCATAACTATTCCCAAGAGGATGAATGAGCTATTCTTTTAAATATATTGAGTTCCTAACACCTTAGACACTATCCAAACACTTTGCTCTAGGAGTGACAGGAAATTTGGGGCCTCACATTCACACCCTTTACAAGCAGGCAAGGAAGAAAATAAGACTAGCAAGCAGGCAATACAAATTATAAGTATTTCCTACTTCCATGGCTGCTCAAGCTGTGTTCTAAATAGGATATTTCTCTGGAAGTCCAAAGAAATAAGAACTTTATTTTCTCTTCCAAAATGGAAACAAAATACCTCCATAGCTTGGAATAACTAACCGTAAATTACACATAGTCTATACTAACCCTACTCCACTGCCTATTCATTTGCCTGTCATGGGGTGACCTAAACACATCACTGGGGCCATCTTATTTTATAACATTGCTCTCTCTTTTTCTTAATCCAGAGAAGCATAACAAAAGAATCTTTACTTCTATGACCAATCAAGAAACCATCTCTATATATAGTAATTTCCCTGGAGAAGGAATAGGCTACCCACTCCAGTATTCTTGGACTTCCCTTGTGGCTCAGCTGGCAAAGAATTCACCTGCAGTGAGGCAGACCTGGATTTGATCCCTGGGTTGGGAAGATCCTCTGAAGAAGAGAAAGGCTACCCACTGCAGTATTCTGGCCTGGTATATTCCATGGACTATCCATGGAATCACAAAGAGTTGGACACGTCCGAGCAACTTTCACTCACTCATATAGTATTTCCACAGGTTACTCTTCCAAAAACAAAGAATCTGTTATAAAAACAGTCATGAGTTAGTTCTGTTTGGGAACACTGTGTTGCCTGTGCACTGGGCTGAATTAGTGCTAATGGAAATGAAGTCATGAGTCTAAGGTCATGAGCTTTCTCTTTGCTCTGTGGTTGTCCTAACCTTACCTGGTTTGCTGGCTTGCAAAATGAAAAGGAACCTCACAAGCTCCTCTCCATTTGAATGGAGTTCTGCTAGACCTAGACTTTGAAGTGTGTCGGGATGGATGGAACTCATGAGGCTCCTTGGGATCCCCAAAGACCTACACATTTGGCAAAGAATAACATGTGACTTTAGGAGGTCAGAGCTACCCAGCCCAGGGACCTGGAAAAGTTTCCCAAAGCTAAATACATCTCAGCTGCCATCCAAAAGGGACCCTCTAGGTCAGCTTTTCCTTAAAGCTGGAGTTTGGCCACCTTTAGGAGCCCATAAGGCTGCTGCTTCCTCTTCTCTATGAGGGGAGCATTTAGGCAGGCTCCATGGAAATAGAAACTTCTGCTTGTTTCTCTGAGTCAAAAGAGCCAGTGCATTTTGATCTCTAAAGACTTTTCAAGATTCCTTTTCATTTCTTCTATTTGGCATCGGTTGCAGAAGTTTCTGAAATGTGCAGACAGTCCTTTTCTTCCTGTGTCCTTGTGAGACAAAAGGACTCTTTCCAGCAAGAAGGAGAGACCAGAGGCTCTCATGGAGGGAGAGCACCACGTGTAGAGCCCCTCTGAGGATGACTAGGTAGTGATTTCCTCCCGTAGGTGGCCCTTCCCCTCCAACAGTCTGAAATGGTTGACTCATTATCTGAGAGCCAACAAACTGCTGGAGCCCAAAAAGCCCTCTCCCACCCTACCATAGCACTCGACATCTAGACGAAGCCCATTCTGACTATATAACATGGAGTGATAGTCTCTGCTCTTTTTCACTGGGAGGTGGAAGGACACAAAGTCATGTACATCTTATGGGATGGAGAATTTAAAATTGATATGAAAAGTACAAATATAAATGAGGTTATACACTAACCTATGAATATGAATAGCATCATAGGAAGTTATTATTTATAGTTGGTCATATTCTGTGGGGGATTTTCCACTCTGGAAAAATTACCATACCAAGGTTGTACATCCATTTGTTCCTGAGTAAAGATTAGTGAATAAAATTGAGGGAAACCTCAAACAATGCAAAACAATAGCAACAAATTGTTATACAGTTATCATTGGACATTTTATGCAGTGTGATCCAAGTACTAGCAGATATTCTGGTATAGGTCTGTGAGCTTACTCACATGTAGAATGAAACACGCACATGCTCTGATCAACCTCCTGAGACAGTCTGTGAAGGAGCCTTGCCTGTGTTACCGAGTTAAACCATCTTGTCTCTAACTTCATACATGTCCAAGCTGGGCCAACTTTGTTCAGTGAGTGTGTACTGCGGTCATCCCTTCCTTTAAGGCTGAGAACAAGCAATGGGAAAACCTGAAATATGTGCTCTTAGTTCCCTGGTGGCTCAGAGGTTAAAGCGTCTGCCTGCAATGCGGGAGACCTGGGTTCGATCCCTGAGTCGGGAAGATCCCCTGGAGAAGAAAATGGCAACCCAATCCAGTATTCTTGCCTGGAGAATGCCATGGATTGAGGAGCTTGGTGGGCTACAGTCCATGGGGTCGCAAAGAGTTGGACACGACTAAGCGACTTCACTCACTCACTCACTCAGACACCAAATTATCCAAAGTTTAATTATGTTTATTACAGCTGAACCAGCATGAAGAAAGAATAGTTAGATGTCCTATTTCTCTCTCTTCAAACTCACAGCAGCCTTAGATATAAATGAGAATAGTTGAGTGGTAAAAGGGAAGGTCAGGTCATGGAAGGTTTAAAATGCCCACTGGAATGTTCCATCTCTACAATCCAAATTTTACCATGTATTACACAGCAAAGATCCCAAAGCCAGAACATGTTGAACAAAATTGCTGAGAAATAAAATTTAGATAGCTAAAAAAAAAAAAAAAAATAACCTTGAATAGAAGGTGTGGCGAGTAGGAGTGTTATGAGGGCTCTTCAAAATGTTTAGGAAAATGAAAAATTTATAAATAAGGAGTTAAAAGTTAAAAGACAAATTGATAAAAGGACCATCTTCTATCACATTTGTTTAAATTTTCATAGCTGAAAATGACAATTCCAATCCCCCAGATAATTTAAGCAAGCCAAATCCCAAAGCTGTGAAATAACTTCTCCATGTTGATACTGCAGGCATAGCTCATCTCTTGAACTCTTAGTCTAGTGTTCTTTCCATCATCCTCTACTGAAAGTAAAGAACAGCACTTTATCATGACTTTTGGAAAAAATCTTATGAAGTTTCCAGTAGAGTACCCACAATTTCCATATTAGCCTGTCTTGAGACACAGATCTTATCACAACCAGTGTGTGCTTTCTGAGGGCTCCAAAAATTCAGAGGGTGAATTTGAAGATGATATACTTCTGAAGATGACATTATCACCAGAAAATAACAAAGACATAAGTAGACTTTCCTCACTAGAATTTTGTAAAAGCTATGACTAAGTGACTAATCTAAGCATGCATAAAACTCTCTGGCAAAAAAGGGTGATACATAATTTTCTAGTGAATGTTCCTTGAGATGAGAAAGGGAAATTAAAAAGAGAATTCAAATAGGTATTTAAAAGAGATGGTTTGATATAAATGCTGTATTTACATCTTTTAGGAATCCTGTTTTCATATTTCTGTAAAACATGATTGATAATAGAAAAAGAACATTGCAGTGCCTAATGAATACAGAGCCTGAAAAGAATCCACTTGTTTTCTTCAAACTGGAATGTTATCTTTTATGTATCTAATTTGTTCTACTTCATGACTTGGAGCTGGGGCTAAAGTTGAGGTTCTATAAACTGGTACTATCAGTAAGCAAGAACAATTTTTGAATAACTTAAGACGAACATTTTTTATTTCTCATCAAAGAATTCAGCATGAGAATTATGCTTAAAACATATTTTTAATATGTTTTTTAGAATAGATTTGCATTCCATGAGTACTATAAATTTCCTACATTTTTCCCTAGTCCCACTTTCATCAAATAGAGACAAGCCCACTTTCCTTCTATAGAGGGTCATTTGTGAGGCTAGGAGATGTGAGATTGCAAGAGTCCTGGGGTCAGTTTCAGTCCTGTTTACTTAAATTCCCCTGGAGAATGTGAGCCATGACTTGTGGAAATTTAAGGGTCAAAATCAAAATGATATGAAGTTTCAATAATAAATTCGGAGTTGAGAATGAATTTATTGCTTAGCAAGTGTTTGGGAAGAAGTAAAAGGGGAAAAGCAAGATTGAGCAGATCAGGTATAATTGCCCCAGCTGGGAGATGATTTGTCTGACAACCATCTTTAATGACTAGTGACTCACCATATATGAATAGCTGAGATTGACTTAATGGTACACCACTCCTTTTTTCTATATCTCACAACTAGGCACAGTTTTTCCAAGACTTCCATCAGCATCTTCTGAAAATTTACTATATCTTCTAGTGTTTTCTAGAGACAGGAAAGTAGCTCTCACACACTGTGTCTGAATATATCTTGGCTTTATGAGTAGTTTGGGTAGCTATTTTAACACACTTAATCTGCCAAGTAGGGCTAATAATACCTATTCTACACAGCTGTTTTGAAGATTAATAAGATAATGCACATGTGACTACTATAGCATTTGGCCTTGAGTAAGTGGTCAACGAATGATGGATGCTATTACAAACTACTGCCATTATACTTTTTATACCATTATGCGGAGACTTCAGACTAAAGTATAATGGTAGTAGTTGGTAGTAGCATCTATCATCGACTGAGAACTTATTCAAGGCTAAGCCCTTGGTAGTGGCCTGTATGTTATCTTAGCCACTGGACCACCAGAGAATTCCTTCATCCTATATCTTAAAAGCTGACTTCCTCTCTGGGATTTCTGGTAGAGATGGCAAAGGCATAAAGCAGACGTTATGCTCCCCAGGAATAAGAGGAATTAGAGATGACGGATGTTCACAATCTCTATGATTTTGAAGGGGGAGATAAAGTGGTTTCCAAGTTATCCAAATAGTCTGTGGCTGGAAAAAGATCACCCAAAACTTCAAAATTTACAATGCTATATTGTCATCTTGTTCCATGCTTACTAGATTCTCTACCAAGAAACATAACTACTTGACATGTGATAGAGATTCAGGAAATATTTGCTAAAGGGTAGACATTTTCAAAGAAATTAAGTTATATTTATTTGCAGGAAAAGCAAAACCACTATAGTAAGCTGCCGTTTCTACTGTGCTGCTTCTGATGGTCCATTGCTCTCTATGATCAAACTGACTCATGAAATTATCCTTATCATGTTTAGCTCTGTTTTGAATGTTGATTGGTGTTCTAAATGTTTCTGGAGTTGAGTAGGTCTGGTCTCAAAACAGTGCTATTACTTCTTAGCTGTCTCTAAATAATATCATTATCAAGAACATGTACACTTCCCTGACCGAATAAATGCACTGAGCGTGTCTTTATTACTATGAAAAGCAAGCATAGCTGCAGAGTATAAGCATGTATTTTATTAGCCTACTATAGCTTTCATTTGGGGGATTCTTTCATTCGTCTTATTCTTTCAAATGTGTCTCAACATTTGTTTGAAATTTTGCACAACCACCATGGTCTTTGACCACGATTCCATTTATATTATGTAGGAATTTTTCAAATAATGCCAAGTATGAAAGTATCTTGAAAAAGTTTGATGCTGTCATGGTGAGAACTTAACACAGTCTCCTAAAAAACTGATATCACACTTCCTTTACTAAGTTATAAACGCTTGTGAAGCCTGGCTTACTTCACTGTTTGATTTCCTTTGTTAAAAAGCAAATTAACTGAGTAAATTGTAAAGATCTAATTGGCTTCACTCAATGATTCATGAATAGAGCAGCATCCCACCTAGGAAATAAAAAGAACTCCAGAGAGCTCTATAAAATGACTGACTTTCATAAGCAGAGGCAGGTGCAACAAGGAAGTTGCTAGCAAAGAGTAGATCGTTTCAGGCAAGGTCACTTTCTTTTGGGAGAACAGCAGGGTCTATCAGGCAGATTATTTTTCACTAGTGTTGACCAGGAAATGTCAGACTGACTGGTTAAGATTTCACTCCTGGGAGGGGCTGACACTGCTTTTATGTTAGATATTAAGCCTGGGTTTGGTGAGGTAAGCTTAGCACAAGTGACTCAATTGAGGTCTGTTATCTATTTTTTAATGTTTAAGGAATATATTTATGAAATCATGGCATTTTATTTTGGTTATTAATGTGTGCCAACCAAAGTTACTTATTTGCTATATTTTCCCTGTGGTGCTTGAATATCACTATAGCGTACATGTCTCATTGTCAAATCAAGAAAATTGGTAAGACTATGGGATTTTCATGTTCTTTGTGGTCATGATTGCAAGTATGGAATGCCCTACCTGTTCATGGATAATAGCTTGGTTTCTCTCCAGTTTGAGTTGCATAACGCACTAGAAAATTCATGTCCCGAACACCAAGTATTTGTCTTTGTAAAGATCAAATGATTCTGAGCCAACATTAATTTTCTAAAGTCAAATTTATTTCAAAAATAAATTAATAGATACTGTAATCAGCATTATAATAAGAAGTAAGATATATTTATTTCTAGCTCTATACAAGATAATATGGCATGATCCCACTTATATGTGGAATATAAAAAATTTGAATTCATATTAATAGAGAATAGAATGATTGTTACCAGGGGAAGGGGGAATAGTGAAGGAGAAGGGAAATGAGATGTTGATTAAAGGGTACAGATTTTCAATCTCAGAATAAATGCATGGGGACTATGGTTAATAATAATGTACTGTATACTTGATATTGGTAACAAAAAAGATCCCAAGTGTTCTCATCACCCACACACAAAATGGTGACTATGTGCTGTGAGGAGTATGGTGATATCTTGATTGTGGTAATCATTTCACGTTACATATGTTTATCAAAATATCACATTATATACCTTCAGTAAATAAAATTATTGTCAGTCATATTTTAAGTAAGCTTGGAAAGTAATATATTTATTTCTGCTGAAATTATCCTATTTTGTCCTTCAAAATGCCCAAATAGTGAATAAAAAAAATATATCCACAATATAAATTTTATATTAGCAAAGACCATATACATAAATTTCTACAAAACAATAACATTATCTACTGTTTCAATATTGGGCTTCCATGATTGCTCAAATAGTAAAGAATCTGCCTGCAATGCAGGAGACCTGTTTTCAATCCTTGGGTCAGGAAGATCTCCTGGAGAAGGGCATGGCAACCCACTCCAGGATTCTTGCCTGCAGAATCCCATGAACAGAGGAGCCTGGTGGACTATAGTCCATAGGATCACAAAGAGTTGGACATGACTGAAGCAATTTAGAGTGCACTCAGGCACACACCCATTATGATAAGTATACCAGAGATATCTCAACAGCTCAGTAGTAAACTCCTTGGCGGCAGCAGCACCTACAAATTTGAGAGTAATGTATCTGTTGGGCACCTTAAGAGGATCCCAGCTTCCATTTACTTCAGGTAATATCTAGTTTCCCTTTTTCTCCAAGGCAAGAACTTAATTGATTTTATCTGGTAGAGATGATAGAGTAAAATGATAGGGGAACGACTGAGAAAAGGGGAGATACAATCATGAAAGCTATTTCAGAAAGCTCCTTCAAGAGATCAGGGAAAGATGGAGGGATAGAAAGATGGAAAGAAAGAAGGAGGGAAGCTTCTCACTTGTCACAAGTGAAAAAGTGAAAGTGAAGTCGCTCAGTCGTGTCCAACTCTTTGTGACCCCGTGGACTATAGCCTACCTGGCTTCTCTGTCCATGGGATTCTCCAGGCAAGAGTACTGGAGTGGGTTGCCATTTCCTTCTCCAGGGGATCTTCCTGACCCAGGGATAGAATCCAGGTCTCCTACATTCCAGGCAGACACTTTAACCTCTGAGCCACCAGGGAAGCCCCCCACAAATGAAAAGACCATTGCTATTCCACTTCACATAGATATGAGTAAGGTTTTTTAAAAAATCTGTATTTGTCTTTGTTTTCTAGTTTTGTTTGTACAAACTGAGGGCACAAACTCATGGGCCCTTATGCCAGTCTTTCAGGGAACAATTTTTTTTGTTTGTTTCACAAAAGCATAGTAGTTGATATGCATAAAAAAGAAGAAAAAGATTCTCATTTGCTCCTGAAGGCAATCTGCTTGGTTCCTCATATATGAGCCCTAGGAAAAACAACATTAAGCCCCAGAAAAAGCTTCTAAAATCTAAACTCATTCAAGATTGACTTGTGACTGAAAACTAATTTCATCATTTAAACTATAATTACATCATTTTAAAGAAAAATTGAACATAGTTGCTCATACAATTTAGTTACACGTAACTAATAAATCTTCCAAATTTCTGCTCAAAATTCAATATTACCTCAGGAATAAAGCTTCAGTTAGATGTTAATCTCGCTTGTGATGCCTGTAATCTAAGCACTTTCTATTTACCACATAAATCAGCTCAACATATCCTGCTACAAATTGTCCCCTGCCCCTTCCTTTTAAATTAAATGCTTTATTAATAGTGGTTTGAGCATTGTCTCAACTGAAATCTTTGATAGTTATTGCCATAAGCAGAAAGTCATGGGTCAGATGTGAATTTTAGAGCTGAATATCTTTATGTAGGCTTATTAATTTAATAGCAAACATGTGTTTAATGTGGAGAAGGAATTGGCAAGCCACTCCAGTATTCTTGCCCAGAGAATCCTATGGACAGAGGAACCTTGTGGTCTGCAGTCCATGGGGTCTCAAGAGTCGGACAAGACTGAGTAATTTGACTGTGTGTTTAATGAGCATCTATTATGTGTAAGAAATTATGTCTGTAAATTATTTTGTCTTACTACCAGTAAGGTAAAAATTCATATTATTCTAATATTAATTCATATTTTGGGCTTACAAAATGGAGGCCACTTCAATGACCTCATGTTTAGCCCAGTGTCAGAAATCTGAAACTAAATCAGTCTGCACTGACAGGAAACACCTGTCAAAAAATCCTAATGGACATCATTCACCATCCTCCAACTCAGCTAAGGTAGCTCACCTTACCCGAGAAAATAGGACCTGCTAGTCTTAAAGGGTAATGCCTGAACTCTTGACTAATCATGCCCTGGCTCCAGTCTGCCTCTTCTGAGGAATTCTTCTGTAGAATTTTCTCTTGCTCAAAATCCCAAGATAAAAGCACTCCACTGTTTGTGAGGCTCTGTAGTCCTCTATCCATGGGCTGTTTTCCATTGAATAAAAGACATCAGACTCATTACTAAATGTGTTAACTTTGTCATTTGACAGTCCTGAGTATCATAACTAATAAGATAGTAAATGAAATGATTCATCTATTTCATTTAAATATCCATTGTGATTAATACCCAGAGACATCTCAACAGCTCAGTAATAACATAGTAAAATTTCCAAATTTCTGCTCAGAATTTCTGAGG
Organism: Neotragus pygmaeus; assembly: GCA_006410875.1. NCBI lineage: Eukaryota > Metazoa > Chordata > Mammalia > Artiodactyla > Bovidae > Neotragus > Neotragus pygmaeus. The sequence continues at coordinate 655,322 of SJYV01024592.1, read as the reverse complement.
AATTCTGTTTTACCTCAGGAATAAATCTTCAGTTAGATGTTAATCTCTTGTAACCTAAGAACTTGACTCTATTTACCACATAAATCAGTTCAACATATCCTGCTACAATGTGTCCCCTGTCCTAATAAAATAGATAAATTTTAAAATCTTCAAATACTTTTTAAACTGATTGCCAAAGTTTCTATAACTGTTTTCTCTTGAGTTTTCCCTGTGGCTGACTTGCTAGTATTTTAGCTCTTTGTCTGTTAAGCACCCCTTTCAAGAGAAAGCCTTCCCACCTTCCTTCCTTCTCCTGATTTTTTGAAGGAACTTTCTGAAATGGTTTTCATGATTGTTTATCCCCTTCCTCCATCATTCTCCTATCATTTCACTCCACAATCTCTATCAGATATAACCAACTAAGTTCTTGCTTTGGAGAAAGAGGGAAACTAGGTATCGCCTGAAGTAAGTGGAAGCTGAGGTCCTCCTAAGGTGCCCAACAGATGCATCAGTGTGAAGCTCGTAGGTTCTGTTGCCAATGAGGTTATTACTGAGCCGTTCAGATGTCTCTGGGAAACTTATCGCCATGGATATTTAAATATAATAGATGAATCATTTCATTTGCTTTTTTAAAACCAACGTTTTTACAGACAGGATACCCTAATATTGAAATAGACAATATTGTTATTGTCTTCTAGAAGTTTATATAAATGGTTAGGGTCAATATTTTGCTTCTGTATATATTAAATGATAGCAATTTTACTTATGAAATTTTAAGCTAAGAAAACATAGAATCTTGAAACCTGAAATACACTTGGTTTTGAACATTTCCAAACAATGAATTATCTTATGTCTTTTTATTACTCCTTTAATGAATATTTATTGTGATTTTAAAAGTAATCCATGCTCAGGGTAAACAAAAATAATTGATTAATAATGAGAAAAGTAAAAGGCTTCATCTCCATAACTCCTTTGTCTCTAAGAATATCCAATGTTGACTGTTCCACAGGTACCCTTAAGAAAATATCAATGAGTTGACAAGCATATACATATGCGTATTGTAGAGGAAGATACACTGTTCAACTGTCCTAGGATATCTGGCTTGGTCTGAAAATTAAATTGACACAAACAGATTGACAGCAGAAAAGTATACTAATTTATTTATTTTATGTGACATGAGAGCCTGCATGAGGAAATGAAGTCCCAAAGAAATAGTCGTACCTGAGCATTTTATGCCAGGTTTGACGAAGTGCAAGGCAGTGGAGGAATTTGATAACTTACAAAAAGTGAGGCTATTGCTGTAAACGGGGAAACAACAAGACCTGTTGTTTAGGATTCTTCTCAGCATCCCTTTGTCTTCAGAGATAAGGATGCTGCTTCCCTCTGGGTTTAGGTAGAGTTCCTCACATGTGACTATTTCTTGGCCTGACTCAGGGAAGAAGTATGATGGACTGGAGATCACAATGACTTTCCTGCTTCTGCCATTTTGTCAAAGTCCTTCAACTTAAGGTATTTAATATGTCAAAGTGTCATATTTTGGAACCCCATCAATATATATGTATGTGGGCTTATCCATCATAGTCACCTGTCCTTATTAGCACACAGACAACTACCTCATAAATTGATTTCTACAAAAATTAGCTTGACTTAACCATTTCTCTACAAGTGAACATTTAGTTTGGTTTCATTGTTTGGCTGGCACCATCAATACTGCAGTAAACCACCTGGTACCTTTGAATACTTGTGCAAATTGCTAGCAGTGGATTTTCTGGGCCAAATTTTATATGCACTTAAAAATTTGATAAGATTACTAAATAAGCATCTGAAAGGTTGAAACAATTTACATGTCTACCAGGACTGTCTGAGTGTACCTCATCAACGCTGGGTATGATAAAGCTAAGTTTTGCCTCCGTCGTGAATTTAAAAAAATAAAAAGATTCTGCACTGTTGTGTTCTCTTTTCCTTGTATGCCACTGTTAAAGAAAGGTTAATTAGCTAAAATAAACAATCAAATGTTGGATAAGTAAATTAGAATAGTCCTGATGCTTTTCTGTGTTGTTAATCTGAAAGAGTGAAGTGAAGGGAGGAAGGAGAAACACCCAATTACATTTGACTGTGCTAGGCTGGAAAATATTCAAGGCACATAGAATGTGGAGACAAGCTCTAAAAACTAAGCTTGTCTTTTGTTCCACAAATGTACTGTAATATGCACTAGTCAAAATAAAATCTGTCTTGGAGAGCATTGAAATTTTCAGCAGCAATAATTATCTCTGTGTATTTCATTTTCTACTTTAGGAAAACTTATGATGCATGCAGAGTGTACATCTGAGTTTCACAGATGTGATCTAAATTACTCAGATGTCAAGCCCTTTTATCTGGCCACTGCTGGGTCAATTGCCAGACATAGAAAAGAACAGAGTGACATGAGTTTTCAAAGAGTTTGAAACTGAATTGAGCTTACAGTCCAGCTTTGCCTTTGAAGACACTATGTAATGCAATGAAACTCTACTCAAAGTGAAAGGGAAAATGTTTACTACTTCCTATTCTGTGTCTTAACCAAAGAAAATAAACAGCAAAAATGCTCTGACAAACATTAGGCTCAACTAACTAATCAAAGTAACTGACCTATTGTCATTATTTTTTAAAAAATAATAAAAGAATTCTAACACAAAAATATTTGTACCTACATAACTAGACAACAGCAACAATAAAAGAAATGTATAATTCTTCACTGATGTAAAATTATTGCCATGTATAGGTACTCTACCAAAGAATACTTGAATTAAAAGAAACAGTCAGGATTCAGATTTTGTTCAAGTTTTATAAAGTGTAACTGACATATAAAAAATTATATTTCTTTGGCCGTGTAACTATTACATTAAATTATTGATCAAATAACTATGGATTTCCACATTTTTGCATCCTAAACTTTTTCACTTACATATTATTCTGATTTGGAAAATCCAAAATTCTTGAGATAATTTTGGGGAAAATTATTATTTTTTATAAAATTGAGAAATTCAAGTTACTTTTACCACACTCTGGTAAAAGTAAAAACAGATACCTTTTCAAGTACCTGTGTCCAGTTTAACAAAATTCATAGCCAATTTGCTCAAATTATTGGTTAATTAAAGCAAAATTTGGTTAATTTGTTTGAAGGCCCTTTTAGTGAATATAACTGACTAGTTCATCCAAGACTGAAAAAATAAACTTAAATTATACCATTCTACAGTCTCCTCCCTATGACTTCCATGACTCCAAACTGAGTCATAAAGTTAGTTGGTTCTTCAGTTTATATAATATAATTGCAACTTTTGTTCCGTTATTATCTCTTCTTTCTGAGTGTGATCTGTCTCGTGTTTAGACTTCCACTGCTTTCCACAATTATCTCCCTGATTCTTAGTCTTACAAATTGTATATGGCATACTAATGCAAGAGTAATATATATTTTAAAAAGACTGTTTTTTAGAGCAGTTTTAGGTTTACAACAAAATTGAAAAGGTGATATAGAGATTTCACATATACTCCCTGCCCCACACATAAACAACCTCCTCTGTTATCAACATCACATTAAAAAATGGTATATTTGCTATCAAGGCTGAACCTGCATTCACACATCACTATCATCCAAGTCCGTTAGGGCTCACTCTTGGTGATGTACGTTCTATGAGTCTGAGCAACTGTCTAATGACATACATCCATCATTATGCATATTTTACAGAGTGTTTTCATTGTCCTAAAATCCTGTTTTGCCTATTCATCCCTCCCTTCCTTTGTGTCAACCACCAGTCTTAATTATCTCGACAGTTTCACCTCTTACAGAATGTCATATTGAAATTGTATGGAATTCCATATGGAATCCATACATTGCATATGGAATCCATTCCATATAGAATCATACAATATGTAGCCTTTTCAGATAGGCCTCCTTCATTTAGTCATGCTTAAATGTCTTTTAATTTAATAGCTTGATACCTCATTTCTTTTTATCACTGAATAATATTTCATTATCTGGGTATAACACAGCTTTTTCATCCATTCACCTACTTAAAGACACTTTAGTGTCTTTACTTCCAAGTTTTCTGGGCTTCTCAGGTAGTGCACAGTGGTAAAGAATCTGCCTGCAGATGCAGGAGACACAAGAGATGTGGGTTCTATCCCCAAGTTGGGAAGATCCCCTGGAAAAAAAAAGGCACCCCACTCCAGCATTTCTTGCCTGGGAAATCCCATGGACAGAGGAGCCTGGCAGGCTACAGTCCATGGGGTCACAAAAGAGTCAGACACAACTTAATGACTAAACGACAACAACATCTGAGCTCTTTACTCCCTTCTCTTAATCTCTGTTCTTTCATCAATCCATGCTTCTTGAATAGAAATAGCTTTATAGAAAGTTTTAAAGGTGGATGATATCAGTTTTTCCAACTTGGTTTTTCTCCTTTAATATTGAATTGGCTATTCTGGGTCTTTGCCTCTCTATATAAATCCTAGAATCAGCTTTTCAATATCCTTAAAATAAATCACTGAAATTTTTATTGGATTTGCAACTTGATCTATAGATCAATTTGTGAAACGCTGACATCTTGAAAATATTGAGTCTTATATTCATGAACATTCTCCAATTATTTTTTATTTATCCAATAATTATCCAATTATTTAGCTCTTTGCTGATCTCAGGTTTTTCAGTTTTTCTCACCTTCTTATATAGATTTCCTTATACATATCTTCTCATATAGATCTTATATGTATTTTGTTAATATATATCTAATTATTTCAATTTTGAGGTGCTAATGTAAATAACATTTTTAATTTCAAATTCTATTTGTTTATTATTAGAATATAGGAAAGTAACTGCTGTTTGTGTATTAACCTTGTATCCTACAACCTGGATATAATTGCTTATCTCTTTCAGAAGTTTTCTTAAGATTCTTTCAGATTCTCTGAATTAGATGATCATGTAAACAGGAGCAGTTTTATGTTTTTCTCCTCACTCTATCTTGTATTTCCTTTTTTACCATATTTAATTAGCAAGGACATTTAGTACAATGTTGAAAAGCTAAGTTGAGAGGAGACATTCTTACTTTGCATCTGATCTTAGTGGTAAAGCTCTAAGTTTCCCACCATTGAGTATGATGTTCACTGTAAGATTTTTCTGAATAGTCTTTATCAAGTTGAGAAGGTTCCTGTCTGGCCCTCGTTTGCTGAGAGTTTATCATGAATGGATATTGAGGTTTTTCTTTTATAATTTTTTTTTCTGCATGATCATTATTATTAGCAGGATCATGTGATTTATTTATTTATTTATTTAGTCTGTTGATGTAATGGATTACAGTAATTGATTTTGGAATAGTGAATCAGCTATGTATACTTGGAATGAATCCTACTTGATTATGGTATATAATATATATAATTATTTTTATGCTGTTTTGGATTTGATTTGTTAATATTTTCTTGAACATTTGCACCTACAATCATGATAAATATTGGTTTATATTTTTCCTGTAATGTCTTTGATTTTTCTATCATAGTAACGCTTGCCTCATAAAATGAGTTAGGACTTATTCTCTCTGTTTCTATCCTCTGAAAGAGGTCATAGAGAATTGGTATAATTTCTTCCTTAAATGTTTGGTAAAATTCATCATTGAACCCATATGAGCCTGGCAATTTCTGTTTTGGAAGGTTATTAATTCAGTTCAGTTCAGCTCATTCGTGTCCAACTCTTTGCAACCCCATGAATCGCAGCATGCCAGGCCTCCCTGTCCATCACTAACTCCCGGAGTTCNGTCCTAAACTGCTAAGTTGCTTTAGTCGTGTCCGACTCTGTGTGACCCCACAGATGGCAGCCCACCAGGCTCCCCCGTCCCTGGGATTCTCCAGGCAAGAACACTGGAGTGGGTTGCCATTTCCTTCTCCAGTGCATGAAAGTGAAAAATGAAAGTCAAGTCGCTCAGTTGTGTCCAACTCTGTGCAACCCCATAGATGGCAGCCCACCAGGCTCCTCTGTCCATGGGATTTTCCAGCCAAGAGTACTGGAGTGGGGTGCCATCGCCTTCTCCAAAGAATGTCCTAGATGAACCAATAAAAAACTAACTTAAATCATGCCCCTTAGTGCATGTCTTCTTTTTTTAGGCTGTGCCACGAGGCATGCATGGCCTTAGTTACTCAACCAGGGATTGAACCTGTGCCCCCTACAGTGGAAGGGAGGAGTCTTAACCACTGGACCATGAGGAACAGGAACATCCCAAGTACATGTCTTTTAAATGTCCCTTGTAACAAATCAGGAGTTCCAAGACTGTTCCAAAGAAAAGCAATTGTGCAATTGTTTGAGTTGCAAGCTAAACTAGCCACTTTTTTTTTTCCTTCATAAAGTACCATTTTTACTTGAAACAAAAGAATAACAGCCAAATAAATTATGATTATTTAGATTGGGTATTTAATAAAATTTTTCTTGAAAATGAAGTGAGCTGTCACTTCAAGAAAAGAAACTGACAATATGTTACCAACAATAAAAAATCTAGCTTTCAAGAAAAAATCCAAATTATAGAAAACTTGTATCCACCACTGTGAGCTTCACAGCTTCCTAATACTTCAAGGATAAAATCAGTGATCTGAATATGATTTACTGATGTTATACAATGAAACATATTTCATATTTATATATTTCTAAATACATAAAAAAATATATATATAACTCAGTGAACCAATATTTTCCAAAGACCAAAATAAAAGATCCATTCGAAGTGCAAGATGAAAAGTTTGTTTATAAGGTTTCAGACTCCACATTCCAACTAACCTTTAAGAAATTACCACTTGTCCAGTTTTGGTACAGTATTAAAGAAGAATATGCATAATTATCTGCAAGAGCTATTAAAATACCCTTCTCCTTCTCAATTACCTATCTGTATGAAGCCAGATTTTCTTCATATTCTTCAACTGAGACTGTACTTCAAGAGACTGAACACAGAAATAGCTGTGAGAATCCAGCTCTCTTCTATTAAACCAGACATTAGCAAAAACGTAAAACAATGTCCCTCCTCTCAATATTTTTGTTTTAGAAAATAGTTTTTTTTCATTTAAAATGTCATTTGTGATAAATGTAATGGTTTTATTATTATATTAAATGAATTCATAAATTAGTAATTTTTAAAAATGCCTTGGTTTTAATTTCCAATACAGTAAACAAAAGTTCATGACGTCCTTAACAATTTTTAAGAGCATGAAGTTGACTCCAGAATAAACCAGCTTCCTTTCAAGGTGGCCAATCTGATGCCCAGTTTCTTTAAGGACAAAGCCAATCCTCACGGATGACTCGCTCCTATCAATGAGTGTCCTTGTATGGCACATGTTTTTAGTACTCACTGGCTCTCAGCATTCAAAAAACGTTTTTATGCATATGTCCAGGCCATGGGGACAGCCACGGACCAGGTCTGAAATCATCTGTCACAGCATCTGGCCCCAAAAAAGTGCCTTAGGTGGGAAAGACTAAGATGACACCATTTTTTTGAGATTAACACTGAAACATCCGATAAAGCTACAGCCTCATCTTTGCCAGTGGAAACTAAAGAAAGAAAACTTCTGGCTGGGGCTGGGAGCTCAAAGTGAAGAGACGAACAGGACAACTGACCCTGGGCATGGACAATAGCTGCCACTGGGGCGGCGGCTGCCCGAACCAACGACCAAGCAGATCAGGCCCACGCAGCAGTTCTCCCCGACTCTGGGGAGCTTCCCTCTCCGCCTTCTCTCAGGGAACCTCAGAAGTCCTCCCAAATCCTCCTCCTTCCACGCGCACATTTCCTTCAAAGAAAAAGACCTGATATGGGATTAATAGGAGGGGCCCTTGCCTGAGACCTTCCTGCAAGATCCACAAACAGCCTGACCCCCACAGGCTGACAGACACATGAGCTCAGCACCCTGTTTGGCAACAGGAAAACTCGCAGGGTGTTGGAGGCAGAGAAAGGGAAGTGAAACCCATAAACAGCTATTAAAACTACTGAGCTTCAGAGATTAAAACAAATCAAACAGGAGCCCCACATTTCCCCTGGCCCCCAGCAGAGACCCCACCACGGCCAGCCTTCCCAGATAGTTGGGACAATGAACACTGAATTCCATGGTGCTCCCCTTCTGAGAGTTTACAAAACCTGCCAGGCATCCTGACAGCCAAATAGGGAAACAGCAATGGGAAGTGCGGAGCATTGTTCTGACTCTCCTGGGGACCTGATATCCCAGCAGAGATGCTAGAAACAATTCTAGTATCACACCCAGCTCTCACATACATGCTAGTTCTGTCCCATGAACAGGGACAGAATCCGATTTCTTACCATCATCATTTTCCACGTGCCTAGTAATACACGTGGCGCACAGCAGGCACTCAAAAATGTTTGTTGCATAAATGAAAGAGAAAGGTGCACACCATCACTGTGGTCTGGCACCCATATGGACAGAGAAGAAAGTCTGTACCTTTATTCATTCAATATTTACTTAGCATCTCCTCTGTACCAGACACTGTCTGAAACACTACAGGAAATAAAATAAGCCCCGCCTTTGTGGAGTTTATGTTTCAGTGAGTGTAAAGGTGAAAAGCTTAATGCTCCTCAAAAAAAACATGTTTAAACCACAGATTCAATAATTATTTAATTAATTACTGTCACTACCAGATGCAACGACAGGCGCCTGGAATCTGGGACCCTGCGCTAAAGAAATCACATCCATCAGCTGTCAGAGGCCCCGAGGTAAAAAAGACAGGATTACCTCTTTGGTGCATCTGTCTTCATCTGTTGGTGAACAGAAGCCACTGCGTGAGTACCATGTGCATACCCCAAAACACCACACAAAGCTACAGGAGAGAAAGAAACCGCACATCTTTAGCTGAGAGGCACCTGGGGTCAGAAAAACAGCTCTGATACATTATAATGAAACACAAGGGCTCAGAGGGTACTCCCAGGACAACCTGGCTCCTTCTCTGCCACTGACACATACCCTGAGATGTTGTGATTCTGAGCCTAAGTCAGCAAATATTTCCCAATCCTAGATGTCATCTGCTCATTTCCAAGTCAGCAGACACTGGCTGTGCTGCTTCTACCAGGTGGGTCGGAGGAGCTGGCGAGGTGAGGAAGAAGCCGGAGTCCAACACTCCTCACGGGTGGCAGCTCATAAACAGAGATGCCCTGAGTCATACTTGATTCCTTGACCAGAGCCCAGTGGAGACAGCACTGGAGTCACACCCTCATCACCAGCCTCTGAGCCATGAAAGCCAAGGACCATGTGCCACGGAAGAAGACCTGGTATCTGAAACCTGATGCGAGGGGCCGTTTTCTCCCTGCCAGGCTCAAGCGTGTGCCCAGTTCTCCTGACATCACCGAACTCGGCTGCTGCGAGTGGCTCCTCCCTCCGGATCCAAAGGCACAGAGGAAGGCCCTGTAGTTTGGCTTCCCAGNGTTGGAGAAGACTCTTGAGAGTCCCTTGGACTGCAAGGAGATCCAACCAGTCCATTCTGAAGGAGATCAGCCCTGGGATTTCTTTGGAAGGAATGATGCTAAAGCTGAAACTCCAGTACTTTGGCCACCTCATGCGAAGAGTTGACTCACTAGAAAAGACTTTGATGATGGGAGGGATTGAGGGCAGGAGGAGAAGGGGACGACAGAGGATAAGATGGCTGGATGGCATCACGGACTCGATGAACGTGAGTCTGAGTGAACTCCGGGAGATGGTGATAGACAGGGAGGCCTGGTGTGCTGCGATTTATGGGGTTGCAAAGACTCAGACATGACCGAGCAACTGAACTGAACTGAAGCTTTGGAAGTTGGGGATTGACAGGGAAGCCTGGCGTGCTGCAGTCCGTGGGGACACAAAGAGTCGGACATGATTGAGCAACTGAACTGATGAAACAAATGAAAGAGACATAGAACATGTCACAGTGCTGTTCACTCCCTCAGTGTAAGTTACTGCTAGTGTGTGATGTGTATGTTTCTGTCTAGCATTTCACTAGCTAGATTCTGTTTTGTAGTCTTGTTTTTAGTTTTGACTACGTAAACCAAAGAGCAAGTGAGCTACCTCCTGAAATATCTCTATTTACTTTTCATTAAAATCTTGATATCAAAACTTTTCACAATGTCAGTAAAATATTATTATCATACCAAGTAGATAAGAAGCCAAATGCACTCTCTAAAAAAAACTGACAAATGCACACTTCTAAAGATTAATATCCATAAAAACCTGAAATTGCATTCTTGGAACAACCTTAACAATAGTAATGTCATAATTATGAAAACACATTCAGTCACTACCCAATAATTTTTCAGAAAAGCATGGTGTTTGATTTCAGAAAAGCACATTTAACCTGTTTATTTTGTTGTTTGAATTTTTAAAAAATTTGTCTCTACTTTGACAACAGAAGCATCAAATGTGAAGGCTGGATGCAAACTAGAGTTCATTAACTAGCTGTTGAATCCAGAATGCCAGAATACAGAGTTCAAACAAGAAAGTAAAACATATAGGAAGCAAACTAGAGTTCATTAACTAGCTATTGAACCCAGAACACCAGCATATGGAGTTCAAACAAAAAATTAAAACCTATAGAAGCTAACGAACATTGTTCAATATTGCAAAATCTTATATCTTTACCTTGGAAAAACTAAAGTAAATATGAATCAGTTTTGAAAATCAGAGCATCAGACTTTAGGCCCAAATCTGGTCCTCATCTTTATAAATGAGAGTTCTATGTAATAAATACCCTTGCTTACTTTGAAAATTAATCCTTTCTGTATTGTGGCCTAAGAAGAACTGATCTCATACTAAAAGTTATTTTGTAAGAATCATTGTGTTCTAGAATGTGTTCAGTGTACTGCTTTTTTTCCAATAAAAATCTCCTCTCATCTAGCAATTATCTTTGCCATTAAAAATTGTTCTGCATACCTATTTGTAGAATGCATATCCACAAATTTTAGTATTACCCTAATATAAAAGTTTTATAAGTGTGTTTTATTAAGGGAAGAAGAGCAAGTTGGTTGTTTATTCTAACAGTCTGTAAATAGGCTGTAAACATTTGTTGAAAGAATGAGTCACTAAGAAAAAAGTGCAAGTAACAAGATGAAAATCTAAATTATTTAAGTTATTTTTAACTAATTTATGTTTAAGGTATTTATACCAGGATCAAACAAGCACATACTAGAACTAAGTTTGAATGCACTTTGAAGGCCTAGTCAGTGGGTAATATAGAGTGACTTGGAAAAGTGAATAAATATCACCCCAATCAGTAAGGTCAGCTTAGAAGGACCTCGGGACAGTGACAGGCACCTGGGACACTGGGTTTCTGGCAAAGCAGTTGAGGGATTTTTCCCCCTGAGTGGTCAAGCCCTGGCCTATAACCGCTATCCAAATATCTACTGCTCCCTTATAGCACCCATCTTTTGCCCTATCTCCCCAAGAAAATGTACTCATACACCACCTGTGTTGTGTCCAATTTTGTTGTTATGTAAGCATAAAATTTGATAGCTTACTGTATTAAAAGTTAATAAAAATTCACCTTTAATTCAAGCTTTGGCCGTAAGTAAGAATTGTTTATTTCTTTGGGGTAACAAAGAACTTTAATTTATGGCCAGACTACTTCCTTGGGCCCCAAACCTCTTCCTTCATTTCTTGAGGAAACCATTTCCTTTTACCTAAGTAACATGAACTTGGAATTCCCTGGGCTCTGCCTGCAGAATTACACTGTACTCTCTTTTCCTTTGTCTGACACTATTCCTCAGATTGCCAGAACAGCTTGGAAATCTCTCAGACAGCTTCCTTATGTTATTTATCTCATGTGTACCCTCATAATTTCTATAAAATCAATCAATTACTTTTCCCCAAAATCTTCCTTTACAGGCTCACTAGTCTCCTTAATTGACTTGAATCTCACATGCATTTGTCACTGTTATTACTAGACCAACAGAATTATAAATGTGTATATACTGTCTATAAAATGTTTATACTTTGATTTGACCTAGCTGAAGGCAGCTTACTCCCAAAGCTCACAAAATTAGAAAGGTGGCTTTAAAGGAAAATTATTTCTTTCTTTGGCTGCATGAGGTCTTAGTTGCAACAAGCAGGATTTTCATTCAGTCTGTGGGTTCTTCAATTGCAGCATGTGGTTTTTTACATGAAGGTTCTTTAGTTGCAGAGTGCAAACTCTTAGTTGCAGCATATGGAATCTAGTGTTCTACCCAAGATTGAGCCCGGACCCTGACATTGAAAGTTGGAGTCTTAGCCATTGGACCATCAGGGAAGTCTCTTGAGGAGTGGCTGTTTTGTTTTGTTTGCACCTCTCTGAAGTTCAGATTCTAACCTAGCCCAGCAGTTCTCCAAATGTAGTCTGGGGACACATCACTGTCTGAAAATTTTAGGGTATCTGCAAGACCAAAATCATACATAGGTAAAAGATCTATTCAGAGTTCTGATAGAGTAATGGATTTTATGCTGCAGATTAAAAAATGTTTATTGAAATGGTTTCAGACTCCACATTACAACTAACCTTTAAGGAACTAACACTTGTCGAGTTTTTTAAACAGATTTATTCACAGATATAATGCACATACTATAATTCCAATATTAAAAGTGTATACTCCAATGGCTTTTAGTATATTAACAGATATGTGAAACCACCTCTACAGTAAATTTTAGAATACTTCCAATCATTGCAAGAGGAAACCTCATACCCTTTAGCTAGCACCATGTTTTGTTCCATTCACCCAGACCTAAACAACCACGAATGTGTTTTCCTGTCTCAATAGATTTACCTATTGTAGACATTTCATATAAATGAAATCATACACATGACCCTTCATATTTGGCTTTTTTGCACTTAGAACAATATTTTCAAGGTGAATACATGTCATAGCATATATTAATACCCCATTCCCTTTTATGGTCAAATAATATTCCATTGTATGGATATGCCACATTTTATTTATTCATTCATACATCAATGGATGTTAGAGTTATTTCTACCTCTTAACTATTATGCTGTTATGAACATTGCTATAAACATTTATATAACTGGATAATGTTGTTATAAACATTTATATACAAGTTTTTGTGTGAACATATGTTTACTTTTGGGTATATTGCTAGGACTGAAATTGCTGGATCATGTGGTAACTCTAGGCTTACTTATTTGAGGAATTGTCAGACAATTTTCCAAAGTGGCTGTGTCATTTTAGATTTCCATGAGCAGGTTGAGGGTTCCAATTTCTCCACATTTTGTCAGCACTCATTATGTGTCTTTTTGATTATAGCCAGTGGATGTCAAGTAGTATCTCATTGTGATTTTGATTTGCATCTCCCTGATGACAAATAATGTCGCGAATCTCTTAATGTATTTGTAGGCAACTTCCTTTTATTTAGTTGTAAGAGTGCTTCATTTATTCTGGATACCAGATCTTATCAGATACATGATTTATAAAAAATTTTTCCATTCTGTGGGGTACTTGTCACTTTTTTGATAGTATCTTTGCTAAAGCTGAAACTCCAGTACTTTGGCCACCTCATGTGAAGAGTTGACTCATTGGAAAAATCTCTGTTGCTGGGAGGGATTGAGGACAGGAGGAGAAGGGGACGACCGAGGATGAGATGGCTGGATGGCATCACTGACTGGATGGACGTGAGTCTGAGTGAACTCCAGGAGTTGATGATGGACAGGGAGGCCTGGCGTGCTGCGATTCATGGGGTCGCA
>SJYV01024592.1:621919-639688 GCA_006410875.1 Neotragus pygmaeus | reverse complement strand
GGACCTTGGTGCAGGGCGACCACGGCACACATCACGGACATCGAGCAGGGCTACTGCGGCACACAGCCCGAACCTCAGTGAAGGGCGACTGCGGCACACAGCCTGAACCTCAGTGAAGGGCGACCGTCGCACACATCCCGGACTTCGATGGAGGGCGACCCTGGCACACAGCACGGACCTCGACCAATGACCACTGCAGCACACAGCTCGGACCTCGGGAGATTGCGACCATGGTACACAGCCTGGACCTTGGGAGATGGCTACCGTGGCACACAGGCCGGACATCAGCGGAGAGCGACCATGGCACAGAGCCCGGAATTCATCGCAAGCTGACTGCGGAACACAACCCGGACTTCGGCGCAGGGTGACTGTGGCACACAGCCTGGACCTCGGCGCAGGGCGAAAGCGGCACACATTCCGGACCTCGCCGCAGAGCGACTGCGGCACACAGCCCATACCTCAGTGCAGGGCGACACTGGCACATGAACGGACTACAGCATAGAGTGACTGCAGCACACAGCACTGACCTCGGTGCAGGGTGACACTGGCAAACTGCATGGACCTCGGCCAATGGCAACCGCATCACACAGCCCAGACCTTGGCACAGCGCGACCGCGGTACACAGCCTTGAACTTAGTGCAAGGCTACCATGGCACACAGCCCGGACCTCGGCGTATAGCGACAGCGGCATACAGCTCGGACCTTGGTGGAGGGCAACACTGGCGCACAGCACGGACCTCGGCAGATGGCGACTGCATCACACAGCTTGGGCATTGGTGCAGTGTGACTGCGGTACACAACCCGGACATTGGCGCACTTTTACCGTGGCACATAGCCCGAACCTCAGTGAAGGGCCATGCAGCACACAGCCCAGAAATCTGTTCAGGGTGATAGCAGCACAGAGCTCAGAACTTGTCGCTAGCTGACCGAGGAACATAGCACAGAACTCGGCGCAGGGCAACCATGGCAAACAGGCCGGTCCTAATTGCAGGGCAAATACGGCACACAGCCCAGACCTCAGTGAAGGACGATCTTGGCACACCGCCCAAAACTCAGTGAAGGGCNTCCATTTTGACTTGATTTTCCATATATGGTATGGCAAGAGTCCAATTTCTTTCTTTCTTTCTTTTTTTTTGGCATGTGGCTTGTCTCAGTGCCATTTGTTAAAAAAGCCATTCTTCTCTCACTGAATGTTGAATGTCAGCTGACCATAAACATATGGATGACTTCTGGACTGTGGTTACGTTCTGTTGATTTCTAGGTCTACCTTGTGTCAGGATCACTCTGTCTTTACTACTGTTGCTTTGTGGGAAGTTTCAAACTCAGGAAGCTCTAGTCTTCCAACTTTGTTTTTCAAGATCATTTTAGTTATTTTGGAGTCCTTTGCAATTCCTTATGAATTTATAATCAGCTTGTCAAGTTTAACAAAGAAACGAGCTGTAGTTTCTATAGGAATTGAGTGGAATCTGTAGATCAATTTGGTAAGCATTGCCATCTTAATAGTATTAAGTCCTCCCATCCAATTATTGAGTTTTATATGTAGTCCCAAAAAAGAATATCTGCAATTATCTGAAGTAGTTATGAAAAGACTAATAAGAGACTCCTTCCTTTTCTAAATATTTATGTTGTGAGGCTGAATTTTCTCCATTTATTTGGCCAAAATAAATCAGTGAATTTAGAAACATATGTGAGAATCCAGCTCTATTCCCCTAAGCTAGATGTTAAAGTGAAAGTGAAGTCACTCAGTCGTGTCCTACCAGGCTCCTCCGTCCATGGGATTTTCCAGGCAAGTCCACGGGACTTTCCGATGGAGTGGGCTGCCATTTCCTTCTCCAGGGGATCTTCCCAACCCAGGGATCAAACCCAGGTCTCCTGCANTCAGTCGTGTCCTACCAGGCTCCTCCGTCCATGGGATTTTCCAGGCAAGTCCACGGGACTTTCCAATGGAGTGGGCTGCCATTTCCTTCTCCAGGGGATCTTCCCAACCCAGGGATCAAACCCAGGTCTCCTGCATTGCAGATGCTTTACCATCTGAGCCACCAGAGAAGCCACGCTGGGCATTAAGGAGATCTGCAGAAAAGTAAAACTTACCCCACAATTTTTTTGGGGGGTAAATATAGTTATTTTTCATAAAATTTGTTTATGTAATATGAAATGGGGTTCTTGTTATTTTCCAATAGATTAACAAACATTTTAAAAATTCCCTCACTTGAATTCTGATATGAAACTAGCAAAGATATGTAACACATGTGACCAAATGTTCTTTGGAGGCCTCAGTAAAGGGATCCTGAGGCCAAAATGTGAACTGTTGGCTTAATACATGATGTCCTTCATTGATGGGTCTGGTCGATTTTTCTGTCCACATTCTCCTATACTGACCAAAATACAACACACTTGTCACATCAATCATAAAAAATGACTTGCATTTCTTTTGATGTATCATGTTTTTCCAAACCTCTGTGCTTTTTCATTTGTTGACGCTTCTGCCTGGAACAAATGGCCTATTGCTGCCCCCTCCTCCCAATTCGTAATATGTCAAAACTTCCAAACTTCACTCAAGCCCCAAATTTTCCAGATCTGAGTTCTTTCCATGTGACCACTCTGCTCTGTTCTTTGGACTTCTGAGTTTGGGATTTTTTTTTTTCCTCTAAATACTGTATATACTCCTGGAATAAGAAACTCCATCGTATTCACTTCAATACATGTCCTTAGCACACAATAAGTGATCAGTTTATGCTGCAATGTGTTTAGTCTCTCAGTCATGTCCAGCTCTTTACAGCCCTATGGACTGTAGCATACCAGGTTCCTCTTCCATGGAGATTTTCCAGGCAAGAATACTAGAGTGGGTTGCCATGCCATCTACCAAAGGATCTTCCCAACCCAGGGATCACACCTAGGTCTCCCACATTGCAAGCAGATTCTTTATCATCGGAGCCACCAGGGAAGCCCAAGAATACTGGCGTGGGTAGCCTATCCCTTCTCCAGGGGAATTTCCTGACCCAGGAATAAAACTGGGGTTTCGTGCATTACAGGTGGATTCTCTACCAGCTGAGCTACCTGGGAAGCTCAAGTGATCAGTTAATATTTGCTAACAAAGTATATAATCCTATGGTACCATTAGAAAATTGTCAAACCTATTAGAAACTAGCCTCATACTATGTATTGTTGAATGTTTTATTTCCTATAAAGAATAAACACTTAGAAGTATAATTATTTAGAATTTATAAAAATTAATGCTTCCTGAATAAAAAGTACTACATGAAAAAATTGTTACAGGATTTTTCAATTCAGGAAATATAATCCTTTGATATTCTGTTACCTTTGTGATGTTCAGACTCACTATCATTCACATAGGGGCTTCCCAGGTAGTACTGTCAATGCAGTAGACACAAGAGAATCAGGTTCAGTCCCTGGGTTGGGAAGATCCCCTGGAGAAGGAAATGGCAACCCACTCCAGTATTCTTGCCTGAAAAATTCCATGGACAGAGGAGTCTGGTTGGCTACAGTCCATGGATCACAAAGAGCTGGACACAACTGAGCATGCATGCACACATGCATAGATGCAAATAGCTTAGATAAATAGATTAGCTTAACTAAAATAATTTTTCTGAAAAGTAATTATAACAGTACTTAAATATTAATTTAATAGGTTCTAAATTATTTACTTAGGATATGGGGATATAGTGAATTGATAGCCACTTCCCCTTTAATAAAACATATATGAATATTTTGTTACAATTTCCCTTAAAAATCATTATATTTCTTTATAGTCATAAATCTTCCTTTTCACATAAAACTTTTCAATTCCCAAATATTCAGTTACAATAAAACTGTAAATTAGCTCCATGGCTACAGTGTATTCTGTTAATAAGTTCAATGAAATCAAATAAGCACCAAAGATACTATTTTAACATGACTTGAAATTATATAGATTCAAATATCTTAGATTTCAAATAATAGCTGCAAAACCACAATAGGTAGTGATGTATGTAACACTGCCTTTAGCCTATGATATGGGTGTTATTCCCCTTTTTAGCATAATAATGAGATGATGTATTTCCTTTATACATTCTTGAGAAGTCACTAGGTAGAGAACAGTTTGCATTTTGATGGTAAGGAGACAGCTTCAAGCTTTGGAAAGTCAAAGTCTTCTGAAGCATCATGTTATGGGGAGACAACTGAGCACGCAGGGTGACAGATGTTAACTAGACTTGCAGTGATCATTTCAGAAGAGAAACAAGTATTGAATCACTGTGTTGTACACCTGAAAGTAAAACAATGTTATAGGTCAATCATATCTTGGTAAAATAATAACCATCTGTACTCAAAGCTAACTGCAATATAACTTCTAATAAAAACATAAGTGCAATGCCATTTAAGTCAACCAGATCTTTTAATAAATGGAATGATTCCTAATTTAACTTTACTATAATATCTTAAGATAAAAGCAATACAAACAGGAAAATCTGTGAACTAACTTGATTATTGACTAAAAATGCAAACATTCTAAATTTTAATAAATTTAGGGTAAAAATATTCCATTCACAGTAACAACAAAACTATGATAATTCATTTTATCTGGTTTACCACTGATCCAACTGGGTTTGGAGATAGTAAACTGTGAAAGTAATGTGCATGGCATCCTAGAATCAATGAAATATATAAAAGGATTAGAAATATACCTAACTATGCTTAGTTTTAGAAAGACATAAATGTTAAAAAACTATAAGATCTTACTGAGTGCTCAAATACATCCTTAGATTTATTTACAACAGATTCTATATTGAAAGGTCCCTGATAGATTCCTGAATACAGCCAAATTGGAAAACTCTTGCATTTAAAGGTAGAAATGAAGGAGGTGGGAGGGGATATAGATTGCTGCTTCTTTATATAAGTTTATATTGAAATATGTCAATTACTAAAGCAAGCATTACTATACTGAATTTGAAAGTAGTATTTTCTTTTTACTTTCAACATTTTATGAAAAGAACGAAACTAGGATGTATTATTGGATGAGTAATTAGACACTTAAAATACAGATAAAGGGAAAGAGCAACGAGGCAAATGAAAAATGAAGCTCTTGAGAGGAAAATAGCCTTCTCTATCTCAGTTCTCACTCACAGAAAGGGCTTCCTTCCTCTGTATGTTGCTTAATCTCCATGTTAATGAAGAACAATTGTTACTCCAAGTTTTTATTTATAAAATTTGAAGGCATAAGAATGGTGTTGCCCAGAATTTAGGTCTTAACTCTCCATTGATAGAGATAAAATATGAATTATAAATCCTTCTTCAAAAGAACAAATTGAGGAAATTATATTAAAAACTTGGAGGAAAGGGATTCTAGAAGAATAAACCAGAGATAAGAGAAAAAATTAAGATGCAAAAAAAAGAAAATGTGCCAATTTTCTCCTTTAGTAATTTGCAACTTTTAGTAATTTGCAGCTAGACTATGAGTTCAATAAAGAAAGAATTCTTAAAAGCAAGCTTGACGTTACACTTAAGCAGGGTAGAGACCAGAGGACAGTCTATACAAAATTAGTTTAGGGAGCTGGGAGATCTCCTCTAAATATTTCCTCTCTATATTTCATATCTGAAATGTTTTTAGTAGGAAAAAAACACTTCATTTTGTAATTAATTAGAGGCAAACATTGTAATGTCTACACCCCTTCGGAAAATTAAATATTGAATAAAATTCATATGTATAATAAAATAAAATAATATCAAATCTTCTGATAATTATAGGAAGATGAAAAGGATACGTTTGTGTGGTGTAGGGGGTTTCTGTAGTGAAGGATGATCGGAGTGATCACAGTGGAGTATAAGGTCAAAGGAGGAAATTGGTAAAATGGAAAGCTCGTGGTTTGTCCAGGGCTGCTGCCGTTGCTGCTGCTAAGTCGCTTCAGTCGTGTCCGACTCTGTGCGACCCCAGAGACAGCAGCCCACCAGGCTCCCCTGTCCCTGGGATTCTCCAGGCAAGAACACTGGACTGGGTTGCCATTTCCTTCTCCAATGCATGAAAGTGAAAAGTTAAAGTGAAGTTGTTCAGTAGTGTCCAACTCTTAGCGACCCCATGGACTGCAGGCTACCAGGCTCCTCCCTCATGGGATTTTCCAGGCAAGAGTACTGGAGTGGGGTGCCATTGCCTTCTCCAGGGCAGGCCCTACCAAATATCTTCAAGTTCAATCTACAATGTGCCAAATGCAACCAAGAAATAAGTCCACAATCTCTTTGTCTTTTCATTCTCTTATGTTTGATTGGAGTGTTTGAAAGTAACAAAAAAATGTTAGGATTAGTTACGGGAAACAATGTATGGAGGCTCTCACTATGTTTCATAGCATTCTGACTCACAGAACACGCACAACTACCTACCTTAGCAGAGTGCTGTAAAGCGCACAGGACATAGGGGAAGAAAGCCTGTCAGGTTCCTTATTGCTTGTAGTTTTGTATCCAGATCCACTCTAGAGACAGCAGTGATACATTTTATCACTGGCTTCCAGGAGAGATACTTCTGGGAAAGGAGCAGAAACTATGTTCTTCACCTAGCGACTAATAACTTGGCAGAAATTTGCTGACTAAGATACATGAAGTATGCTTTAAAGTGGTGTTTGTCAGTCCTTTTTATTTACCTTTTTAGCCATTTTCCCCCTAACCACTTCCCATGAAATTTTAATGCCACAGATATACTGTGTTTTTATTCTATGTGTCATGGTCCGTGCATGGGTTGGGAAAGGAATTTCCAGACATGAGGCAAAATGAGAGAACAATGGTGTTTATTAGAGTGGGAGATGCTGTTAGAACAGTGGGTCAGCTCAAGGGAGAGCTGAATGCTTTTGCAGGCTTGAAACCAATATTTATAGCCTCAAGACAGAAAATTCTTACTGGAATGGTGGCATTAGGTGATTGGTTAGGATGCTATAGAGTGGATAGTAGGGTATATGGGGTCAGGAAACTTGTTGGTTTAGATCCAGAGGCTCATGGCAACTGTTGCCAAGGGGCTTGGTCAGTTCCAGAGATTTTTATCCTGTGACCTTGGTACAGGGCTCCATACCTTTGGTATAGGGCTCCATAGTATGCATGTCTATCATTTATACACAGATGTTTTTCCTTCCCCAAGAACTAAGTTAGGCTCCATTGAAGGAGATATTGTTTCCATTGAGAATATTTGTCTTAAAGTAGTATCTTTGAATGTTACTATTGCATGAGGCAGCTAGTATTCCCTTTTTCCTAATTTGTGAAACTACAATAGGCCATTAAAATTTGTTTTTATCCTTTAGAAAAAGACTCAACACCATCTTCATGAAACTACTGTAGAGTAATCACTTAGATTAAGCAGTTAAGGAGGATGAGTCAACTGGAGTTTTTCTGGCATTGAGTCAACTGCTGAGATACTTTCACATCTTCCTACTACTAGAATTTGAAAGAAAACGTCTCATGCCTTTAGAACTAATCTACATGTAATTAGTAAGTCATTTATGTTACAAACACTCCATAGTCTTATATACATTGTTTAGAACAAAGAATTGGGATGTTATAGAATCAAATTAAACCAAAGAGGCAATTCTGCCTCCAGGATGGGGTCACATGATATTTACATGTTTAACTGAATTTCTTTAAGTGTTCTCTATAGTAATATTTATTTCACTACACATTTTGAAAATAATATCAAGAAAAATATATATGCGTCTTATTTCTGCACACACACAGACACACATGTTCTCTTCTCTGTTACAAATTATTTTATTCTTCTTTGGCATAACAGCTCTGCCTTCAGTACTTTGTAATGGACTATACCCTTTACAAGGTAGAAAGATAAATTTTTATCCAATTTTACTTGGGAAGGGAAGAAGTAGGAACCCTATACCTTCCATCCAGGACTGTTCAGCCTGTTCATTTATGATGTGTCTTCCAACTGCTGCAAGGTAGAAGCATACACATTTATGGAGGGCCTTGAAAGTACTGAAAATAAACTAGGTATGGAGCACCCATACCAATGGAATTGTTTCATTAATGTTTGCATATTAAACATGGCATGTATCTTACAGATTTTTTTGAAAAATAAATGTAATTCAAATAATTACAGTGATTGATGGTAAATGAGTGAGAGTTAAATAGTTTCCCACTTTAAAAATAAGTTAGATAATGATAGGCAAAGAATATTTGCACCGATTAATAAAAGTCACCAGAAATAGATTTAAAACTATATCAGCTTACTGCAAGATAAAGGTAATTCATGTCATTGGGGAAATGACAAACAAGAGCTGATAACTAAAGAGGATCCCTCCCTCCTGCCTTTATTTTTAAAATGCCAGAGGGATCAAATATATAAATGTAGGATATATAATGATAGAAGTTGTAGAAGAAAATATGAAATAACTGGAGACTGGAAAAATGACTGATCAACTCAACATCATAAAAATAAGACATTACTACAGAGCACAAATATCCTGAATACAGTCAAGATAAATTCAAAATTGTAAAAAAAATAATAATAATTGTAACAGATGATTATAGGAATAATTAGACTTAAAATAGCTTCTAAAATTAATAGAAAAAAATCAATAACCCAATTAAAATAAGGATATTAATAAATCATTCACCAGAGAAGGAAATATAAATGTCTTTTAAATGTGAAAAGATTTCCATCTTCAATAAATTATAGTACATCTATATAATGGTAACTCTGCATAAACTATGAAACCATTTCAAAAATGCATTGTTAAATTTTCAAAAACAAGGTTAAAAACCAAGAATTTTTAATATATAGATAAAAATGAATATGAGAATTAGTGCTTATGTGTGTATATGCATAGATTACAGCTAGAGAAAGGTATAGGTGTTTGTCTGTCACTCAGTCATGTCCGACTTTGCGACCCCGAAGACTGTAGTCTGCCAGGCTCCTCTGTCCACCAAATTCTCCAGGCAAGAATACTGGAGTGAGTTGCTATGCCCTTCTCCAGGAGAAAGAGATATAAGTTATCTATAATCATGGTGTCCCTTGATGGGGGAGGAAATGGGTTCTGAGATGGGATGAGTACTTTTCACTACAAACGCTTTCATATTTTCTGAATTTTGTACCTTATGCATTTATTAATTATTTTTAAAAGTTGGTTATATAAGTCAATTATTTTAACCATTACTATGATTTTAGATGACCATTTACATCATTTTAATAGCTCTTAGAATTCCAGTATAAATGCACACACACACACNATTTTCTGAATTTTGTACCTTATGCATTTATTAATTATTTTTAAAAGTTGGTTATATAAGTCAATTATTTTAACCATTACTATGATTTTAGATGACCATTTACATCATTTTAATAGCTCTTAGAATTCCAGTATAAATGCACACACACACACACAATAGTTTAATCATTTCTCTATTGGTGAACAATTTTTCTAATTTTTTTTAAAGATTTCACGATTGTATAGAGTATTTTTCTTTCATGTGCATTATCTAGCCAAGCTGGTCTCTACGTAGTCTTTTTTTTTTTTTTCATCAATTTCATGTGCCTTCACCAGCTTCTTCTCAAGAGTTTTAAATCCAATTCATCTTTTAAACCCTATTTTCTTCCTTCACTCTGGCCCTGAATTTTTTCTTTAATTTTATTTCCTATATATTTATTATCACTCTATACCTATTTTGCTTCATCAATAAAATAGGAATATTAATATCAATTTCAGAGATTTGTGAACATTAAATTAATGCAGAAAACATGTATAAGTGATTAAATGCTACAAAAACATAAATTATACCATTCATATTTAGTACTTCATTATAGTTGTTTCTTATTTGCACTAGTGTCATTATTATATTATTATCATCTGGTGTACCTCCTGTGTATGTACATACTACCTTTTTTACTAGCTTTCAGTACTTTAAAGAAGGATTTACTGTTCATCTGTGTATCNTCATATTTAGTACTTCATTATAGTTGTTTCTTATTTGCACTAGTGTCATTATTATATTATTATCATCTGGTGTACCTCCTGTGTATGTACATACTACCTTTTTTACTAGCTTTCAGTACTTTAAAGAAGGATTTACTATTCATCTGTGTATCTTCTACCAGCCTATATAGTTGGCATTTTTGACTGAGTGGTCCTCAATAATGTTGATAGTACAATAAATGCAATAAACAAAATTTGATTGATTCTACTATTTGGATTTGGAGTTAACAGTTCCATAATTTTTTTTTTAATTCCACAGTTAGAGTATAAATGATAGTCCGTAACTTATACAATGCTGCTTTAACAGAAATGTTCAACCAAAGGGGACATTTTTCTTGCCTTGATATATCCCGATCTGCCACCAGCTCGTGTAAGATCACATCTTGATGGAGGCTATTGAATCTACTATAAAACACAATTCAGATCCCAACTTCTCTAAGGGACCTATAAACTTGTCAGACATTCCCTCTGACTTATTACTATGCCTCCTATTTTATCTATAGACTTTGCCTTATCTATTGTCCTGCACATTATTATTCATTTTCATGAATTTTTCCTCTATCATATGGTGACTCTTTGAGCATAGCAACCATGATTTTTCATCCTCATATTCCTAGTCCCTACCACAGTGCCTGGTACATGATACATCTAGAAATAGTCATTAAATTATAATTAGGCTAATTTGAGGAAATGAATTACTTCTATTGCATTATGACTGCAAAAATGACTTTAGAGCAGATTTGATCAGGTGAAAAAAAATATATATGTTTTATGCAATTCTTATCATAATATCTGTGGTAAACAGTAATAATGAGAAAACCCAACAATGATATATTACAATCAAGCACAGAGTTGAAGAGAAAAAGAATTGCACAGTGTCACTTAATATAGTTCAATTGACATCTGTTTGTGGTGCCATCATTACTACCTACTGGCTAGTGTTCAACAATGATCAGTAAATTAGTAGGTTGTATTCCTGATGATACATCTATCTTCTGCCTAATGGTATATTAACTTAGCTGACCTTGGCTTCCCCGATTAGAAAAAATTCATACATCAGAACATTGTTTATTGAGCATGTCAAATATTTGCCCTAACTACTTTGCTTTCCCCTCTTAAAAAAATGATGAGTTAAGAAGGCCTAGTAAGATTTTTCTGTTCAGAGCAAGAGCATTTCAGTCCCAATCAAATCTGTATATTTATATACAGGTATATTTTAACTTATGGATGTTGAAAAATTAGTGAAAATTTTAACTAAGAAAAAAACATAAGTAGGGCATAGAGATTATACTATAAGAAACATTTTTGGTTAACATAAGAAGTACGCCCTCAATTATAAATTCATAGTCAGTTGAACACTGTATTGTATGCACTAAAGCAGGATGTGGGAAAACTCGTCCTTAAAAGTAGTTTGATGTATTGGCTTTTCTCCATTTAACTTTTCCTCTCACCTCTGCTTTAAACTTTTCAATGGACTGTACTCTTGGGTGCACCTGCTCTCTGGCTTATGATTGAATCTGGCCCAACAAGGCACTGCCAGGCAATGAGAGAAAGGATGAGTGTAGAGCATTTATTCCCTTTACCCCTTTCATCCTGAGATAGTGTTGATTACGCCTGTACTGTTTTTATGGTCAAGGTTCTGTCAGGGAGTTTTACTCCCATGGCTATATCTTCTGTCAAGTTCTAACAGCACTATGGGATTTCTAGTTTCAAGAAAGTGGACTGAACATTTATGTCAAAATTTCTGGCTCCTATTCAAAACTGATACTGTAGCGTAAGTTTAATACAGACACTACATAAAATTTATAAAAGTAAATAAATATTAACATAGAATTACATTGAGAGGGAGATGGGATAAAATATTTTGTTGTCAGTGAAGTAATGAACAGAGGCCACTGCTACTCCTAGACGTAAACCAATGACATCACCAAGAAGGTGACTACTAGGAAAAGCCATGGTGTGTCAGCTGGTGGTCATAATTGAGAACAGAGAATCAAGACCCATCAAGAATCATCAGGCATCTGAGAAAGGCTACAAATTCTGAGGCAACAAATTCATAAATCAAAGGATTTATATCCAATAACATAGAGATAATATAAAAATATCAAAAGGAATTAGAATACATACAGTTCCTATTCATAAAGAAATAAAAATACATTCAAGACACAAAAGTAAATAGCTATAAAATAAAAAGTTACAGTTGTGGAAAAAGAACTTAGAGATCACAGAAATGCCAACTTGTTGGAAATTGGTTAAAAAAAAAGAAAAAAAAGAAACTCATTATAGTCAGGTTAAATAACAAACTGAACCTAGCTAAAGAACAAAATAGTTCACACATGTAAAATCTGCATCTTTCCCTCCAGGAACGATTGCTCAGTATTGCTAATTCAAGATTCCCGGAGACTTTATACAGTATATTACCAGGAATAACAAGAGTTGGGTGGATGGGCAGGCATGGAGGAGGAGGAAGCGGGATCTTGGTGGCGAGGCAAGCCTGGAGTCTGGGGGACTCCACAGGACCTTGGCAGGATGGGGATTTTACTGGGGCTGGGTGCATTGACCAGGTGGGGATATCTATCACAGGAGCCACTTAGGCATCTGGGAAATGCAGCTCACATGTATTGATATTTAAAATGGAGTGGATTTGTTTATGAAGACAAAAGACAGTAGAAACAGAGGGCCCACCTCCAAGCAAGGTGTTTCTGCTTATTCAGTTCAGTGCTGGAATCATTTTGGTGTTTGCTTTACTTGCAGGTTCCCTTCTAGGTTTGCGCTGCGGTGAGATTTCACTCTCTACATTTAAAGAACATCCTTTCTGAGCTGCTGTGAATAAATTTGCAGTGGTACTGTGTATCTTCATCTAATGGAGAATTAGCTATACCTTGAATAAAGACTGTGGACAACTTGATAATATTACTCACAATGTCATCGGACAGGAGCCAGAATCCCAGTGGACTGAATCATCTTGGCTTTGACAAGCTCTGGGATAACATCAGAGTGGGAATCCAGCAAGTGTATGCCAGACAAAGTATGGTGAAATCCAGATACATAGAACTCTACACTCTTCTTTATAACCACTGTTTATATGCGGCCCCTCAAGACCAGCCTAAATCAAAAAAGGAGCAGAAGCTGAAGGAAGATATTGGCTTTGAATTATACAAACGAATTAAAGAATTTTTGAAGAATCACTTGACAAATCTTCCTAAGGATGGCGAAGATTTGATGGATATAGGAATACTGAAGTTCTATACTCAACAATGGGAAGATTACCAGTTTTCGAGCAAAGTGCTGAATGGGATTTGTGCCCGCCTCAATAAACATTTACTTAATGTGACAAATAATGAAGGACACAAAGTTTGTGAAATATATTCTCTCGCAATGGTGACTTGGAGAGATTGTCTTTTCAGGCCATTGAATAAACAAGTAACAAATGCTGTTTTAAAACTGATTGAAAAGGAAAGAAATGGTGAATCCATCAATACAAGACTGATAAGTGGGGCTATACAGTCTTACATGGAACTGGGGGTGAATGAAGACGATCAGTTTGAGGAGGGCCCTATGCTAACAGTGTACAAGGAAGCCTTTGAATCTCAGTTTTTGGCTGACACAGAGAGATATTATACCAGAAAGAGTACTGAATTGTTGCAGCAGAACCCAGTTACCGAATATATGAAAGAGGTGGAGGTTTTTCTGCTGGAGGAGCAGCGGAGGGCCCAGGCCTACCTTCACCAGAGCACCAAGGGCAAGCTAGCCAGGAAATGCAGGCAGGTGCTCGTGGAGAAACACTTGGAGATTTTCCTTACAGAATTTCAGAATTTACTGAACGCCAACAAAAGTGAAGATTTGGGTCGCATGTATAAGCTCATATATAGAATCAAGAATGGCCTGGGAGAATTTAAAAAACTCCTGGAGACACACATTCATAATCAGGGTCTTTTAGCAATTGAGAAGTGTGGAGAAGCTGCTTTAAATGACCCCAGAATGTATGTAGAGATAGTGTTGAATATCCATAAAAAATACAACACCCTGGTGATATCAGCATTCAGGAACCACGTTGACTTTGTGACTGCACTGGACAAGGCTTGCAGGGGCTTCATAAACAACAATGCAGTTACCAAAATGGCTCAGTCATCCAGTAAATCCCCCGAGTTGCTAGCTCGATACTGTGATTCCTTGTTGAAGAAGAGTTCCAAGAACCCAGAAGAAGCAGAACTAGAAGACACACTTAACCACGTGATGACGGTCTTCAAGTATATGGACGACAAAGATGTGGTTCAGAAGTTCTACACGAAAATGCTGGCCAAAAGACTTGTCTGTCAGAACAGTGCAAGTGACGATGCTGAAGCAAGCATGATCTCTAAGTTAAAGCAAGCTTGTGGTTTTGAGTATACCTCCAAACTTCAGCGGATGTTTCGAGACATTGGTGTAAGCAAAGCTTTGAATGCGCAGTTCAAAGAGCACCTGATGGATTCAGAGCCTTTGGGCTTAGATTTCAGTATTCACGTTCTGAGTTATGGATGGTGGCCCTTTGAGGAATCTTGTACAGTGCTTTTGCCATCAGAGCTGGAACCATGTTATCGGCGCTTCACAGCGTTTTATGCCAGCTATTACAGTGACAGAAAGTTGTCCTGGGCATATCAACTGTCTGAAGGAGAATTAGTAACAAACTACTTCAAAAACAACTACACTTTGCATGCATCTACATTCCAGATGGCTGTCCTGCTCCAGTACAACGTGGAAGATGCTTACACCGTTCAACAGTTGGCAGACAGGACTCAGATCAAAATGGACATCGTGTCACAAGTCTTACAGATTTTATTGAAGTTTAAGTTACTGGTTTTGGAAGACAAAAGTACAAATGTTGATGAGGTGGAATTGAAGCCAGACACCTTAATAAAATTACATTTTGGTTATAAAAGTAAGAAATTAAGGGTTAATATCAGCTTGCCAATGAAAATTGAACAGAAGCGGGAACAAGAAACCATGTACAAAAACATTGAGGAAGATCGCAGACTGCTGATCCAGGCGGCTATTGTGAGAATAATGAAAATGAGGAAGGTTGTAAAACACCAGCAGTTACTTGGAGAAGTAGTGACTCAGTTGTCCTCAATATTCAAGCCTCAGATCTCAGTGATTAAGAAATGCATTGACATTCTGATCGAGAAAGAATATTTGGAGCGAGTGGGTGATGAAAAGGACACATACAGTTACTTGGCTTAACCCTCCTGGAAGGGTCTGACTGCAGGCACAGTCCCCTCGTCCCCTTAGGAAGGAGGGAGACAAGCTCACAGTGGTGACAGAGTCACTCCGACCTCCTCCTTGGCCCCAGGTCCAGGTACCCATTGCTGGCTCCGGATGGAGAACTGCTTAGAATTGCCACACCTCCCATCTGTAAATATGGACGCTGGTGCCATTTAACCTAATTGAAGACCAGAGGAGGGGGAACTTGCCACCCTGAGGGCTGCATGCTTTTGCATCCAGATCAACCTACTGGCCACTTGAATAATAGATTCTAGCTGGGCAGCCCCTTGGAGGCTGACAGCACCTTGAGAGCAGGTCTGAATGAATCCACTTGTAATCTGTTATGAAAAACCATTTGTCTATGTGCTTCATTTTTTTAACTGTGAAAATAAAGAAAATTAAAGGGAAAAAAAATGAGCTGATTCTAGAAAGTGTCAAAGAATGTTCAGAAGCATGGAGAATAAATCCAGAAGTTCAAATTTTAATTTCAATTGAATTTCAGAGTAAAGTAATAGAGAAAAATCAAGAAAGTCAATATTTGAAGACATAATGGGAAATAATTTCTCAGAATTATAGGAATGTATGATTCCACACATTACAAAAGTCCAATTTAATGCAAAGCAAATCAAAACAAATTTTAAAAGCAAGAAACAAATGAAACCACACCTGAACACGTGGTAGAGTAGCTTCCACATGTTAAGGATAAAGGGAAACTTTGTAAGTCATCAGAGGGGAAAAGCAACATAATAAAGTGTAAAAATCCATTTTCATGAGCTATTAAACACATAACATGAGGTTTGTTAGATACATGACATCAATAGAACAATACTTCCAAATTACTGAGGGAGAGTTCTGTTTCTGCAATTGCTCACTAATGGTTTCAGACCAACCTTCCATCCAAGGAAAACTTAAAAGTATAGACAACATTCAAAATGGAAAGAAAAAGCTGAAAATTGCAGTTAAACGTTAACCAACAGGCTCGGAGTGTTCAAAACTGTCAAATTCCAAAGAAAGGATTGGTTCTTGAGTGAAAATTCTTTAAAATACCCTTTCTGTTAAGAGTGTATGTACATACATGAGGTCTTGGGGGCATGCCAAATAGTCCTGCTAATAATGTGACATGGTGGGGTACTTGGACCATACTTTATCAGTTTGACCTCTGGAGTTGCTGGAAACTAAGCAACCAAGGTCAGCTACTTGGACAATAAACCATGTCTACTTGACCGACTCTTAATAGAAACCTTGACACCAAGACTCCTATGAAATAGGCTGTTTGACAAAAGTTCACACACCTTGACACATAAGTTGCTGGGAAATTAAATGCTGTTCAATGACTCCAGGAAAGAGAACAGTTGGAAGCTTGTTCCTAATCTCTTCTTGACCCTGACCTTTGCACCTTTTGCCTTGACTGAGTTTAATTTGTATCCTTTGGTGTAGGAAACTGTGGCTGAGTAAAACAGCTTTCCCGAGTCTCTTGAGTCTTTCTAGCAAATCATCAAACCTGAGGGTGGTCTTGGGGATCTTCAACATAGAAGGATTTTCAAGGCAGTAGAGACAAAATAGAAAATTCTGAAGATCAAGCATAAGTGGGAATTTGACGTGTTTGGAAGTTGTATGACAAATTAGCAGTTGGAATGATTATTATGGCTCTAGTTCTCCACATGAACAAATATATTTAAATAGAATGCATTTATTTTATTAATTACCTCAAATACAAACACAAATTCCAGATGAATAAATCTAAAAAGAGAAACATGACTTTTAATAAAGAAAACAGTCTCTATGATATTGAGCCCTTTAATTAAAATTTTTCCAAGGTAAAATTAGCTAAAAAAAGCTTGAAAAAATGATGTGGCTATCTCAAAAATGCTAATAATCATTGACAAAAGACAGCACCAACAAAATAAACAGATGGAGAAAAACTGGAAGAAAAAATTATAACTATAAATAAGATTATAAATATATAAAATATATATTACAAAATAAAGGACTAGTACATAGCATAAAGAACATCTATAAGTCAATAAGAAAGGTGCAAACAACTAGATAGGATACTGGAAAAAGACAGTTTTTCAAAAAATTAAAACAGTTGACTTATATTTAAAAGTATCCAAAGACAGTAATAATTAAATGTGATTTGAAAGAATAGGAGTCTATCATTTTTTACTCATCAAATTTACTTTTTCCTAAGTCAACAATGGTTTAAATGTTTGCGTCTTGGAAAACTTTCTCAGAGTACTGATTTTACACTGGGGCAGACAGTCTTCAGGACAACTTGAGTGTCTTAAAATATGGAAGGTGCATACTGTATAACTTAGTATTTCTGTTTCTAGGTACCTGCTTTAGGGATGATCTACTCATGCATGTCAAAGTAAACACTTATAGATTGCTTTTTTTTTTTTTTTTAATAACAGTGAAAAGGTGGCTACTTTATTCTTTTTTTTTTTTTTTAAATTTAACTTTACAATACTCTATTGGGTTTGCCATACATCGACATGAATCCACCACAGGTGTACACAAGCTCCCAATCCCGAATCCCCCTCCCACCTCCCACCCCACAACGTCTCTCTGGATC
>SJYV01024592.1:518176-621892 GCA_006410875.1 Neotragus pygmaeus | reverse complement strand
ATACTCCTGCTGAAACTACAGTCTTTGCAATGAAGCAAAATAGGAAATTTTGACAATTTACTTTTGGCCCATACCTGTCCTCAGAATGTATTGCTAACAAAACAAGATAGTATTCAATAAAGGAAATGAGCCAGGTTGCATTCAACCTGTTCAAACATGTCCAGAAAATTATATAACCCTAGTAGGTAATAAGTGGGAAATACTGAGTGGTTGTACCAGACAAGATACTGAGCACAAGGAAAGAGAAAGTTCTGATTAGAAAAATACATCAGAGATATGTAAGTCCAAAAGTAAATGGGAGCAGGGGTAAACTAGAAAGAGCTGGGGAATGTATGCTCTCTACCCTCAGTAGTTATTAAACCTGGCTGAATAGGGTATGCTGCTGCTGCTGCTAAGTTGCTTCAGTCATGTCCAACTCTGTGAGACCCCATAGACAGCAGCCCACCAGGCTCCCCTGTCCTTGGGATTCTCCAGGCAAGAACACTGGAGTGGGTTGCTATTTCCCTCCACTGCATGAAAGCGAAAAGTGAAAGTAAAGTCGCTCAGTCGCATCTGACTCTTAGCGACCCCATGGACTACAGCCCACCAGGCTCCTCCATCCATGGGATTTTCCAGGCAAGAGTACTGGAGTGGGGTGCCACTGCCTTCTCCTGATAGAGCTCTAGTAGATATTTAATGTTGTTTTTCTTCATGTTTTTACTAGCATTTAAGTTTCTACTTCCTGCAAGAATCTTATCTCCCTGTTGTCAAAGTCTCCATTTGTGTAGCTTTGATGAAAGATCGGCTCCATAGATACCAAAGTGGGTGATATTTCTCATTCCAGTAGAGCTAAGAGACAGCTCGTGATTCAAGAGTGCCCATTTTGACGTCAGTGGCAGTCTGAACCAGTCCCTTACTGCTGTATAACCTTGTCATTCTTCCATTAACTAGCTTTTTAGAACCCCTCTGGCCTTTGTCCATTTCCCAAATCAAATCCGCCAGGCCATCATGAATATTTTGAACTTCCAATTCCCCTCTAATATATATATATATATTTTTTTGCTTAGAATAGACAAAATTTAGTTATAATGCTAAAAAGCAAGAAATGTGATTAATACTGACTCAGGCAATGTTTAATCATTTTTTCCTGGTGTCCAAACTCCCTCCAAGCTAATGGGGCTCAATCCTACTAACCAGTTCAGTGGAAGTTTCTGCTGTCTTCCCAAGGTGCACAGCACCCCCAGTTTTCTTCCAACTCAGAACCCACCCTTAAGATACAAAAATTATTAAGAGAAGTTTGAAGCCAAAGCTAGAACAGTTATTCTTAAATTTAGTACTCCTAGAATCTGATATGGTGTTCATTAAAAGTGTGGTTTCAGAGACTACACTAACTCAAAAGTAAAGCATGGCAGAAGCCCAGGGATTTGAGTTTTTTTATAAGCATGGAGCCAAGGAGCTAGAATTCTATTTGGTGAGCACATTTGTGTCCATTTGGCTTTGAAGGAGAAGAACCGCATTGGTTGGTTCTCCATCCCATCATGTGTTTCATATTTCCTTCATATTTCACTGACTGATTTCCAGAGAAATTTGTGATTTCTTTGGCCTTCAATGTATGATTTGCTCTGATTTGTCTGTGCCTTCTTGGGAATTTCTTGTTACCATTTAAAGTTTATTTATTTATTTTGTTGAAATGTCTAGCTTCTTATAATCAACTTTAGAGCATTTTGCAAAGGTCAGTGTAATCACTGCTCTACTGAAACAACTTAAATTCTGCTCTTCTAAAGAATGCTTCCTCTCAGTTTGGGGATTTAAAACATTTTCATTAGCAACCAGTTGCCAAGGAGTCCTGTTATAAGTTGAGAAATAATATCTACCACTTCATATCTTCCCTTGTGACTCAGCTGGTAAAGAATCTGCCTGCAATGAAAAAGACCTGGGTTTGATCCCTGGGTTGGGAAGATCCCCTGGAGAAGGGAAAAGCAACACAGTCCAGTATTCTGGCCTAGAGAATTCCATGGGCTGTATAGTCCATGGGGTTGCAAAGAGTCGGACACGACTTCATGTCTCAGAGAACACAGAAATGTATTTCCTTTTACTCCATCAAAACTACTGACTATTGAGAATGAAACATCTTCAGAGTAAATTGCAATTAAATTTTATTCTTTTGAAGATAATTGTACATTTACTATACTGAGTAGAACTTCTGTGAGAAGGAAAAAACTCAAAACATTTTATTCTAAGATTCATATAGTTTTCATATGGCTATATAATAACAATAATCCTGGCTGGAGGTTGACAATATAAGTTTTAATTATGAATCTAACTTTTTTTATTCTTATAATTTAAATATTCATTTTTTTCATCTATTAAATGGGTATAATTCTACCTGGCCTATTATATAGGACAAGATTAAACTTCATAAACTATAAAAACACTTCACAAACAGAAATTACTGGTAAATACAATGCAAATATGACATTCAATTTAAACAGTGTTAAGAGGTAACAAGAACAGCAGTGGTTTATATAGTTTCATATATTTGGCTTTATTTTAAACTCTGTGTGTGTGTCTAAGGAGAGAAAGCAAGAGAGTGATTGATTTAACACTCAGAAACACCCTATGAAATTGATCTTTCTCAGGTGAGGAAGTTGAGGCATAGAGAAGTTAAATAACCTTTCAAAGACCCCATAGATTTTTCACAGGTACTTTACAGAAATGCAGCAAGAACAAAAGATTTTTTTATTAATTAATTTATTTTAATTGGAGGCTAATTACTTTACAATATTGTAGTGGTTTTTGCCATACATTTACATGAATCAGCCATGGGTATACATGTGTTCCCTATCCTGAACTCCCCTCCCTCCTCCCTCCCCATCCCATCCCTCAAGGTCATCCCAGTGCACTGTCCCTGAGTGCCCTGTTTCATGCATTGACCCTGGACTGGCGATCTAATTCACATATGATAATATATATGTTTCAATGCTATTCTCTCAAATCAGCCCACCCTCACCTTCTCCCACAGAGTCCAAAAGTGTGTTCCTTATGTCTGTGTCTCTTTTGCTGTCTCACATATAGGGTCATCGTTACCATCTTTTTCAATTCCATATATATGTGTTAATATACTCTAATTGTGTTTTTATTTTTTTCTGACTTACTTCACTCTGTATAATAGGCTCCAGTTTCATCCACCTCATTAGATCTGATTCAAATGCATTCTTTTTAAAAGCTGAGTAATATTCTATTGTGTATATGTACCACAGCTTTCTTATCCATTCATCTGCTGATGGACATCTAGGTTGCTTCCATGTCCTGGCTATTATAAACAGTGCTGCAATGAACATTGGGGTACATGTGTCTCTTTCAATTCTGGTTTCCTCAGTGTGTATGCCCAGCAGTGGGATTGCTGGGTCATAAGGCAGTTCTATTTCCAGTTTTTTAAGGAATCTCCACACTGTTCTTCATAGTGGCTGTACTAGTTTGCATTCCCACCAACAGTGTAAGAGGGTTCCCTTTTCTCCACACCCTCTCCAGCATTTATTGCTTATAAACTTTTTGACAGCAGCCATTCTGACCAGTGTGAGATGGTACCTCATTGTGGTTTTGATTTGCATTTCTCTGATAATGAGTGATGTTGAGCATCTTTTCATGTGTTTGTTAGCCATCTGTATGTCTTCTTTGGAGAAATGTCTGTTTAGTTCTTTGGCCCAGTTTTTGATTGGGTCATTTATTTTTCTGGAATTGAGCTGCATGAGCCTCTTGTATATTTTTGAGATTAGTTGTTTGTCAGTTGCTTCATTTGCTATTATTTTCTCCCATTCTGAAGGCTGTCTTTTCACTTTGCTTATAGTTTCCTTTGTTGAGTGTAAGCTTTTAAGTTTACTTAGGTCCCAGTTGTTTATTTTTGCTTTTATTAATGAACATACCAATATTCACAAATGTTTTGGAATTGACCATGCATCTTGATAGTGCCATGACATAAATATACATTTTTCTTTTTATGAACAAAAAAGTGCATTTAATTTAGCTAAGTGGAGTTTGTACTATTCTCACTTCCTTTCCAAATCCTATGGCTCTAAGATGATTGCCTGCCTTTACGCAAATAGTAAAAATAGACAACTGGAATGCCATGTAATTGCTAGAATTTTAATTGGATGGGAAAGAGGAACATAAAATAGTATTACAGTCAGAGCCAGCCTAGATTTAAAGACAGTGACTATTTAAGTTTGTGATTTCTGAGGCTTCTTCAGAAACCTCACCAGAGAACTACACCTACACCTTTCCTTACCTAATCTCAAATTCCCACCAACATCATTTCTGTGTTATATCATTTTTAAATCAAATTTGTTTTGATAAAAGGGATGGAAATTATGCTCATTGTGTAGCATCATGAATTATGATTAATAGTAACCATGAAATTACAGCAATGATTTTGTGCTCACTAGATTATGACATCCTTAGTAGGGTTATGGGGCTTCCCTTGTGGCTCAGCTGGTAAAGAATCCACCTGCAATGTGGGAGAGCTAGGTTTGATCCCTGGGTTGGGAAGATCCCCTGGAGAAGGGAAAGGCTACACACTCCAGTATTCTTGCCTAGAAATATTCTGGCTCCTGTATAGTTCATGGGGTCGCAAAGAGTCAGACATGACTGAGCAACTTTCACTTCACTTTAGCAGGGTCATAAGAGGTTAAAAGGATAAAATTTGATTTATTAGTTTTATCTGCCTCTAGAATTAGGAAAAAGGCTGCCACTACTGGATTAAGTCTAAGAATAGTCAAGTTCAGTAAGAGATCTTTAGAGTTCCCAGGGTGAATGCAGGAAACCTGGACAATCTGATGGCCCTGCGATCCTCATATTCAACCAGTCCATGCAAAAGGGCAGCAGAACAGGAGGTGAAGGGAGCTGGGCAGTCCCACGCAGGGTTACAAACAAGAGATACCAGCCTCAGCCAGGTATCACTATGCAGGCCCCTGGGCCCTGGTTCAGGACAGGAAGTAGGGCCACATTCTGGAAAAACAGCCATGTTGGAATGGGATGTGTCAGGAAAACCAAATCATTGCCACTTTTTGGAAACAATATAGGAGGCATTTATTTCGTGCCGGATTCTTTGTCAAGGATCTCATGCTTCTGAGCTGTCTTCTAGTGAGGAAGTATTTTTAGTTGGAATAGCCCTTCTAGTCTCCTTCTAGTCACTGGACAAGCATGACTTATATAATGAGTTTGTGAGGAGGAGATAGTTATGCTCAGCCCAAAAGATATGGAGTCTCTGTGTCTTGTAGGTCTGCCAACTTTTGGACAGAGCAACTCTGTGACCTCAACTCTGTGATTAGTGTCTGCCCCTACAAAGGGGGTTGCGGGGGTGGTGGCGCTCAGGTCATTTTACTGTGTGGATGACTAAAAATATGACTTTATTTCCTGAGTGAAGAATTAGCCCATGGTGACCACACACTGAGGCCATATCAACCAAGTCAGCCTTTATCAGCAATAACACTAGTTTTTAGTTTTCCACTTGTCTTTTGTGTCTTATTTCTCAGATGCTTCTATATTTGGAGATGAAAGGGGTGTGATTTATTGACTCCCTGAAGTCCTAATCCATATGTCAACTCCTTTAACTCTTGCAATATTATTGGTACTCTTGTTAGTTTCCATTGTGGTTATAACAACTGCAAACACAGCACTTTTAAACAACACAAATTGATTACCTCATCATTTCTGTAGGTCAGAAGCATAGCACAATGTGGCTGAATTCTCTGCTCAGTGTCTCAGTGATGAAATCAAAGTACTGACTGGAGCTGCAGTCCTCAACTTGGACTCCAGATCCTCTAGAAATATAGCTGATCATTGCAAGAACTCCTTCCTTCTCTTGTTTTCCATGGGCCCCTCCATCATCAACATTTCCAGGCTTCAAATCCCTCTGAATTGCTCTTTTGCCTTTTTTCTTTTTAAGGTTTCATGTGGGTGCATTGGCCCAACCTAGATGATTCAGGATCATCTCCCAATCTTAAACTTGACATAATAGGCACATTAATTATAGCCACAAAGTCCCTTTTCATCACATCAGAGGGTGTGACTCCCGGGAACAAAAATCATGAGGGCTATATTTCTGCTAACCACAGTTAGATAATAACATTTCTATTTTGGAAATAAGAAAGTTGAGACTCAGAAAAGATAAAGAATTTGTCATAAATCACACAGATGGTAAATGGCAAAGCTAGAATCAAAGGGCAAGTGTCTCTGAGTTCAGGTTTAGTACTGCCCTTGATCTCAAATTTCCTACATTCTTGCCCACTGTTCACCTTGGACAAATGATGCATAATCAAACACAGCATATTTCTTTATAACAAGGAACAGAAAGACATGTTCATTGTGCTTCCAAACCCCTCTCTTTCCTTCATCTTATTTTTTTCTGTTTTAATTCCCATCTGATAAATGTTCCCACTTCCTCACAAATGAGAAATGGTTAGGAAGAGAAAAATAAAAGGTCGATGATAAAACAAGGAAATATGAGAGAGAGGTACAACAGGGGAGAAAAAAAAAAGGATGGAGGCAAGAAAGAGAGAGAAAGTGAAAAGAAAAAATCAAGAAAAGGGAAAGCACAGGTAGAGATGACACTGAAGTGCCTCAAATGAATTCACTATATTCTAGGATAATGATTTAGGCATGAGAGATCAGTTAAAATTTTCCCCACGATTCTGTTTATATTCCCAAGTAAAGCCTGCATGTTGCTGGCCCCAAACAAAACACACAATCTGGCATTAAAGAGCTCAAGATTCTTTAGCTGCTATAATATGTTAATGACTTGAGGCCAGAATTTCAGCTTGAGGCCATGTCAGCCTGCTTTGCTTCCCACCCTTGTCCTATCGATCTGTCCTCAAGGCCAATCCCTCAGGCCCTCTCTCCTACAGTACACCCATCCCAGTACCCACAACTTACTTTTTTGATTACATCTTTGCCATCTTGTCTCCTGAAACCCCTATTTTACTGGAAATGTACCCTCAACCCTTTTTTTTTTTCTTTTTAAATAAAATGTTCCCTTTGCAGGCAGATCTCCCTAAAGGTCAGTTCCTTTAATCATTCATTATGTGGAAGACACTGTTCCAGTGCTAAGGATAGGAAAACATAAAAAGACATAAGCTCATTGTCACTGTAGATTTTTACAGCCTGGCAATTAAGTAGGACAGAAAATAAGTAGACAATGTTAATGTTGAAAGGTTAAAGGGAATAATAATTGACACCATGATTTTTTTTTTTTTTTGCCTTCCATTCCTGTTTCAAACCTTCTTCCACTCTCAAGAATCTCTTTAAGATGTTTACTGTGCCAATATATTTTGCCTACCCTCAAGGCTACACAGGGATACTTCTAAATATCTCCAATCCACTCATTTTTCTTTTCCCTTCAGGGAGTTTCCCAGGTTTTTCTCTTCTTCATGAGTGTCTTCCCTCTACCTCTGTTTACCTCCTCCTCTCAGGTACTTAAACTTCCTCAACCCCAGGTAAAATAAATAAATAAATAATTCAATTTGTAGACTTCCTTTTTTGATTCCCTCTTAATGGATCAGATCAAGGCTAATTCTTCCTCATATTCTTTAGATTCATTGCTTTGTGCTTAACAGAAACTGTGATTCATCAGTGATCTCTGATTTCCTCTTTGAGCAACATTCAAACACTAACAAGCCCCAGCCTCCTTAAACAAAAAAAAGCTTGCCCTATATCCCATCTTAATCCTAGTTAACTGCTTATCTCTCTTTTATATTTTGTTAAACACCTTCTTGAAGAAGGAGTATTGGCTACTGCCATCACTGCTGCTAAGTCACTTCAGTTGTGTCCGACTCTGTCCGACCCCATAGACGGCAGCCCACCGGGCTCCCCCATCCCTGGGATTCTCCAGGCAAGAACACTGAAGTGGGTTGCCATTTTCTTCTCCAATGCATGAAAGTGAAAAGTGAAAGTGAAGTCTCTTAGTCGTGTCTGACTCTTAGCCACCCCATGGACTGCAGCCTACCAGGATTCTCCATCCATGGGATTTTCCAGGCAAGAGTACTGGAGTGGGATGCTATTGCCTTCTATCATCACTAGCTCAGCTTAAATTTAATCTAGAACCCAAGAAAATGAAATGCTCAGCAGGTGTGACTTCATAGCTAGATACACTCACATGGAAAAAAGGTAACATTTCTTATTTTCTATCAGTAAGAATAATACCTGTCAGAATTGCTCTCATCCAAAAGAACACAAATAAAAAGTGTTGGCGAGGACACAAAGAAAAGGGAACACTTATGTACTGTTGGTTGGAATGTAATGCAGCCACTGTGGAAACCAGTATGATTTCTTACAGAACCAAAAATAGTTTTTAGCAATTCTACTCTTGGGTATATGTCAAAAAACAAAAAACACAGATCCATAAAGATGCACACACCCCAGTATCCATAGCAACATTATTTACAGTAGCCAAGACATGGAAGCAACCTAAGTGTCCATCAACAGATCAACAGATAAAGAAGTTGTGGTATAGATACACAATCGAATATTACTCAGCCATTTAAAAGAATGAAATTTTACCATTTGCAGCAGCATAGATGGATTTGGAGGGCATTATGCAAGGTGAAATAAGAGAAAGACAAATACTATATGATATCACTTATATGTATAATCTAAAAAAATACAAGCTGGAACATATAACAAAAAAGAAGCATATTCTTAGATACAGAGAACACATTCAGTTCAGTTCAGTTCAGTTGCTCAGTCGTGTCTGACTCTTTGCGACCCCATGAATCGCAGCACGCCAGCCTCCCTGTCCATCACCAACTCTCGGAGTTCACTCAGACTCAACGTCCATCAAGTCCGTGATGCCATCCAGCCACCTCAACCTCTGTCGTCCCCTTCTCCTCCTGCCCCCAATCCTTCCCAGTATCAGAGTCTTTTCCAATGAGTCAACTCTTCTCATGAGGTGGCCAAAGTACTGGAGTTTCAGCTTTAGCATCATTCCTTCCAAAGAAATCCCAGGGTTGATCTCCTTCAGAATGGACTGGTTGGATCTCCTTGCAGTCCAAGGGACTCTCAAGAGTCTTCTCCAACACCACAGTTCAAAAGCATCAATTCTTCAGCACTCAGCCTTCTTCACAGTCCAACTCTTACATCCATACATGACCACAGGAAAAGCCATAGCCTTGACTAGATGGACCTTGGTTGACAAAGTAATGTCTCTGCTTTTGAATATGCTATCTAGGTTGGTCATAACTTTTCTTCCAAGGACTAAGCGTCTTTTAATTTCATGGCTGCAATCACCATCTGCAGTGATTTTGGAGCCCCCAAAAATAAAGTCTGACACTGTTTCCACTGTTTCCCCATCTATTTCCCAAGAAGTGATGGGACCAGATGCCATGATCTTTGTTTTCTGAATGTTGAGCTTTAAGCCAATTATACAGTGGAAGTGAGAACACATTAGAGGTTACCAATGGGGAGGGGGAGGAGACGGTACCAATTATTGAGTGTAAGATAGGCTCAGGAATGAGTAAATACAATTCTAAATCTCCATCCCCCGGGATGTCGGGAAATCCAAGCTTTGCTTTCCTAAGGGCTCCCTGCTTTGAACTGAAAAGTGTATGCATGATCTGGGAAACAAAGGCTCTACTTGTGTAATCATTTCTTCACTACCAGTTGCCAGTCTCGCCTCCCACCACTTCCTGTTCACCGTTTTGCAATAGTCTTATCACCTAATTGCTGTGATGCTCATTACTGAGTCGAATCCTTCACCAATCCTGTTTTCTATACAGGGATTGTCCTTTTCTTCCTTCCTTGCTTGGATCCCTCCTGTTTATTCTCCAGAACTGAGTTCAAGTTGTCCTTCTTCCTTCTTTGAACACTCCCTGACCTACAGTATGATTTACACACCCTCATTGCCATTGCATTCTGCACAAACTTTAATTATTCCTAGATTCTTGATTAGGCTAGAGAATATATTAGGC
The DNA here is from genome assembly GCA_006410875.1 of Neotragus pygmaeus. Taxonomy (NCBI): domain Eukaryota; kingdom Metazoa; phylum Chordata; class Mammalia; order Artiodactyla; family Bovidae; genus Neotragus; species Neotragus pygmaeus. The sequence goes on along the minus strand of SJYV01024592.1, from coordinate 611,954 downwards.
TCCCAAAGAATTTATAATCTGGAGAAGTATCTAACTGGGGAGAAAAGGTGATTGCAATGCTCTCTGTGATGTTTGGCAGGAGTAATTAAAGAACCTAGGAAATTTTTTAAATAGTTAACAAGTTCAATGTTTTATGTGTCTCATATAATCTAAATATTTTGTATGTTATCTCATTTAATTCTTACCAAAAACTATGCACAAAAAACTTGTACCCATTTAGTAACTTGTCCAAGGACTCATGGCTAATGCACAGACTAATGGAAGTCTGGCTTTAGGATATACTCTGTTAATCTATATACTACATTATTTCACTATGTTTGATAGCATTGCCTCAACAGTGAGTATTGGCTAGGACATAAGAACTAAGATGAGATTATCTAGTCAAAGGCTAGGTGCAAAGAGAAACTCTGGAAATTAAAGAGTGGTGAGAAATGAGCCTTCAAGGATAAGGAGTGTCTGAATAAAAAAGGAACCAGGGAATTCTATAAGAATTTTGCGTTCATCGTGGCAACAAAGGGAAGTCACTAGGATGTCCTCCCACAAGGATGGATCATAACCAGCAGTCATTGGACTGGGCTGCCTTGTGCATGGTGGTGCCCTGCAACTGAGGACAGCTGCCTATGGGGATGGTGACTCTTGGCTATGGATGGAGTGACTGGCCTACAGTGGGGACCTGGGTGGAACCACAGTATCCGCCATGTCTCAGCTCTGAGGGGCTTACAGCCACTTGCTTTCTAGCTAATTTCTCCCCATCAGGGAAAAGCTTTGCTAGGGGTCTGGTTAACCTGATTTCCTAGAGGGAAATTTTGTGAGAGAGGGTTGGTAGGATGAACTACAGCCCCTGTTGCTGAGTCTGATCTCAGAACTAAAACTGATACTCACCATCTCTCTCCTTCACCACTCATTCTAGACTCCTGCTTCCCTTAGCCAACACTTCTGGTCCAGGCAGTTTGCCTGTATGGATGTGAGCTGCACCATCATTCCTGAAGTTCTGGAGCCCCGGTCACTGTGCCATTTCCAGGATGTGGCTGTTTCTCTATACGTCATTGACACCAGGCATGGCAGTGCCACAGGCATCCCAGTGGATCAGCTAAGGGCCAGACACATTCATCCCTCCTTCCCTGGGTAACAGCTGCCCTGCCTCCCCCTGAAGATGGGATCCATCACCAGTGCTAGGAGTGTGGCTCCTTTCCTTCCCTGCTGGCCTCATGGCAGGAGGATCCTGGATGACTAGGTGGTAGCAAGGGTATAAATGTCAGTGCTGCCTTTCCTGGGAACCAGAGCTTCTAAGTCTGTGGAATCTACACTGTGTGGGTGGAAAACACAAATTCCCTCCAGGAAACTAGGCCAACCAAAATCCTGGCAAAGCTTTTCCCTGATGGGCAGAAATTATCTAGAAAGCAAGTGGCTGTGAGCCCCTCAGAGATGGAATGGATACTGTGGTTCCACCCAGGTCCCTGCTGCAGGGCCAGTCACTCCATCCTCAGCCAAGAGAAACCATTCCCTTAGGCAGCTGTCCTCAGCTGTAGGACACCACCCACATAAGGCAGCCCAGCCCAGCAACTGATGTGGGGGTTTAAAGGCCTGGCCTTCTTGTGTGAGTTTGGAAGGATTCAGTGCTCCCCAAAGGATCAACTGGGGCCTCAGCAGGAACTATTAATACACTGTAGGTCACTTTCTGCATCTGCTCAATCCTGCCCTTTCACTTTCTTACTAGTGCGTCTGCTGAGAGAATGTCCTCAAACCCCTTTAGTCCAGAATTCTCTGGTCACAGAATCTGTTTCCAGGGGCCCAGTGTGAGTCCCGAGGTCTGAAGGCAGGCTGCTGCAGGAGGGGGAGTCAGAGGGGGAGAAGCACAGACAGAAACAGTGGCAACTCTTTCCATCAAGGAAACCAGTGTGGTGGTAGCTCCAAGAAGCAGGTAGGGTTGGCAGGTTTTCTTCTGTTGTTACTGGCTGTTTAAGACTTACGTACGCTTCATTTTTGACAGAAAAGAGAGGGAGAAGAGGAACATACACTAAAGATGATGAAAATGAACATTCAATTTGTGGAGGTGAAAAGAAGGACGAAAATCAAAGGCTTAGAGTTAAGCTTGTTTTAGTGCATTGTNATACGTCATTGACACCAGGCATGGCAGTGCCACAGGCATCCCAGTGGATCAGCTAAGGGCCAGACACATTCATCCCTCCTTCCCTGGGTAACAGCTGCCCTGCCTCCCCCTGAAGATGGGATCCATCACCAGTGCTAGGAGTGTGGCTCCTTTCCTTCCCTGCTGGCCTCATGGCAGGAGGATCCTGGATGACTAGGTGGTAGCAAGGGTATAAATGTCAGTGCTGCCTTTCCTGGGAACCAGAGCTTCTAAGTCTGTGGAATCTACACTGTGTGGGTGGAAAACACAAATTCCCTCCAGGAAACTAGGCCAACCAAAATCCTGGCAAAGCTTTTCCCTGATGGGCAGAAATTATCTAGAAATCAAGTGGCTGTGAGCCCCTCAGAGATGGAATGGATACTGTGGTTCCACCCAGGTCCCCGCTGCAGGGCCAGTCACTCCATCCTCAGCCAAGAGAAACCATTCCCTTAGGCATCTGTCCTCAGCTGTAGGACACCACCCACATAAGGCAGCCCAGCCCAGCAACTGATGTGGGGGTTTAAAGGCCTGGCCTTCTTGTGTGAGTTTGGAAGGATTCAGTGCTCCCCAAAGGATCAACTGGGGCCTCAGCAGGAACTATTAATACACTGTAGGTCACTTTCTGCATCTGCTCAATCCTGCCCTTTCACTTTCTTACTAGTGCGTCTGCTGAGAGAATGTCCTCAAACCCCTTTAGTCCAGAATTCTCTGGTCACAGAATCTGTTTCCAGGGGCCCAGTGTGAGTCCCGAGGTCTGAAGGCAGGCTGCTGCAGGAGGGGGAGTCAGAGGGGGAGAAGCACAGACAGAAACAGTGGCAACTCTTTCCATCAAGGAAACCAGTGTGGTGGTAGCTCCAAGAAGCAGGTAGGGTTGGCAGGTTTTCTTCTGTTGTTACTGGCTGTTTAAGACTTACGTATGCTTCATTTTTGACAGAAAAGAGAGGGAGAAGAGGAACATACACTAAAGATGATGAAAATGAACATTCAATTTGTGGAGGTGAAAAGAAGGACAAAAATCAAAGGCTTAGAGTTAAGCTTGTTTTAGTGCATTGTCGTTCAGTCGCCCAGTTGTGTCCGACTCTGTGCAAACCCATGGACTACAGCACACCAGTCTTCCCTGTCCTTCACAATCTCCCTGTGTCTGCTAAATCCATGTCCATTGAGTCGATTAGGGCATTCAATCATCTCATCCTCTGTGTCTCCTTCTCTTCCTACCCTCAGTCTTTCCCAGCATCAGGTCTTTTCCATTGAATTGGCTCTTCACATCAGGTGGAGCTTCGGCTTCAGCATTGGTCCTTCCAATGAGTATTTAGGCTTGATTTCTTTTAGGACTGACTGGTTTGATGTAGTGTACTGTATGACTTACAAATCTGACTTAAGTTTTTGCAAATGGTTAGTCACTCATTTCAGCACTAATTTTGACTAGTTTGTTCTTTTCGTATTTATATAAATTGCTGCTTTTTTCACAAAATAATCCTCATATAGTCCTGAGCCTGTCTTTAGACTCCTATTTCATAACTTTTTCTATTTCTCATCTAATATTAAAGTGATACAATTACTACAGTTTATATGACATTTCTATAAATGGGAGGACAAAACCGTCTGCCTTAGTGCCCTGAAATATTTTTAAATATTTCAAAATTTATGTCATATATATCATGAATTTTATTTTGCTTTTTAGGTTTGTCTCCAGGATATATTATTTTTTTGTTGCTAGATAGAATTTTTACATTGTATTTTCATATTTGTGTTGTTGAGATGAAGAGGGCTATAGATTTTATTGTATTGATCTTTTATTAATCCCTGTATGAAATTTTTACACGTTTTTGCATTTGTTCACTTAGGTTTTTTTAGCAATTTTCTTTTTTCAATAATTTATATGTAATTTATTTCTTATTAACTTTATTAGGTAAAACCTATTATATTATATTATTCTCTGAGATGGGGCTTCCCCAGGGATCAGCAGTAAAGAATCCACCTGCCAATGCAGGAGACGCAATTTTGATCCCTAGATCAGGAAAAGCCCCTAGAGATGGACATGCAAACCACTCCAATATTCTTGCCTGGAAAATTACATGGACAGAGAATCCTGGTGGACTGCGGTCTATGGGGTCGCAAAAGAGTTGGGGATGATAGAGTGACTAAATAACAAGAACATCTTCTGAGATAAAGATTTGAGTGCCAGAGGATTTGGGAGTAGTGCTCTTGGAGTCAATACCTGTTGGAGGGAAGAGAAGGAAATAAGACTGAGCAGAAAGATAAGGTGGGTTGCTATGCAGTAAGGATAAAGCAATCACATAAAGTCCTTAGCAACCTACATGGAGCGCTAAAGCTTGTAAGATCCTTTCAGAGTTTTGGCAGGGACCTCAGATGTCCAGTCACTGGATGCTGGCTATTCCTGAAGCGGGGCAGAGCCTGAGGCCAGGTGACTCACATCAACTGATGCAATTCCTGGCAGCACTCTCAGCAACCACCCCAGGAGCAAGGAAGTAAGTGTGCCTGTTCTGAGGGCTATCTGGGTAGCATGTTACAGCATTCATAACTTCCATGAAAGATGAGGTAATTTTGTGTTTAAAACAAAAAATTATTTATTTGGTTGTTCCAGGTCTTAGTTGCAGCTTACGAGATCTTCTGTCTTCTTTGCTGCATTCCGGATCTTCATTATCACATGTGAACCCAGTTGTGGCATGTGGGTTCTACTTCCCAGACCAGGGACTTAATAGGGGTCCCTGCCCTGGAGCTGCAGTTTTAGTTACAGGACCACCAAGGAAGTCCCTGTGTCTGTTTCCAACATGATCATGGATTAACTAGTTTATACAATTTGGGGACAAACTACTACTAAAACATATCTGCATATNTTAATAGGGGTCCCTGCCCTGGAGCTGCAGTTTTAGTTACAGGACCACCAAGGAAGTCCCTGTGTCTGTTTCCAACATGATCATGGATTAACTAGTTTATACAATTTGGGGACAAATTACTACTAAAACATATCTGCATATTTGCATTACCTTTTGTATTTGCAATTAGCAGGATTTCCCCTCTCCTGCTTCCACCCCCTCTCCACTCTGGCCTTGCTGCCCCTTCTCCCCCCAGAGGCCTGGGAGCTCCATGGGCCAGAATCTTGCCCGGGAGGTTCGCGTCCAGGTTTCGGGAATTGGAAGCACCTGCTCCAGGCTTGAAAACAGCAGCGGCCGCCATTTTCTTGTTCTTCAGGCCGCAGGAGCAGAAGCAGGGCTTTCAGTAGAGAAATTGCAGCAGCTTCTGGGCGTTTTCCTGTGAATCTTCTGCCTCGGTTTGCAGAGCACGGTGTAGCCCAGAGGTTTGCAAGGAATCAACATCACCTGGGAGCCTGAAACAGTACAAATTCTCAGACCTACTGCAGACTGACCCATCCAGAAGCTCTGGAGGTAAGCGTTTTCCTGAGTTCCCTGGTTGAGAACCATCGAAACTGGTATTAATACAACAGATCGTGACAGAGTTTGCAAACTGGGTTTGGTTAACTGAATTACCAGGAGTTATTGTGAAAATTACACATTCTTGGGTCCCACCACATATCAACCTGGTAAGACTCTCCAGAAAAAGGCCCCATGAATATATATATGTATATAATTTTGTCTGCACTGCCCAACATTTGGGATCTTAGTTTCCCAACCTCCCCAACAAGAGACCCAGGGGGTGCCCCCTGTATAGGTAGTGGAGTCTCAACTACTGGACTGCCGAGAAAGTCTGCCATCAATGTGTATAGTCTTAACAAGTATCCCCGGTGATTCTGCATTTGTGGAAAGTTGGTCAAGTATTGCTTTGTGGTTGCTACAGTTCCATGTTTAAACACCATTCCCTTTTCCTTATAGTGTCAATGGAAGGGAAAAACAGTTATATTTAATGAAAAAAAGCTGTAACTTGTTTGGAAAACCTGCTTACTCAGCATTAACATCCATTTAAAAAACTTGCAGTTGTAGGTTTTATATTTCTCACTATTACTCAAACTAACCAAGGATGACTTTATCACAGTCACTGTTAAATTTTCAGACATCTAGACTCTGTTTAGACTTTATTGAATTGGATCTCTGAGAATGGGGCATGCTCAACAAACACACCAGCACCCCAAAATTTTGAGAGCCACCAAACAATTTCCCCCTAGTTTATAGTAGACCACATTAGACCATATGTATCACCAGATGCGCTAGCTATACTGCAAGCAAACTTGGGAAATGGATACCTACAAACAGCCCTAGTATTAACTCTGGGTTTTAGTTTATTCATTGGTAGATGAGGGTGTGGAACAAGATTATTTCTAATTTCTCTTCCCGTTCTAAAGTGTTTTGATGAAACTGGGTATTTATCAACCTGTACACATAGATACTTCCAAAGTTTTATGGTTTTCCTTGGGCCTTCTGATGACCACATCATTTACTGCATTGGCTAGAGGCAGATATTTCAATTTTAAAATTTGATAAAATTTTATCTCAATTTTGCACCCTTTGGGTGCAAAACAAAGGGGTAAGAGAAAGAGGAGTGCTATAAATATTTCATTCATACTCTGATCCACTTCTTACAAATTTATTACTTTTTTCCTAAATATTTTTAAAATGATGATCACATTCTTGAACAGTTTTACAAGATGATTGATTTAGATTTTGCTTTCAGACGAAAACATTTAAATTTGTACAATATCACCACGTTAATAATATACAAAACATTCAGTTTTAATTCAATGTCTACTTTTAGTTGAGTATTCTTTATTGTAAAAACACAATCTATATATATATTTAATGTTATTGAAGTATAGTTGACTTACAATGTGTTGATTTCTGCTGTACAGCAAAGTGATTATTGTATATATATATATATACACACACATACACACATTGTTTTTCATATTCTTTTCCATTATGGTTTGTCACAGGATGTTGAATGTAGTTACCTGTGCTGTACAGTAGGATGTTGCTATTAATCCATCCTATATATCAATGTATCAATAATAGTTTGCATCTGCTAATTCCTAACTCCCAGTCCTTCCCTCTCCCAACTTCTCTTCCCCTTGGCAACCACAAGTCTGTTCTGTATATCTGTCAGTCTGTTTCTTTCTGTTTCATAGATATATTCACTTGTGTCTTATTTTAGATTTCATATACAAATGATATCATATAATATTTATTTTTCTCTTTGACTTACTTTGCTTAGTATGATAATCTCTAGGTCCATTCATCTTATTGAAAATGACATTATTTTGTTCTTTTTTGTAGCTGAATAATGTTCCATTGTCTGTATATATCTTTTTTATCCATTCCTCTGCTGATGGTCATTTGGGTTGTTTCCATGTATTTGCTGTTGTGAATACTGCTGCTGTGAACATTGGGGTGCATGTATCTTTTCAGATTATGGACTTGTCTGGTTATATGCCTGAGAGTGGGATTGCTAGATCATATGGCAACTCTGGTTTTTTGAAGCCTTCATACTGTTTTCTGTAGTGGCTGCACCAACTTACATTACCACCAACAGTGTAGAAGGGCTCCCTTTTCTCCACACCCTCTTTAGCACTTGTTATTTTTAGACATTTTAATGCTGTCCATTCTCACTTGTCTGAGGTGGTGCCTCATTGTAATTTTGATTTGCATTTCTCTAATAATTAGTGATGCTGAAAATCTTTTGGTGTGATTGCATATCTCTTTTGGAAATGTCTGTTTAGGTCTTCTGCCCATTTCTTGATTGGGTTATTTGTTTCTGTTGTTGTTGAATTGAATGAGCTGTTAAAATACAGTCTATATTAATGGTTAACATGAATACATGTTTAACCATTCAGGCTTTTTATTGTTGCTTTGAGTTAAAATGTGTCCTATATTGTACTATGAATAAGTGATGATAATGTACACTCTTGAAGAGAAACTAAACCTATGTTGAGCAGCATTAATACCATGTCTTGCATTAGTATTTACTAAATGTTTCTTGAATGGTGATTAGTTCCTTTGCCAATTATTTCTGGCACAAAATGATGATTTTTAAAAACCTTTTTGCATGACTTGAATAGTAAATAGTAAATCCTTCTATGGGCTTACAGATGCTTCAGGTCTTTTGTCTATAATTTTAATGTATCTTAAAATAATTTCCCATTATCTGAAATGCTAAAATTACTCTGGATAAATACGAGTTCCTAAGGACATGAAAGTGATAACTGTGAGATTACAGCAGGAACCACATTATTTCCTTTGTGATTTTGATACATGCAAAGACCATCTTATTGAATGCAGGTGCATCAACAAAAATTGGAATAAAGGAAAAATCCATTAACCGCACAAATTTGATTAAGAGTTCTTACATTGTTTGGTGACTTAATCTTGAAAGATAAATAAAAAGTGTTGGTATGCTGACTTTTCCTGTCTGTTTTCAAGATGCTCCCCAAAGCTAAACTTAACAGTTACCTTACTTCTGGAGTATTCCAGTCTGGTAAAATGTTCTGAGTTACTGACAAGGAAAGAGCAGAGCCATGGCAATGGTCATGGTCCAACAAAGCCAAATCTGTTCACCTTCAGGGTTCAGTTCAGGATCCAATTTGTTTAGCCAGATTTTTTTTTCCTAATTGAAGTCAGTCATCTCCTTAACTTCAAAATTGCATTATTTTATTTAGATGGTTTTACTCTTATATTCATAATTCTGGTGATGTTTGATTTTGGTACTTTTTCATATTGGTGCTGCTACTAAGTCACTTCAGTTGTGTCTGACTCTGTGCGACCCCAGAGATGGCAGCCCACCAGGCTTCCCCGTCCCTGGGATTCTCCAGGCAAGAACACTGGAGTGGGTTGCCATTTCCTTCTCCAATACATGAAAGTGAAAAGTGAAAGTGAAGTCGCTCAGTCATTCCAACTCTTCCGCAACCCCGTGGATTACAGCCTACCAGGCTCCTCCGGCCGTGGGATCTTCCAGGCAAGAGTACTGGAGTGGGGTGCCATTGCCTTCTCCTTTTATATTGCTACATTTTTATTAATAAAATTCTATGATTATTATATTTTTGAACTTTGAGTAGATTTCATTTTGATACTGTTAAAGATAATACTGGTATAATAAAATATATAAGCTTTTATAAAACATGCCAAACATTTTAAAACATGTAGTTTTTATAAATTATTCAATATAAAAATTCCTTGCTATCCATAATTTTATTCACCAGCTGGCATAAGAAATAAGAAATGTTCATGTTCTAAGCAGAAAGAATAGTATTAAGACCTTTGACATTGTGGGACTTGAGTGGTTTTTAAATAATAAAAGTTACTTAATGTAAAAAATTAAATTCCTATGGTAAGTTATGTTTGATATGATTAAACAATGCAAAGTTTTTTTTTTTTTAAGTAGGTTTTACTTTTTAGCAAGAACTTTGAAATGATTTGTGTATACTTGAGAAGCAGATCAGGCTTGACTATAAAATCAAATTTCCCTTGGTAATATTTTGCTGGAAGAAAAAAGGTCTTTTGTAAAGTAACCAATGTTCCTAGAAAATTGAAAGAACAATCATGCCACATAAAGAATTATGAGTCAGCAGGATCAGAGGAAGATGTACTTGATTCTGACTCTGAGTTATGAGATAGCTGACCAGCTTCAGATCCTGGGCTTGTCATAAGTTACAGATTCATTTCAGACAGAAACATAGGTCAGTCATGATTATGGAGGATAAGTTTTTTCTAAATCATGAACGATAGCAGACCATCAGATTATTATGCATTCTCTCATTGTATATGCCTTGTTCTGAAAATATGGGTTTTCTCCCTTATTTGAATCAGAATAAAAATTTTAAAAAGCAGAAGATCACCACAAAAAGTATTTAGAGGAAATTCTTCAAAAGTTTGTATTTACTTCTCACATGTACAATAAAATAAAAGCGTGCCATAGTTTCTTCACCTTTGTTTATTTTTTAGTGTTTTTACACACAAGGTATGAAACTAAAAAGACCCCACGTTCCTTAATTAAAGAATAAGAAAAGTTAGTTTCTCCAGCAAAAATCATTTTTTAAAATTCTGATTTCCTAAATGATTGCTTTAGACTATTGTTTCTCAGAATCTGGTTTCTAAAACAGCAGCAGCACCTAACTGCTTAGAAGTACAGATTCTAGAGTAAAGATTCAATACTTAGAAACACAGATTCTCAAGTCCCACCCAGACCTATGAATCAGCAACTCTGAAAGTGGAGCCCATCACAGTCTTGAGAAGCTCCCCATGGAATTTTGATGCCTACTAAAGTTTGATATCAACCACTTTTGACTCTGGAACCTAAATACACAAGCTGAAATAGATAGGCCTGAATTTCTGGGTAGACTGATTGGTCCTTGTTGGGTCTTAGTCTTGCCTGCTGATCCTCTTGGGGATGTTTTCAAGGCCCCAACTCAGATCAATTAAATCTGAATCTGTCTTAGCATCTGCATTTTAAAAGTCATCTGGTGGTGCTGATGAGCAGCAGGATGGAAAGATGCTGTTGCAGGCCAGCAACTTAGTGCAGGTTTACCATAGACTAACCTGTGGTTATTCCTTTGCCTTTTCTGTTGACCCTGCTTTTCTGCTTTACTGCATTGGCTGAAATACATGAGCCAAAGAGGATGTGGATTAACTGCCAGTGTAGCTTTTAGATAAGACTTATTTCCATTTGGGAACCTTTGTATTCAATTTAAAAATCAACCCACTATCCCTTGGATTATTAAAGACTCCACTACTGATTCCCTTGCTCTTGAACTTAACCTTTTCAATCCATTCTCCACATTATATTCAGTGTTATCTTTCTAAAATGCAAATCTGATCATGTCCAGACTCTCAAAAATGCCTTGCAAGGCTGTGCATAAACTTCTGTTTTGTCTATCCACTATATCCTCCCCAAATTCCTTTTGTTTTTTTGTGTTGTAGCCATTCTAATGTTTAGTTTAGTACATTAGTTTGACCAAGCTTGTCTTCTCTCTCCGCCTATCATAGAACATGTTGTTCTCTTTTCTTGCAACACTGCTCCCTGACAGATGGTAATCTTACCATCACACATTCATCCAAGTCTTTGATATGATTTCTTCCAAGAAAGGAATTCTTTGGTGGCTCAGATGGTAAAGCATCTGCCTACAATGCAAGAGACCTGGGTTCAATCTCTGGGTCTGGAAGATCCTCTGGAAAAGGAAATGGCAACCCATCCCAGTACTCTTGCTTGGAATATCCCATGGACGGAGGAGCATGGTAGGCTACAGTCCATGGGGTCAAAAAGAGTCGGACATGACTGAGCAACTTTACTTTCACTTCCAAGAAAACTTAACTGATTATCCAAGCTTGAGAGAACACTCTTTGAGGAACCTTGAATTCTTTATTATGATACTGTTATAACTTGCTTACATCTCTGAAATTCCCAGTAGACTGGAAAACTAAAGAAGTTATTCTTCATATTTTATCACTGAATTTTTATTTCTACATCTAACCCAGAGCCTATCCATAAAAGTTTTCCATAAATCTTTATTGAGTGAATGAAGGGATTATTTTAAAATAATCTCAACACAGGTAACAAAACCAAATAGCTAATTAAAAGTAAACAAATCATGAACAAAAATTTTTCTTGAAAAGGTAATCTATAATCAGGAGTTTTCCAAATGGTTGGTATATTGAATGCAGCACATTCACAGCATCATCTTTTAGGATTTGAAATAGCTCGACTGGAATTCCATTACTTACACTAGCTTTGTTTGTAATGATGATCCCTAAGGCCCACTTGACTTTGCATTCCAGGATGTCTGGCTCTAGATGAGTGATCAGACCATCATGGATATCTGGATCATGAAGACCTTTTCTGTATAGTTCTGTATATTCTTGCCACGTCTTCTTAATATCTTCTGCTTGTTAGATCCATACCATTTGTGTAATTTATTGTGCCTATCTTTGCATTAAATGTTCCCTTTGTATCTCTAATTTTCTTGACGTGTTCTCTAGTCTTTCCCATCCTATTGTTTTCCTCTATTTCTTTGCGTTGATCACTGACTGAGGAAGGCTTTCTTATCTCTCCTTGCTCTTCTTTGGAATTCTGCATTCAAATGGGTGTATCTTTCCTTTTCTCCTTTAGCTGCTCTTCTTTGAGAGCTATTTGTAAGTCCTCCTCAGACAACCATTTTGCCTTTTTGCATTTCTTTTTCTTAGGGATGATCTTGATCCCTGCCTCCTGTACAGTGTCGTGAACCCCCATCCATAGTTCTTCAGGCACTCTATCAGATCTAATGTCTTGAATCTGTTTGTCATTTCCACTGTATAATCGTAAGGGATTTGATTTAGGCCATAACTGAATGGGCTAGTAGTTTTCCCCACTTTCTTTAATTTAAGTCTGAATTTGGCAATAAGGAGTTCATGATCTGAGCCACAGTCAGCTCCCAGTCTTGTTTTTGCTGACTGTTTAGAGCATCTCTATCTTTGGCTGCAAAGAATATAATCAGTCTGATTTCCATATTGACCATCTGGTGATGTCCATGTGTAGAGTTGTCTCTTGTGTTGTTGGAAGAGGGTGTTTGCTATGACCATTGTGGTCAAAACTCTGTTAGCAAAACTCTTGGCAAAACTCTGTTAGCCTTTGCCTTGCTTCATTTTGTACTAAAAGGCCAAATTTGCATGTTACTCCAAGTATCTCTTGACTTCCTTCTTTTGCACTCCAGGCCCTATAATAAAAAGGACATCTTTTTTGGGTGTTAGTTCTAGAAGGTCTTGTAGGTCTTCATAGAACCGTTCAACTTCAGCTTCTTCAGCATTTCTGATTGGGACATAGACTTGGATTGCTGTGAAACTGAATTGTTTGCCTCGGAAATGAACAGAGATCATTCTGTCATTTTTGAGACTGCATCCAAGTACTGAATTTCAGACTCTTTTGTTGATAATGAGGGCTACTCCATTTCTTATAAGGGATCCTTGCTCACAGTAGTAGATTTAAAGGTCATTTGAGTCAAATTCACCCATTCCAGTCCATTTTAGATCACTGATTCCTAAAATGTCGATGTTCACTCTTGACCACTTCCAATGTGCCTTGATTCATGGACCTAACATTCTAGGTTCCTGTGCAATATTGTTCTTTACAGCATCAGATTTTAGTTCCATCACCAGTCACGTCCACAGCTGGGTGCTGTTTTTGCTTTGGCTCTGTCTCTTCATTCTGGAGTTATTTCTCCCCTGATCTTCAGTAGCATATTGGGCACCTACTGACCTGGGAAGTTAATCTTTCAGTGTCCTATCTTTTTGCCTTTTCATACTGTTCATGGGGTCCTCAAGGCAAGAATACTGAAGTGGTTTGCCATTCCCTTCTTCAGTGGACCACATTTTGTCATAACTCTTCACCATAAGCTGTCCGTTTTTGGTGGCCCTACATGGCATGGCTCATAGTTTCATTGAGTTATGGCTGTGGTCCATGTGATCAGTTTAATTAATCTTCTGTGGTTGTGGTATTCATTCTGTCTATGCTCTGATGGATAAGGATAAGAGGTTTATGGAAGTTTCCTAATGGGAGAGACTGACTGAGGGGGAAACTGAGTCTTGTTCTGATGGGTGGGGCCATGCTCAGTAAATCTTTAATCCAATTATTTATTGATGATGCTATTAAAGTGCTGCACTCAATATGCCAACAAATTTGGAAAACTCAGCAGTGACCACAGGACTGGAAAAGATCAGTTTTCATTCCTATCCTGAAGAAAGGCAATGTCAAAGAATGTTTGAACTACCACCCAGTTGCACTCATCTCACATGCTAGCAAAGAAATGCTCAAAATTCTCCAAGCCAGGCTTCAACAGTATGTGAACTGTGAACTTCCAGATGTTCAAGCTGGATTTAGAAAGGACAGAGGAACCAGAGATTAAATTGCCAACATTCTTTGGATCATTGAAAAAGCAAGAGAGTTCCAGAAAAACATCTACTTCTGTTTTATTGACTATGCCAAAGTCTTTGACTGTGTGAATGACAACAAACTGTGGAAGATTCTTAAAGAGATGAGAATACCAGACCACCTGACCTGCCTCCTGAGAAATCTGTATGCAAGTCAAGAAGCAACAGTTAGAACTGGACATGAAAGAACAACAGACTGGTTCCAAATAGTAAAAGAAGCGCGTCAAGGCTGTGTATTGTCACCCTGCTTATTTAACTTATATGCACAGTACATCATGAGAAATGCTGGGCTGGATGAAGCACAAGCTGGAATCAAGATTGCTGGGAGAAAAATCAGTAACCTCAGATATGCAGATGACACCACTCTTATGGCAGAAAGCAAAGAAGAAATGATGAAAGTGAAAGAAGAGCATGAAAAATTGGCTTAAAGCTCAACCTTCAGAAAACTAAGATCATGGCATCTTGTCCCATCACTTAATGGCAGATAGATGGAGAAACAGTGGAAACAGTGGCTAACTTTTATTTTTTTTGGCTCCAAACTCACTGTAGATGGTGACTGCAGCCATGAAATTAAAAGATGTTTGCTCTTTGGAAGAAAAGCTTTTGCCAACCGAGATGGTGTTTTAAAAAGCAGAGATGTTACTTTGCCAACAAAGATCAGTCTAGTCAAAGCTGTGGTTTGACGAGTAGTCACATATGGATGTGAGAGTTGGACTATAAAGAAAGCTGAGCACTGAAGAATTGATTCTTTTCAACTGTGGTGTTGGAGAAGACTCTTGAGAGTCCTTAGACTGCAAGGAGATCCAACCAGTCAATCATAAAGGAAATCAGTCCTAAATATTCATTGGAAGGACTGATGCTGGAGCTGAAACTCCAATAGTTTGGCCACCTGATGTAAAGAACTGACTCATTTGAAAAGACTCTGATGCTTGGAAAGGTTGAAGGTGGGAGAAGGAGACGACAGAGGATGAGGTGGTTGGATGGCATCACCGACTCGATGGACATGAGTTTGAGCAAGCTCCTAGAGTTGTGATGGACAGGGAAGCCTGGCATGTTGCCGTCCATGGGCTTGCAAAGAGTCAGACATGACTAAGTGACTGAACTGAATAATCAGGAGTATTAAACCATGTGTGCGCATGTGTCCTCAGTCCCTTGAGTCATGTCTGACTCTTTTGTGACCCTGTGGACTATAGCCTGCCAGGCTCCTCAGTCCATGGGATTCTCCAGGAAGGAATACTGGAGTAGGTTGCCATGCCCTCCCTCCAGGGAATCTTGCAAACCCAGGATTGAACCTGTGTCTCTTGAGTCTCCTGCATTGCAGGTAGATTCTTTACCACTGAGCCACCGGGGAAGCCCCTCTCTTAAACCATCCAGACACTTTAATCTTTTATTTTGCATCTTGTGGAAAGTAAGTGTTTTCTGACAGAACATTTCAGAGATGCTATTGTGTTATTAAAGAGATGTCCACAGCCCTTAGTTTTTCGTATAGAAGTATTCTGTAGTCGAATAAGTTTGGGAGGTATAAAGTTAAGCAGCTTTCTTTAGTGCAACTCATTCAGGATCTTTATTATGCTAATATGCTTTGTAAATCTCCAAAAGAAAAAAAATAGCATTTCTTTGGAATATTTTGAGGGACATGTTCCAAAATTAATTGTTAATTTATTGAAGTACTTTGAGAAACTACTTTAGCTTAAAACTATCAGTAAATGTTTTACTTTAAAAAAGTTGAAAACAGGAATGTGGGTGTCAGTAATTTTCTCCATTTCTTCAAGAAGCTAATCAATCAGAATTATTTTCTGAACTCTGTAAACTTAATGAACTCGAAAAAGGAAAAAAAATGTATGTATGTGTGTGACCAATTTATATATATATATTTTTAAGACTGTTTGAAAGTATACATTATTATGTACAGAACACAACATGGTTTAAGTATTAGATATTGATTTTTCTTGGTATGTTCAGCTGTGATATTCTTGTTGATCATACAATTCACTGTGATACTTATGTTTTTTAATTGAATTTTATAAATACACAGTAGCTTAGAGAAAAAGTATAGCAATGTCAGCTGAAAGAGAAAAGGAAAACAAAGATAAAGGAGGAAACTAAGTGGGCCCTGAAAGAAGATGATGTGGGACGTTTCTGGAATTTTGGAGTCGGGGAGGTCAGATTTGTTGAACAGTAGAATGGGGCATCCTTTGTTTCCAAAATTAGGCTTTGAATTTAGTGGATGCCTCTCCCTCTTGTATGCATTTAGACCTAGGAGCTTCTGGGAGAAATGGTACCGACACCTTGATGGCTGAGATTTAAAGGTGTAAAAGTGTATCTGACTGATTAGAGTGGAACTGGCTGAGTGAAGCTTGCCGTTTTTAAGCTTGAGTTCCTCAAGAAGAGATTCTGTGCAGCAGGAGAAGCTGGGCCAGTGAACAATACTGAATGCCAAAGTCTAAATAATGTGAGGAAAGTGAATTTCAGTCCCACTGTGCACTAAATTCCAGAACCTCTCTAGCTGCCATTCTGGCTCTCAGAGGACATCTGGAGACTGCTGAGTGCTATAACAAAGAGCCATTAAAGAGCTCTTACACATGGGGCCGTGGAACTTGTTAGCGTCGTACCCCTAACTGGGACTGGTTTAGAGGGGCCTAGTAGAAGTTTTGTGTGTGTGCACATGAACCTACATGGGCGTGTGCATGGTATATGATGTGCATGCATTCATGCTTCATCACTGCTGTTTCCACTGGGGACTGTTCGTCTTCCATTCCATGTGGTTCTGAGAGGGTCTATCAATCTCATAGTCCACCGTTGCCTAGCAACAAGGCTGGGCCCAGTTCTGGCCTAGCTCATCAGGATAGTCTATCTGCCTAGTCAACAGGGGTAATAGTTCAGGGGTGGATGTGCAACCCAAGCAGGATCTACCTGAGTGCTTCATGAGTTGAATACACTCACAATAGAGTGAAAAGAAATATTTGCTTACTTACAAATACCAGCATGAATTTGTGTTTGGTTTCCCTTTTATTGTTTAAATTTTTATGTTATATTGGAGTGTAGTTGATTAACAATGTTGTATTAGTTTCAGGCATACAGCTGCTGCTGCTGCTAAGTCACTTCAGTCGTGTCCGACTCTGTGCAACCCCATAACGGCAGCCCACCAGGTCCTCTGTCCACAGGATTCTCTAGGCAAGAATACTGGAGTGGGTTGCCATTTCCTTCTCCCAATTTTTTTTAGTAATTGGCTGAGTAATACTCCATTGTGCATATGTACCTCACCTTCTCTATGAATTCCTTCTATATGGACATTTAGGTTGCTGCCATGTCTTGGCTATTGTAAACACTACTACAGTGAACATTGGGGTGCATCTGTCCTTAAGAAATCATGGTTTTCTGTGGATATATGTCCAGGAGTGGGATTGCTGGATTATATGGTAGCTCAACTGTTAGTTTAAGGAACCTCCATACTATTCTCCATAGTGACTGTACCAGTTTTACTTTCCAACCAACAGTGAACAAGGATTCTATTTTTTTCTCCACCCTCTCCAGCATTTATTATTTGTGTACTTTTTGATAATGACCATTCTGACTGGTGTGAAGTGATATCTCATTGTAGTTTTGACTTGCATTTCTCTAATGATTAACAATGTTGAGCATATTTTCATGTGCCTCTTAGCCATCTGTTTGGAGAAATGTCTGTGTTGGTCTTCTGCTCATTTTTTGATTGGGTTGTTTGTTTTCTAGATACTTAGCTATATGAGCTGTTTGTAAATTTTGGAGGTTAATTCCTTGTCAGTCACATTGTTTGCAAGTATTCTTGCAAAAAAAATAACACACACACGCACAGTGGGGGTTTTTTGCTTTGTTTTGTTTTTGGCTTCCTTTGTTATGCAAAAGCTTTTGAGTTTAATTAGGTCTCATTTGCTTTATTTTTGTTTTTATTTCTGTTACTCTGGGAGACAGATCAAAAAAGATATTGGTGCAATTTATGTCAAAGATATTTTGCCTATATTTTCCTCAAAGCATTTTATAGTGTCCAATCTTACATTTAGATCTTGAATCCATTTTGAGTTTATTTTTGTGGTGGCTCACATGGTAAAGAATCTGCTTGCAGTGCAGGAGACCCAGGTTTGAGCCATGGGTCAGGAAAATCCTCTGGAGATGGGCATGACAACCCACTCCGGTATTCTTGCCTGGAGAATTCCATGGGTAGAGGAACCTGGTGGGATATAGTCTATGCGATGGCAAAGAGTTGGGTATGACTGAGCAACTAACCCTTTCACTTTCATATGATGTTAAATGCTGTATTTGTTTCATTCTTTTATATGGTGCTGTCTGGTTTTCCTAGCATCACTTACTAAAGAAACTATCTTTACTCCATTATATAGTCTTACCTCCTTTGTAATAGATTAATTGACTATAGGTGCATGGGTTTATTTCTGGGTTTCTATCCTGTCCCATTGATCTATATTTCCATTTTTGCGTTATTACCATGCTGTATTGATGACTGTCTTTGTAGTATAATCTATAGTCAGAGAGCCTGATTGCTCTAGCTCCATTTTCCTTAAGATTGCTTTGGCTATTTGGGGGTCTTTTGTGTCTCTCTAAATTTAAAAAGTTTTTGTTCTAGTTCTGTGAAAAACGTCATTGGTAATTTAATAGGGATTTCATTGAATCTGTAGATTGCCTTGAGTAGTACAGTCATTTTGACAGTATTGATTCTTTTAATCAAAGATTGTGGTACATCTTTCTGTTTGTGTCAACTTTAGTTTCTTTCATCAGTGTCTTATAGCTTTCTGAGTACAGGTCTTTTGTCTCCTTAGGTAGATTTACTCCTAGATATTTTATTATTTTTGATACAATGGTAAATGAGATTGTTTCCTTAATTTCTCTTCCCAATTCTTCATTGTTAGTGTATAGGAATGCAAGGGATATCTGTGCATTAATTTTGTATACTACAGTTTTACCAATTTACTGATAACCTCTAGTAGTTTTCTGGTAAAGCAGCTTTAGAATTTTCTTTGTATGGTATCATGTCATCTGCACACAGCGGCCATTTTACTTCTTTTCTAATTTGTATTCCTTTAACTTCCTTTTCTTCTATGATTGCTGTGGCTAGGACTCCAAAAACTATATTGTATTAAAGTGGTGAGAGTTGACATCCTTGTCTGGTTCCTGATCTCAGAAGAAATGCTTTCAGTTTTTCACCCCTGAGTATGTTAACTGTAGGTTTGCCATATATGGCCTTTATTATGTTGAGGTATGTTCCTTCTGTACCTACTTTCTGGAGAATTTTTATAAGTTGGTATTTAATTTTGTCAAAACCTTTTTCTGCATCTATTGAGATTATATAGTTTTTATCCTTCAGTTTGTTGTAGTGTATGAAACTGACCGATTTGCAGATATTGAAAAATCCTTGCATCCCTGGAATAAATCACACTTAATCATTGCATCTGCCTGCAATGCAGGAGACCTGGGTTCAATTCCTGGGTCAGGAAGATCCCCTGAAGAAGGAAATGGCAACCCACCACAGTATTCTTGCCTGGAGAACCCCATGGTCAGAGAAGCCTAGTAGGCTAGAGTCCACAGGGTTGCAAAGAGTTGGACATGACTGAGTGACTTCACTTCTTCACTTCAATCATCGTATATGATCCTTTTGGGACTTCCTAGGTAGTGCTGCTAGTAGTAAAGAACCTACCTGCTAGTACAGGAGACGTAAGAAATGTGGGTTCAATCCCTGGGTCAGGAAGATCCCCTGGAGGGAGGGCCTGGCAACCCATGCCAGTTTCTTGCC
The DNA here is from genome assembly GCA_006410875.1 of Neotragus pygmaeus. Taxonomy (NCBI): domain Eukaryota; kingdom Metazoa; phylum Chordata; class Mammalia; order Artiodactyla; family Bovidae; genus Neotragus; species Neotragus pygmaeus. Next base: position 592,186 of record SJYV01024592.1, on the reverse strand, counting down.
TGAAGAATCCCATGGGCAGAGAAGCCTGGTGGACTGTGGCCATAGGGTCACAAAGAGTTAGACAGGGTGAGTTGCCTTAGCACACACAGCAGAGCAAGATCCTTTTAATATTAGATTTGGGTTGCTAGCCCTTTGTTGAGAATTTTTCCATCTATGTTTATCAGTGATATTGACCTATAATTTTCTCTTTTGTGTCATCTTTGGTTTTGGTATCATAGAATGAATCATAGACTAGAATGATTCTATAGAATAGAATGATTCATTCACTCATAGAATGAATTTGGGATTTTTCCTTCCTCTTCAATTTTTTTTAGAATAGTTTCAGAAGGATGAGTGATGACTTTTCTCTAAATGTTTGATAGAATTTACCTGTAAAGCCATCTCATCCTGGACTTTAGTTTGTTGGGAGTTTTAAAATCACAGTTTCAATGTCAGTACTTGTGGTTGTTCTGTTAATATTTTCTCTTTCTGGTTCAGTCTTGGGAGATTGTACCTTTCTAGGAATTTGTCCATTTCTTCTAGGTTATCCATTTTATTGGCATATAGCTGCTTGTAAGTAGTCTCTTAAGATCCTTTGTATTTTCATGGTGTTCATTATAACTTTTTGTAAACAGCTTTTTAATAACTATTTATTTTTGGCTGTCTTGGGTCTTTGTTGCTGTGCGGGGTTTTCTTTAGTTGTGGTGAGTGGGTGCTACTTTCTAGTTGTGGTGTGTAGGCTTCTCACTGTGGTGGCTTCCCTTGTTGCTCAGCAGTCTCTAAAGCATGCAGACTTCAGTTGTTGTGGCTCCTGGGCTCTAGAGCACAGGCTTGATGGTTGTGATGCACAGGCTTGGTTGCTGTGCAGCTTGTGGGATCTTTCCAAATCAGGAATTGAACCTGAGTCTCCCTCATTGGCAAGAGGATTCTTTACCACTGAGCCACCAGGGAAGCCCATGACTTCTTTCCCCATTTTATTGATTTGAGACCTTTCCTTCTCTTTACTGATGAATCTGCCTAAAGGTTTATCCGTTTTGTTTATCTTTGTGAAGAATCGCCCCTAATTTCATTGATCCTTTCTGTTGTTTCTTTCATCTCAGGTTCTTTCATTTCTGCTTTGATCTTGTGGTCTCTTTCCTCCTACTAGCTTTTAGTTTTGTTTTTTCTTTCTCTAGTTGATTTAGGTGTAACATTAGGATGTTTATTTGAGATTTTTATTATTTCCTGAGATATTTATTTTCCAGTTCGTGGGTCACCCACCCAGCAGATATTTGATTTTATTTTATAGAGGTTGGTCCTCTCCTACCATCTCACTGTGGCTTCTTCTTTGTCTTTGGATGTAGAATATATGTTTTAGTGAGTCCCAGCCTTTGTGTTGTTGTTGATGGTTGTTCAGCAGTTGGTTGTGATTTTGGTGTTTCTGTAAGAAGACATGAGTTCATATCTTGTCTCTGCCCGAAGACCATGCTTCTTTTTACAAGGAGACAAGAAATGGGTGATGCCTTTGGCAGCTATTTTCATCAGGATCTTGAGGAGCATGACATGAGGGAACCAGGAAAAGCTGATTGATGTTTAGATTAGCCACAGCTGTGAAGAGTTTCTAGGGCTTCCAGCAAAGTTACCAGTGGCATTTTCTGTCCATTTGCACCACTGGGAAAAACAGCAACCAGTCATGGACCATAGTGGGACATGGACTATGGTCAGCTGATGGAAGATAGGGGTATAGAAATGAAATTTGACCTCTAGGAGCTTTATTTGAAGTATTCCTCCCTTGGAGTGTGAAGGGTAAGAACAATGACAAATATTTCATAGTTCAATTCAGTCCAGTCACTCAGTTGTGTCCGACTCTTTCAACCCCTTGAACCACCGCACGCCACGCCTCCCTGTCCATCAGAAACACGGAGTTCACCCAAACCCATGTCCATTGAGTTGGTGATGCCATCCAACCATCTCATGCTCTGTCTTCTCCTTCTCTTGCCCTCAATCTTTCCCAGCATCAGCATCTTTTCCAATGAGTCAGCCCTTCACATCAGGTGGCCATAAGTATTGGAGTTTCAGCTTCAACATCAGTCCTTCCAATGAACACCCAGGNACACACACACACACACACACACAGAGACACTTTCTAGTGGTAAGAGACAAACAATGAACAATTTAATAAACAATTAAAGAAAATATGTAAAATGAACGTGATAAGCACTGGGGAGAAAACAAAAGCAGGGAAAGGAGAACCAATGAGGGGTGGGGTTAACTGTCATTTGCAAGGGAGGCTGGAAGAAGTCTTAATGTGGAGATGGCATTGGAGCAAAGTCCTAAAGGAGGAAAGAGAGTGAACCACTGGAGAGAGGATCATTGGAGGGAAAGTGCTCCAAGCAGAGGAAATGGCCAGGGGAAATTTCCTGGGGTAGGAGTAAGCCTGGTGGGGCTTTGTGGTCCAGCCATAAGGCTGATGTTGCTGGAGCTGAAGGATGAGGGAGGACAGCAGAGGAAGACAAGTTCTGAGAATTAGGAGTACCCATCAGGTGGGGTCATGCAAGTCTTTGTGAAGACTTTGGCTTTTACTCATTGCAAGGTTCTAGCTGAAGGTGATCCGAATCATGTTTCAGAAGGACCGCATTGCCTGTTTTAAGAATAGATGGGAGGAATGGGGTGTTGCAAAAACAAACAGCCAAACCAGTTGTTTCGCTGCAAGTTTTATTTTTGTTTTAGGTTTGAAGGATTCATTAACAAAAGACACTACTCAACACACACACAATAAACAATTTCAGTGTTTAATAGAGGAGTATTTAACTTAAGTATACAATCATTAAAAGAAAAGAGAAATAGAAACAATAGAAAACAGTAACACCACAGATATCACAAAATTAGGTCAACCAGCATCGAGACGAATAGTGCTGGGAAGTCCCTCATTAATAGCAATCTGCAGTCCCCGTTGGGAAAAGGTTCTGTGCAGTGTGTCTACTCCAGGGGTGAGACTTCAGATTGCAGTTTCAGGGGCTCCTGCTTATAATTCCATCATCAGTTTGCAGGCAAAAATGCAGCTTTGGTTTTATTTTAACATTTTTACAATGCTGTTTGTTTCACCTTGTGAAACATAGGATTTCGTGAGACCCTGAGGGGTTGACCAGACCTCCAAGGGCTCAAGACTTCTAAGGGCCACTCACTTTGACTTATTGTACTTGCAGGCAGGCATGGAGTCTGGGCAATGTCCAGGCAGGTCAGAAGCAGGTCAAAGGCCTGAACAAGAACAACACTTGGTAAGACACATCTGTAAAAAATCGTGGTGGCTTGGACCAGGGTAACCGTGTTAGAGGAAAAGAGTGATCAATTTGGGGATGATTTATAAGCCACGGCCAACAAGATGGGCAAGAACAATCCCAAATGGACATCTCTGATTGGCTTCTTTCTCATGTACCAGTCCCACAATTTTAAACTGTGTCTGGACAATGCCACCTGATGACTTTTTAGCACTCCAGATTTATCATGCCCCTAACACCAATCCCATTCTTAATATTTTTCCCCCTGGACATAGGAACTTAGAACCATGTAAATCTTCCTCACATTCACACAGAGTAGTTGATAAATTCTCAAGATTCTTTCTGCCTTGCCTCTGAATCCACTGCTAGTACTACTGGGGTACTGAAGTTAGTCTTCCCTAGTCTCCCTCTTGAAGATTCAACTCCACTGATACTGAATGTCTATTATGGACAAAGCCCTGCTGGAAATGCAAGGAGGGGTTGAATGCAACCCAGCCGTCCAGGTGGCTTGCTAATAATGAGATGAGATGGTAGCAAGACAGGAAGTCTCTTGCTGGTCACACAGCAGCATCCCAAGACTTGGGTCTCCAGACTTCGATCACACCAGGACTGGGGGTGGTGCTCAGAGCTCCCATGAATGCTGAGTTGGCAGAGGTGGGCTTTAGCCATATCACATCCCTTTTACATCCCGGCTCTTGCCATGTCCTTGGCCTGCTGATGAAAAAACCAACAGTCATCATCCCAAAGAGTCTGGACTTGCTGTAGTGCAGAGCCATGAATTCTGATTCACATGCTCAGAGCTTGAGCCTCAGTTCTACCACCCATTCATTCCAGGCCTTTGATGAGCTGATTAATTCTCTCCGAGCAAGATTCCTGGAGTTTAAAGGTAGTAAATATAAACTGGCTTGCAGAGTCAGCATTTCATAAACAGTAATGTGTACGGGGGGGCCTTCCCAGGTGGTGCTAGTGGTAAAGAGCCCGCCTGCAAATGCTGGAGAAATAAGATACTCAGGTTCGATCCCTGGGTAGGGAAGATCATCTGGAGAAGGGCATGGAAACCCACTCCAGTATTTGTGCCTGGAGAGTCCCATGGACAGAGGAGCCTAGCCATCTACAGTCCATGGGGTCACAAAGAGTTGGACACGACTGAGTGACTTAGTACATATTCTGCATATTGGATGTTATATCTCCTCTTTTGGTAAAACTCTATGATATACTCAATTAGTTTTCCTAAAACACATCTAGGTTTGCTACGTTGCCTGTGTGGTAATTTATCTTAAAAGAAAAGCCTCAAGGAATGTAATGTATACGTGTGTTTTTAAACTTTAATCCATATTTATTTTTAGATATTTGACATCTTCAAGCCTTTTCAGCAATAGAAGCCACCTTCTCTTCCTTTAAAGACCAGAAAATAGAAAGAAACTTTTTTCCCATCTTCTTATTTCTTTTGGGATAACTCAGTAAATTAGAAAGTATTGTATCTTGTGCCTTAAACGTTCCTGGGTTGGGCAATAGGAGTTACAAGTACATAATATTTGTCCTCTGTTTTTCAAGGGAGACTTCCCTGGTGGCTCAGACGGTAAAGCGTAAGGGTCTCATAGTCCAATGGGAGAGACTGGATTCCTATATAAAACATTAAGAGCAATACAGTTGCAAGAGAAAATCTAAGCAATGAGATGATTATGTGAAAAAATAAAAGAAGGCTCGCACTGAATACCAAAGATTGAATAGACTGGGCTTGGTGAAAGGCAGGGAGAGGAAAGTCCAGTTTATGTTGATGCTGTGCTCTGATGTCTAATGCCCTGTTACAGATTATTTACCTAGTAAATGTCTCATTCTGAAAAATCCACATTTAACACTGTTATACTCAATTGAATTCAAAAATTCATTTTAGAACCTTTACCCGTCCCTTCCTACAGGACCCCTTTGTAGCCCCCAGCTTGGAAATTTCAGCTTTCCCTGTTATTTCCAGTATTCTCAGCTGAAAGTGGGACCTGCATTAGGCAGACAAATCCTGATAAGGAAACTGGGGTCACAAGTCAGCTTTTCTTTTCCCTGGAAGTTTTCAAACACCCAAGTAGAGCAAAGTTTTTCTTCATGGAACCCAAATTGCTTAGGTATCCAGTTTAAAGCCAGCAGGTTCCTATTATGCAATTTGTTCCCACTATTTCTCTCACTTCACACTAGAATGTTGATCTTAAACAACTGTCTCTTTTACAAAAATACACAGGGCATCTTTTAACACAGTATCTCTTTTTATTTCATTTGGCTGGGGACAGGACGTTTTGTAAAAGGGAATTTAGAACTTAACTGAATTTGGGTTAATCTCTCTTGAAAATAAAAGGTAGATTACTGTTTCTCTTCCTTTTCCTAGAAGTGAGATCTAAATTCAGTTTTATTTCTCAGAACTTATTGGACTTGTGTCTGGGCTCTCTCAAGGTAACAGAAAGCTCTTTTCTTAAAACCCAATGGCGCCCTCAAGTGGCATAAGCTTTGCTTCTTAGAAAGTCGAGAAATTATTTTTTCAGTGACAAAGCTGCAGTTAGGNATATCTTCTGCTTCTGTTAGGTCCCTACCATTTCTGTCCTTTACTGAGCCCATCTTTGCATGAAATGTTCTCTTGGTATCTCTAATGTTCTGGAAGAGATCTCTAGTCTTTCCCATTCTATTGTTTTCCTCTACATCTCTGCACTGATCGCTGAAGAAGGCTTTCTTATCTCTCCTTGCTATTCTTTGGAACTCTGCATTTAAATGTGTATATCTTTGCAAGCAAATGTTGGAAATTTCTATAAAAGTGATTGTCTTACAAATAGTGAAATTTCTATGAGCACATGCAGTGGGTAGTACTGCTTTTATGATTTAAGATACAGTTTTAAGTGTAATTTCAGACTACTTAAATTGAGAAAGAAGTGTGAAGAAAGGCAATTCCAGGAAGAGGAAAATATAGCCAGTGAAACTTTGGTGTATTCATAAGGTTTGAGAATATCTAGCTGATTACACAAGGCGAAACTTTGGACAAGGTTGTGAGAAATAAGGCTGGCATTCTGAAGGAGATCAGCCCTGGGATTTCTTTGGAAGGACTGATACTAAAGCTGAAACTCCAGTACTTTGGCTGCCTCATGCAAAGAGTTGACTCATTGGAAAAGACTTTGATGCTGGGAGGGATTAGGGGCAGGCAGAGAAGAAAATGACAGAGGATGAGATGGCTGGATAGCATCACTGACTCAATGGATGCGGGTCTGAGTGAACTCCGGGAGCTGGTGATGGACAGGGAGGCCTGGCGTGCTGCGATTCATGGGGTCGCAAAGAGTCAGACATAACTGAGCGACTGAACTGAACTGAATTACAAGAAGACTAGGTTATGATACAGCTTGTCAGAGAAGTTTACATTTAGTTTAGTATGAGATAAGAGGTAAATGGAGGGGTTTTATACTTATTCAACTTATTTTCAATCTAGGTAAAATCACACTTNTAACTGAGCGACTGAACTGAACTGAATTACAAGAAGACTAGGTTATGATACAGCTTGTCAGAGAAGTTTACATTTAGTTTAGTATGAGATAAGAGGTAAATGGAGGGGTTTTATACTTATTCAACTTATTTTCAATCTAGGTAAAATCACACTTCTTATTTTCCAGTTAGTCATTTGTGTTTTCACATTTCCTTATATAGCATAAGGTCCTCTATTTCTTATTCCTGCATTCCTGCCCCAACCACTCACTAATTTGTCTGAGAAGCAAGGGACTTACCCAATACAAAGGAGATTCATGCTGCTTCCAGACACCAGACAAGAAAAGAGGACTATACAGTCAGATTAATCCACATCCACTATTGGTTTGGTCACAGGCATTTCACCCAGACAAACGATGTTTCTCCTCCCCTCCTGCAAGGGTGCCCTTGTTAGTCCTGATATCTGATCAGAATAGAGGTGGGATTATCTTTGAGAATCAAGGATACAAATCTTAGATAAATATTTTGTCAGACATTGTTTCCTAAAACAGGACACTCTACAACAGTGGCTGGGTCTGAATTCCTGCTGACTCACAAGGGAGCAAGAGTGCAGAGATGTTCTTAGCGGGAGTACTCAAAATTCCACAAGCTCCACCTCCCAGCAGCTGATCGTGAAATAAACTTTGTTGCCCTGCTTCAGATTAGTTTCAAGTTTAACAATACTGAGTGTTTCTGAGGATGTGAATAATCTGTTAGCTTTATAGAATTCTGGTAGGAGTACAAATTGCTACACCCACCTTGCAAAAACAATTTCATGTCTAGCAAAGTTCAGGGATTTGCTTGTACTCAGAAATTCCATTTTCTAAGTATATACTCAAGAGCATGTTCATGACAGTGTTAGCAAAAGCAGGGGAAATGGTCAAGATGTACAGTAATGGAGCATGACTACATAAATAGTAATATGGTCACAGAGTGGATTAAAATTCAGCAGTGAAAATAAATGAACAAGAGCTGCACGTGTCAACATGGATAATTCTCACAGATGATGTTGAACAATTACAAAGGCAAGTCATAGAACACATGCAGTTTGAGGCCATATACATCATTTCAAAAATATGAAAAACCAAGCAACATGCAGTTAAAGGATATGTACATTAGCAGTAACTTCATAAACACAAGGGAATAATAAACACAAACTTCAGAATCCTAGTTCACACTTGAGGGAATGGAGAATGTTGTGACCGAAGACAGGCATATGGGAAGCTCCAAATATATTTTGACTTTATATAGTATAGTAACAGTCTTACCCATCAGCTCTGTATCTGTTGAACGTTTCTACTCTTCCAGCTTTTATCCTTCTTTCTTTTTTCACCTACTTCCTTTTTTTTTTTTCCTTTTCATTCTCTCTTTGCCACATCTCAAAGCTCAAAGTAATAGAGAAAGGTCAAGNTCTACCCAACTCTGTGAATCTCTTTGTGTGTTCTAAATGGTGAGAACACTCAGATAACTGATAACTGGCTGGATGTGTCTCTCTTCTTTTGATTCCCCCCTTTATCCTCCTGGCCACCTCTGTTTCCTTCCTCCCTCTTCTCTTCTCTGTATAACTCCGTGAACATATCTTAGTGGTCCAGACTGTGGAGTACACATAAGGAAGTGATTACTGACTAGGTTGCTCTCTCCTCTTTTGTTTCCACCTCATCTCATTCGGATCACCTCTAAGTCCCCCTCCATCTTCTCTTCTCCATGAAACTCTGGGAACCTCTCTGGGTGTCCCTCACTGTGGAGAAACTTTTCATCTTTAACCTAGATGTTCTATCAACAGTGATGTATAGATAGAGAAGTCTTGAGGCTACTGTAAACATAAGACTGAAAACCAGAGGCAGGAGCCTTAAGTACAAATCCTGAGAACACCAGAGAATTCTTGACTCCAGGGAACATTAACTGACAGGAGCTCATCAAAAGCCTTCATACATACACTGAAACCAAACACCACCCAAGGGCCAACAAGTTCCAGAGCAAGACATACCACACAAATTCTCCAGCAACACAAGAACATAGCACTGAGCTTCAATATACAGTCTGCCCAAGGTCACACCAAACCCACTCACATTTAATAACTCATTACTGGACACTTCATTGCACTCCAGAGACAAGAAATCCAGCTCCATCCGCCAGAACACCGACACAAGCTTCCCTAACCAGGAAACCTTGACAAGCCACTCATACAATCCAATCCACAGTGAGGAAACCCCACGATAGAGAGAACTCCACAAAGTGCCTGAATACAGAAAGGCCTCCCCAACACAGCAACCCAAGCCTCTGAGACGTGGGTGAGCAGTCCTCCCACCTGCTCTAAGATGGAGAAAACACTTCCTCTTGTCATTCAGCTCTGAGTCCCGTTGGTGTGTTTAGAGAGACCATATATCCTTTTGTATAAAATCACCTTTCAAGATGTGCTGTGCAGAACAAACAGGGGTTTCGGGTTTTTTTTTGGGGGGGGCAGTTGCTTCCCTACATGCATAGGTGACAAAACTCTCCCATGACAGATGTCACATTTTAGTATCCCAGGGGCCTCTCCCTTAGTCAGGACAGGTGTTATTCTCCCATCCTACAGCTGAGAAGACTGAGGCCCAGAAAGTATAAGTGACTTGAACTCAGGACTCCAAGGCCAGCCTCTCAGCAGTGACAGCACTGTCCCAACAAACACAGCTTAAGAACTCAGGGGGAGCTTGGGAAGCCTTTGAAGTCCAGTCCACATGGCCTCTTCTGGACCCTGCCTCCAGCTCCCAAGGGGTCTGGCCTCACAGTTCTCAGGGCAGGGAAAGGACAGACCCTGGCCCTGAGGAGCCTGGGTCATCGGCAACTCTCCACCTCTGCCCCCAGGTGGCCGCGAACTCTGGCTGGCATCACAGCCTACCAGTCCTGCCTGCAGTATCCCTTCACCTCGGTGCCCCTGAGCGGGGGAGCCCCTGGCACCCGAGCCTCCCGCCGGTGTGACCGCGCTGGCCGCTGGGAGCCGGGGGACTACTCCCACTGCCTGTACACCAACGACATCACCCGGGTGCTCTACACCTTCGTGCTGGTGAGGCCGGGACGGGGGTGGAGGCCACGGGGAAGGGGAAGGGGCGAAGCTGGCTGGCCCCACGGGGCTGGGGGCCCCTGCATCCTTGGGAGGCATGGCGAGGAGCCATGAGGCCAGCGCTGTGTCTCTCTCTCGTCTCCTCTTCCAGAGGATTCAGACTCCCCAGGGCCACACTCGGGACAGGAGGGCCACCCCGATCATCTTTGTCCCCCAGTACAGCAAGGTCCGCCTTAAGAGGAAAGCGTGACGTCGTCCCATTGTCCTTAGGGGTGGCGCAGCTGGAGGGCGGCCGAGTCGTGCAGACCTCTCTCTTTACATCTGCCTTTCCCATCAGGATCAGACTCAGACGTGGGCAGGACCCTGCTCCCCAGGCCCTGTCACTGAGTGACAGCCCAGAGAAGGGGGCTCCTGGGGGGCATTTTGGGGGAGAAGGAGCCGGATTGGATGGTGCCCTCTCCTCCCCTCTCCAACCCAGATGCCCATCAACGCCTCCAACGCGCTGACCCTGGCCCACCAGCTTCGAGTGTACACGGCCGAGGCCGCCAGCTTCTCCGACATGATGGACGTCGTCTATGTGGCTCAGATGATCCAGAAGTTTCTGGGTTATGTCGACCAGATCAAAGAGGTGAGATTCAGTCGGGCCTCTGGGTCCCTTGGAAATCACCCGCCCGCCCTCAACCGCTCAAGCCTCTGTGCCCCAGCCCCGCTCCTGCAGGCCGTGACNTATAAGGGTGGGCTTCTGTGAATTTCTGACCAAGTCCCATATTCAGTGATATCAGATTGGTAGCTTGAAATTGGCTGTGGTGGAGTGTATGTACATGTGGAAATAGGCAAACACTACAACTCAGGCCTTTTTTTTCTTGAGTGTTGGTTGTTAAACATTAATTAGTACACCAGTACATCACCAGTTCATATTGTTTTTATGATTTGTCATCCTAAAGAATAAGTTCAATTTATAATATATATTAATGTAAGTGTGTTAAATATGTGTGTACCTATTTAAAACCAAAATAGCATGGTTGGCACTATAAGTTCTCAAAATGTGTTAGCCGTTAGTATTTCTGAGGTGTGTTTATTTCATTTTTCACATTTATATTCCTTCCTCCCTTTCTACTTGAGTTCTATTTCTTTTTCTCCTCCCTCTTTCCCTTCTCCCACTCCCACACCCAAAGTAGGGTTTATGGGGAATATGACAATAACTTTCTGCCATAAGGGTGGTGTCAGCTGCATATCTGAGATTATTGATATTTCTCCCGGCAATCCTGATTCCAGCTTGTNATTATTCCAGGTCAGTAATATAAAAAATATCCATTTGAGATATATTATCTTCCATTTAAGTTTCTATTCCTATGATAAAGTCAATGATCACAATAATCACCATGTAAACTTATATTTTTTGAAATTAATTCTTTGTTAGATTTCTGAGTATGTCAAAATCCATTAAGACATTGAACAACTTGAACCCACAAGATGTAGAACAACTGACTATTCTGGGCACCACTCTTGGAAGTGGGGAGGTGGGGAAGGAGGCGCTCTATTGGAGCTTTTTCTTTAAGAAGTGACGTCTTTCAAGCACCTAACATGGACCCAAGATTTTATGTGGTGAACTTTTTTGCATGTATCCTGTGGTCAGACATGAGTACTTGGTTTAGCAGACAGTGCCTCCTTGCTCTGGGCCAAATGAACTTCATCCAGGCATTGTGTAACTCTGTCAATTCGTGGAACAACAGGCAACTGGAATAAAAAGGATGACAACATCCTTTTAAGATGTTTTAAGATGTTCAAAGGTTCCATTACTTGGAGCTGATTGTCTGGAGACAAGCATCTGGGCATTACCATTCAAGGAGGCTCCTGAATAGCTGTCAGGCCTAATCGGTGTGAGAGATGAAAGAGTGACCCAAGGTTAAAGGCTCCACGTCTGCTGCAAATCCCCTGAGTTATCTGATCTGTCCAGTGGCACAGACTTTCTGCAAAGGAAGCATTATTTTATAGCTGACCCTTTAACAAAGGGGATATAGCAACTGTTAGTAAATGCAGTAAGTAGTTGTTCTGGGATCATGCTGCCTGGATTAATCTGTATAGAGGTTTTTTTCTTTTACCTTTGGAAGGATAGACACACATCTGGAAAACTCACACAAACTATGCACTAAGAAGCACTGCACTGTAGTGTGGATTACTGCCTGGGTTCCGAAGGGGACACACATCCACACAGAAGGATGCCACAAGCCTCGAGCTCTACACACTGGTCAGCTGCCTCCAACCAGAGTTCTGCCTGGGAGAATTAGAGTCTCTGCCACACTTGTAGAAATTTGGGTAAATCTTTCTCTGGGCTTCAGTGTTCTCATCTGTAAAACAAAACAATCTGTCAAAAGAGGCAGTTTGGACTGGTTGGTAAATCATTGGCAGACCGTCATTTCCCCTTCTTGTACCAATAACATGAGTCATGGCATTTCCACCGGTCCTTGTACAGCCTCAGAATTCTCAACAGCAATTGGTTTGAATTAGCAGATGAGAGGAAGGCCATTTGACCTACTTGAAATTTAGTGATGCCTCAGGTCCTGAAAAGGGCCAGCAGTCAAAGCTTAGTGGCATTGACTCAGGGTGGCATTTCTGGCACAACGTGGTTTCATTGCCATCAGCAGGAANAATTAGCAGATGAGAGGAAGGCCATTTGACCTACTTGAAATTTAGTGATGCCTCAGGTCCTGAAAAGGGCCAGCAGTCAAAGCTTAGTGGCATTGACTCAGGGTGGCATTTCTGGCACAACGTGGTTTCATTGCCATCAGCAGGAAAGAGTGGGAACAATAATGCCATGACAGTTTTTGGAGGAAGCCTGGGGTTTCAGAGAGGGCATGCGTGTCACTCCAGGGAAGAGGAGTGCACGTCAGAGCCAGAACCTGAGAGCAGAAAATACAGCAACTGAGATGCGGTGTTCATGGGTATATGCCTCAGTCAACCCAAAATATACCAGGAAAGAGGGTGATGGAGTCTTGTCAATAGTAGGAGGAGGGAGAGTTAGAGAAAAATCTTTATAGTGATACCCTCCCACAATGTCCCCTTTAAAATCTAGGCTGCTACTTTCTGACAAGATTTCATTTATATGACTACCTGTATTATTACTACATAAGAATCAATGAACAGAATTCTGAAGTGAAATTCCAAGTGCTGAAGCAGACCACAGAGATCATCTCATCCATTGATTCCCAAATGCTTTTACCTGCACCAGGACCAGACTGGTTTCATTAGAGCCTTTGAGAGTTTTTAAAAAATAGGATTCCTGAGCCCAGTTCTCAAAGATTCCAATTTAGGAGGTTGGCCTGGTTTTAACAAGTTACTAGTGGTAAAAAAAAACAAAAACAAAAAAACACCTGCTTGCCAGTGCAGGAGATATAAAGGACATGGGCCTGATCCCTGGGAGGGGAAGATCCCGTGGAGGAGGAGATGGCAGCCCTCTCCGGTATTCTTGCCTGGGAAATCCCATGATCAGAGGGATCTGGTGGGCTGTAGTCCATAGGATTGCAGGGTCAGGCTCCACTGAAGTGACTGAACACAGATGATTGCCATGATCATCCATAGTCTTTCTTTGTCACTTACTATGCCTGAAGCTTGTCAGTGATGACCCATCTCACTTCTAGGCTGTGATTTTTAAAGAGAAAAGGAAACAGCTTGACCTCATCCTGCTGGCATTCTGTACACAGTGGTCTTAGGATGGGTTCCCCAGAAGGAGACCCTGAGACATGGAGTGTGTGTACGTGAGTCATTAAGACAGTGGTCCCAGGACAACCTAACAAGGTAGCGAGGGAAACCCGATGTGGAAGGAGAGGAAATCAAGCAATCTCTGGCCACGTCCAACCCCAGCCTGACTTCGAGGCACACTGGAGTGTAACACACATCAGACTGTCCTGCTGGAGGCAAGACACCTGTCTTTCATACTTCCTCTCCAGTCTGGCATTGACCAAGGGCCATCCCAGCAGGATGTAAACTCTAGATAGCCAGCTTCTGCATGAGTAAACAGTGCATCTAAAAAGGGTCACAGGTGGGACCCTCTAGAAGCCAAAGCATGGTGGGACTGGGGGAAAAGTGTGCTGAAACAGTAAAAGAATCTGAGGGAATCTGCCAGAGCAACAACAGTGTCTAGCATGGCAGGTCTAGGATTTATTTTAAAAAGGGTTTTGTACCTTTTGTTGTTTAGTTGCTAAGTCCTATACAACTGTTTTAATGCCATGGACTGTAGCCTGCCAGGCTCCTCTATCATTGGGCTTTTCCAGGCAAGAACACTGGAGTGGGTTGCCATTTCCTCCTCCAGGGGATCTTCCCAACCCAGGGATCTAAGTTGGGTCTCCTGCATTGGCACATTATTTCTCTTTACCACTGAGGCACCAGGAAAGCCTCTTTGTACATTTTTGTTGTATGTTTTGTTCAGTCTCCCCAGTTATGTCCGATTCTTTGTGACCCGCTGGATTGCAGCCAGGCTTCCTTGCCCTTCACTATGTCCTGGAGTTTGTTCAAACTCATGTGCATTAAGTCGGTGATGCTATCTAACCATCTCATCCTGTGCTGCCCTCTTCTCCTTTTGCCTTCAATCTTTCCCAACATCAGGGTTTTTTTTCCAATGAGTTGTCTGTTCACATCAGCTGGCCAAAGTATTGGAGCTTCAGCTTTAGCATCAGTCCTTCCAATGAATATTCAGGGTTTATTTTCCTTAGGATGACTGGTTTGATCTCCTTGCTGTTCAAGGGACTTTCAAAGGGGGATTCAGGATTGGGAGCTTGTGTACACCTGTGGTGGATTCATGTCGATGTATGGCAAAGCCAATAGAATATTGTAAAGTAAAATTAAAAAAAAAAAAAAAAAGAGTCTTCTCCAGCACCACAGTTTGAAAGCATCAATTCTTTGGTGCTCAGTCTTCTTTATGGTTCAACTCTCTTTGAGTCTTTTACATGACTCCTGGAAAAACCATAGCTTTGACTATATGGGCCTTTGTAGGCAAAGTGATGTCTTTGCTTTTTAATTTGCTGTCTAGGTTTGTACACTGTAGGACATCATAAATCACTATGAGGATCTGAGGCAAGTAGCAGACTAATACCTCAAAAAAATGCAAATGCTTATACCAGCGAGGATGCACAGGTCTCCAAACCCATGAGGCCTGTGTTAAAAATAGCAGTTCTAGTGTGTCTGGGAGGCTTTGGTGAAGTTATCCTAACTAACTTCCTAGGCCTCCTTTCCCACAATTCTGGTCTCCGAAGAAATGCCATATGCTGTGGTACACTGATCTCATGTTACTTCATTAGTATTAGAAGAGGAAGGTGTTTTTCCAACCTTCCTGGTTCAAAGATGGAGCAGCACTGCCATATGACCTCAGGAAAGCTTCAGTCCTATTAGCTAGAATGACATGAGGATAATGAATAATAACCTCTGTTAACTGAGAAGCCTCCTTCGGGAGAGAAGGTGCGTAGACTTGAGACCCAGAGAATATGGATCACAGGTCTCCTTGGAAAGTGAGGGTGAACTCAGAAAATCAACACCCAGCCTGCAGGGTCTGCTGCAGGGTCTGGCACATATGTGGCAGCTTTTCACCTCTTTGTGGTTCACTTATGACCTCTCTGGGTGCCACATCTATTTAATTAACAACACAGGCAACTTCTGCCTTCCTCATTTTGGAGACATTCCCAGAGCCTTGTCTTGACAGGTCAGGCTCAAAATGACAGATGGGGCTAGAGTCTCACTCCCCTTCCTCCACCCCATCAGAATTCATCTGTTGCCCTCTCTCCCGACCTTGGAGGACACGGCCTTGTTACTAGGCTGCTGCCTTTAGGAGCTGCGGGCTCCACCTGATTGGAATCTCAATGGCAATTAACGGAAAAGATTCTACCTCATCATCTGGGTTTAAACTTCTAGGATTATTTGTATCTAAATTGATTATTTTCCCTTTATTGTTTGAAAATTTTATGAGTGTATATTGCTTTACTATAAAAAATAAACTACCAATATTAGAAATAAAAAAAAATATAAAATAGAATGCAGAATATGGTTCCATTCACAGAGAAATATGTTTTTAAGTATCCTTATATATGGGGCTTCCCAGCTGGCTCAGTGGTAAAGAATTTGCCTGCAGTGCAGGAGACGCAGGTTTGATTCTGGGTCAGGAAAACCTCCTGGAGAAGGGAATCGCAATCCACTCCAGTATTCTTGCCTGGGAAGTCCCATAATCAGAGGCGCCTGCTGGGCTACAGTCCATAGGGTCACAAGATAGTCTTATATGACTTAGCAACTCAACAATACCAGCAATTAAAATCTGAATGCGTTAAAATCTGAATGTATTCCCGTAGTTAGCTAAAAGTGATTACCCCTTTGGGGGATGAGAATAAACAGGGATTTTTACATTCTCTGCATAGTTTGGGTTTTTAGCAACAATAAGGAAAAAAATAGTATAATAATATTTTCATTGGAAATAGAATTATTATTGTCAGTTTCATAAATAATTCTATCTTTATTCTTTTTGCTTAACTATTTTCATTATTCCTTGGCCTAATTTAAATCTTTCCATGTGTAACCACTATAGTAATTATAGAGTGCATGGAATAATTTTTGATTTTTCCACTTAATGTTATTCCATTTATACTTTTCTAAGAACATAGTCTGCATATTTTTATTAATGGGTGCTTAATTGTCCATTGATTCAATATCTATTTTTATGGCATAATTCCCTTTGGAAATTACATAATACCTTTTTGGCAATGATAAGAGAAAAGAGTAGCTGATGGAAGAAAATGTCTCAAATCTCAAGCAAGGCCCCTGAATTGTCACAACCATGTAAAGAGGTGATAAATCATTTGGAAAATGCCCTTAGCTTGTTTCAAGCATGTCTTTCTTGATCTGCAGTAGATATTTGCTGGCCACCTACTACATAGCAGTGTTGTGCTTCATCTATATTTATTGAATTTTCTAGTCATTATTCTAGTCCTCTCCTAGAAATCTGATGGGTGGAGTTAATCCCATGCAGCCGATCAACCGGCTCTAAGATCTAGCCTGAATTCAAAGACTACCATGTAAACCATGTAGGTGAAAGAAAAGGCAAGAATATAGTTCCCTGAAGAGTGGGGGCAAGATGAATAGCAAGTGCCAGCCTCTCATGGCTCTGGGCAGGTTCTTCCCAGAATCTGGCCTTTCTTTGCGCTTGTTGAAGAGTTCCATCCTCTCTCAGCTTTACAAAGTCCATCTTTACCCTCCCTTTGCAATAGAAGTTCAGGAATGTATAACAGATCTCTCCATCTCCCCTGAATTGCTTCTCCATTTGGCAACCAATCCTCTCAGAATCTGCATATAGAGCCAGAGCATGCAATCTTATGCTGGTCTTATGGACCACTCCCTTCAGTTTATAGGTAAGGACACATTATGTAATTTACTCAAGGACACACAGCATCTGCCAGTGCTGTGAATGGTGGAAGCCTGGGGAACCTTCTAAAACATGTGGTTGTGTGGTGATATCCATGCTTGCCTGTCAATGCGTACCTCCATTTTTACATTTTAATCAGGCTGTATCTGGCCAGTATTACAAAGATTCTCTGATCTCCCTAGCTGAAAGTTAATTCCTTACCAAACCATCTCTTCTGTTACTTCTTTTGTGATACTTACTACTTTTTGCTGGGTTGTGATTACTTTTGCATCTGTGTAGTCTCTATCTCTAGATCCCAAGTTCCTTGAAGAAAGGATCTGTGTCTTACATATGCGTGCTCTAGAGAGCCTAATAAAATAACTTATTTATTTAATATTGATTGAAGGTAACTGCATAGCTTTTCTTCTTGAAGGACTCACAATTTGTGTGTGTGTGTGTATGGAACAAAAAAGACTTAGGAAACTGCTCTATCACATTACATTTATTAAACCTTTGAATTTCAAACACCCATATTGGGATGACTGTTCCACAGTCATATTTAGATGTCGTATTTAGACATACAATGGCACCCCACTCCAGTGCTCTTGCCTGGAGAATCCCATGGATGGAGGAGCCTGGTGGGCTGCAGTCCATGGGGTCACACAGAGTCGGACAAGACTGAAGTGACCTAGCAGTAGCAGATGTCATATTATCTTAGGCAAGTTACTTAACTCTATCTTCAATGACCTTATCTGAACATTAGTAGAAGTGACACCTACTTCATTGGAGTTATCAGTGTTTTAGATGAAGTGATATATGTAAAACAGTTAGCATGGTTGTTTCATAGGCTACTGTGCTGCTCAGTCACTCAGTCAAGTCCTGCTCTTTGCAACCCCACGTAGCCTGCCAGGATTCTCTGTCAGGGAGATTTTCCAGGCAAGAATACTGCAGGGGGTTGCAACTTCCTTCTCCAGGGGATCTTACTGATGATCAGAACTGCATCACCTGCATCTCCTGCATTGCACACAGATTCTTTACCACTGAGATATCAGAGAAGCTTCGTTTCATATGATATGCACCTATTGAAATTTACTATTATTAATTACTATTAGGGTGTGATAGTGTTAATGACATGGTTTTCTAGCAAAGAGCACTGGACTCAAAGGTTTAAAATAGAGAAAAAAAATAAAAGAAAGCAAGTGAGTCCTTCTATCTTAACTGCAGTCACTTGCTCTGGCCAATCCCTTTGATTCCAATTCTATTCTAGAAGTTAATACCTAAATGCTGACCATAGACATTAAAGCAGTGGTAGCAGATGACACCACCCTTATGGCAGAAAGTGAAGAGGAACTAAAAAGCCTCTTGATGAAAGTGAAAGAGGAGAGTGAAAAAGTTGGCTTAAAGCTCAACATTCAGAAAACTAAGATCATGGCATCTGGTCTCATCACTTCATGGCAAATAGATGGGGAGAAACAGTGGAAACAGTGTCAGACTTTATTTTGGGGGCTCCAAAATCACTGCAGAAGGTGACTGCAGCCATGAAATTAAAAGACACTTACTCTTTGGAAGGAAAGTTATGACAAACCTAGATAGCATATTGAAAAGCAGAGACATTACTTTGCCAACAAAGGTCCGTCTAATCAGGGCTATGGTTTTTCCAGTGGTCATGCATGGATGTGAGTGTTGGACTGTGAAGAAAGCTGAGCACCAAAGAATTGATGCTTTTGAACTGTGGTGTTGGAGAAGACTCTGGAGAGTCCCTTGGACTGCAAGGAGATCCAACCAGTCCATTCTAAAGGAGATCAGTCCTGGGTGTTCATTGGAAGGGCTGATGCTGAGGTTGAAACTCCAATACTTTGGTCACCTCATGCGAAGAGTTGACTCACTGGAAAAGACTGTGATGCTGGGAGGGATTGGGAGCGGAAGGAGAAGGGGATGACAGAGGATGAGATGCCTGGATGGCATCACTGACTTGATGGACGTGAGTCTGAGTGAACTCAGAGAGATGGTGATGAACAGGGAGGCCTGGCATGCTGCAATTCATGGGATCACAAAGAGTCGGACATGACTGAGTGAATGAACTGAACTGAACTATATGATAGTGAAAATGATCCAAAATCTTGAAAAAAATTGAAGTTACATGTAAATAGCCTGGAGGCAAGGACTGAGAAGATGCAAGAAATGTTTAGCAAGGACCCAGAAGAAATAAAAAGAGTCAATATATAATGATTATTGCAATAAATGAGATCAAAAACTCTCTGGATAGAACCAACAGCATAATAATGGAGGCAGAAGATAGGATAAGGGAGATAGAAGATAGAACGGTAGNGAGCCTGGTGGGCTGCCATCTATGGGGTTGCACAGAGTCGGACACAACTGAAGTGACTTAGCAGCAGCAGTACGTATATGTTAATCCCAATTTTCCAACTTATCCCTCCCCACCTTTCCCCCTTGGTAACCGCTTGTTTTCCACATCTGTGACTCTATTTTCTGTTTTGTAATGAAACAACACAGCTTAGGAGAAAACCTGTCAGGCCCATTCACTGTCCTTCTAAAACCTCACCAAAAGGATAAGCCACAAAAACGGATGGGCCTCAAATGGCCTAAGAATCACAGAGGGTATAAAGTCATCCTTGTAGAAGCTAGTTGGATCTATTACCTGAAAAGTAAAACTATATATAAACTAACACCACATTTCAGGCTTTTGAGCAACTCAAACTACATTCGGTCCCTATTCTCAGTAGGTCAATTAAGTATGGCTTTTCCAAAGATACACTCTGTCCTCCTAACACTATTCATCTTCTGTGTAATCAAAGATAGAACTCATCATGTTTAATATGCTGCTACTGCTGCTGCTGCTAAGCCGCTTCAGTCATGTCCGATTCTCTGCGACCCCATAGACGGCAGCCCACCAGGCTTCTCTGTCCCTGGGATTCTCCAGGCAAGAACACTGGAGTGGGTTGCCATTTCCTTCTCCAATGCAGGAAAGTGAAAAGTGAAAGTGAAGTCGCTCAGTCGTGTCCGACTCTTAGCGACCCCATGGACTANCCATAGACGGCAGCCCACCAGGCTTCTCTGTCCCTGGGATTCTCCAGGCAAGAACACTGGAGTGGGTTGCCATTTCCTTCTCCAATGCAGGAAAGTGAAAAGTGAAAGTGAAGTCGCTCAGTCGTGTCCGACTCTTAGCGACCCCATGGACTACAGCCTACCAGGCTCCTCTGCCCATGGGGTTTTCCAGGCAAGAGTACTGGAGTGGGTAGACATTTCCTTCTTCAATACTTAATATAGAATATAGTTAATATTCAGTTAATATATAATTAATATAGTTCACTGTGCTATGCAGCGGGACCTTGTTGCTTATCCATCCTATGTGTAACGCTTTGCATCTGCTAATCCCCAACTCCCAGTCCTTCCCTCCTGCAACTGCAAGTCTGTCCTCTACGTCTGTGAGTCTGTTTAAGTTTCATACATACAGCACAGGGAATATATTCAATATCCTATGATAAATCATAATGGAAAAGAATATGTAAAAGAATGTGTATATGTATAACTGAGTCATCTTATTGTACCACAGAAATTAAACATAAAGTTGTAAATTGACTATACCTCAACATATATTTTTAGAAAAAGATAGGAGTCATGATGTTTTTTATGTTTGGGGAGGTTTTTTTTTGTTTTTGTAATAATTAAATTTATTTATTTTCCATTGAAGGATAATTGCTCTACAATATTGTGCTGGTTTCTGCCAAACATCAGCATGAATCAGCCATGGGTACACCCATGTCCCCTTCCTCTTGAGCCTCCCTCCCACCTCCTTCCCCATCCCACCTGGTCTTTATGTTTGAATGGCCTGGCGAAAGACAGAATAGATAGTATCATGTAACATGAGTAACATGGATTTCTTTATGAAAAAACTAATGCTCATTATTTTTAAATTCTTTGCAAATGGGTAATCTCTACATGGCAACTTTCTAAAACTCAGTATATCTGACCAAAAAAAAAATGTTTCTAATTTCACTGCTTCCTTAACCCGTCATAGAGATCCGGGTACATATCTGTGACTCAGGGAGCCGGAAAAATAGAAGATTTTTAATCATTGGCCAAATGAAAGATTGGAAAGAAGTGCAAGTAGGGAAGCTCTAACTCTAGACTCTTTTCCTCTCACCTTTCCTGACGTCACATATTTTATCCAGACTAATTGCTAACAATTATCAAAGGACTCGAGTCTAAGCATTTTAAATGCATATTAAATCACCTAATCTTCACAACAACCCCAAGAGATAATTACTACCATTATACCCATTGAGAAGACCAAAGCACAGCTTGCATCTGGGCTGCGAAGTTAAGCTGTTTAAACTCTAGACTCCATAAGATGAACCACTCCAGTTTACTGCATTTGTGAGAGAGAGGAGAGTCCTAAAACACCACAATATCCTTTTCACGATGGACATAATACATTGAAAAAATGTCCTCTGATATCCTGCTCAGTGGTAAAGAACCCGCCTGACAACACAAGAGACATGGGTTCGATCCCTGGGTCGGGAAGATCCCCCGGAGAAGGAAATGACAACCCACTTCGGTATTCTTGCTTAAAAATATCTCATGGACAGAGGAGCTTGGCGGGCTACAGTCCATGGGGTCGCAAAGAGTGGGACATGACTTAGTGACAAAACAACAAAAACACTGTCCTGGTTACAGTGCAGCCGTCAGAACATTATATGTGATATAGACTCATGTCAAGATTCTGAAAGCCAATCCACCATCTGCTGTGAATTACATCTCTAGTGAATTACATCTCTGGGAGAATGGGTCTATCATTCATTTCCTCTTCTTTTACAAAAGTGATGCCCACCCCACCAGCAACTTGGAACAAGGCCCCGCAGAAGCAGGCTCTGACCCAGCCATAACCATACCAGACAAGCTGAATCCAGACTGGTGCAGGTTCCGGACAGGTGGGGCCTGCTGCTTGGCTGGAGACGTCTTAGCCGAGGAGGCCGGAGTGACTGTCTTGGGTGTCACGGACACCTCGCACACAGGTCCGTCGTACAGACCGCGGGGAACCCCTCTCAGCTCTGCCAGCTGCAAAACAAAAGAACCCCTCAACTCAGGCCACATTCACAGAGGATTCCTACCTGGCAACTACCTGCCTGATGGGGAAGTAACAGGTGCCAAGATGGCCCTGTGGGATTTGGGGGTGGAGGGCTCTCTACGGAAGAATATGGCAGGGACAGATATCAGCACGCAGCCAGCACCCCAGCTCCAGTGCAAAGCTTCCTTAACATGGGTCCCATAAAAACTGACGAGGGGCTTCCCTGATGGCTTGGTTGGTAAAGAATCTGCCTGCAATGCAGGAGACCTGGGTTCAATCTCTGGGTCGGGAAGATCCCTTGGAGAAGAGAAGCGCTACCCACGCCAGTATTCTTGCCTGGAGAATTCCAAGTACCCTGGCAGGCTACAGTCCATGTGGTTGCAAAGAGTCAGACACGACTGAGCAATTTAACACACACACACACAGAACTAGATTCCACAACTAAGACCAAATGAAGCCAAATAAATATATAAATTTTTTTTTTTTTTAACTGATGAACAGTTCTTCCCATTTTCTCCCAAGGCACTTGAGCCTAAACTTCGTAGGAATTCTCAAACATGTTGTGAAGAGGGTCTGGTCACATGTTCAAGATCTGGCCCCAGAGCTTCCAATCTTACTTTACCTTTAATTCCAACAGTTCCACCCATTCCCTGCCTCATGGTCCTCAAGCCCCAGTGCTGGAGAGTATTCACCATGTCCTAAATACACTCCACATTTTCTACGCTCATAACTTTGTCTCTACCTAATTCCCTTGTTTCCCTTCTTTGACTTGTTCAATCTACTTAACCTTCAAGACCCAACTCAAAATGCCCTCTCCCCATGTTACTTTCTCTTATAACTGCAGCAGCAGTTCCCTCCTCTGAGCCTCATCACAGTACATGATGCAGTCTCACATTATTCTGGCTGGCTGCAGACATGCCTGACTCCTCCACTGGCATTCTGAATTCCAGGAATAAAAAGACCATGTTTCCCTTCTCCCTAAATCTTCCATACTCACCTCATCAGTTTGACTCAGGGTGCTCCGTGTTAATGGAATTGAACTTTATCCACGAGAGAAACCACTCCTAAGATCAGAGGTACTCACCCTGCTCCTTGCCTTGATACGCTTGTAAACGAAGTCAGGGAAGGGCTTCCGGGGGATGTAGCGCCCAGAGCCTTCAGTGACATGAAGGGTGCCATCCTCCAGGACAATCTTCCCCTGGCTGATGACCACCAGTGGGGAGCCACGGCACTCCATGCCTTCGAAGATGTTGTACTCAAGAGACTAAAAGGGAGGGAACATAGTAAACTTCAGAATTCGCCCTCCAGCCTGGCAAAATCTCATCAATCTGCCAGTACCCATGGCCCAGCCATCACTTGGAAGAAAGAAAAGCCCAGAGATGGGGTCCCTCTCCTAACTAACCATTCACCAGGACTTCATCACTAGGTCTAAATTCTGTCTGAGTTTCAGCATACACACACAAAACTGAGGGGCAAAAATCACAGAAAAGAAAATTTATATAGAAAAGCAGAGGGGTTTGCAAATGCCACACGAATATAAGAAAATGATTCCTCATATAAGTGGTGACTTTGCTCTCACTAACTCAGGCTCCAATCAGGTTAAAACCCTAAGAAGCCTTCTCTGACCAAGTTCTAAATTTAATCTTGAAATGAGCCATCCACGAGTCGTTTTTCCCACTGGTTCGCTTGGTTTTCCAATCAGTTAGCGATGTGGTTAAACTGAAGTTGCTAAATGAAAGGACTGTGGTAACTCCAGAGACATGCCATCAATAAAATGCTTGAGGTTTAATTTCCCAACAAGGCAGCCATCCTTTTGGTTCCAAGTCTTTCATGGTGAAAAGGATGTATCTGTGTGCCCTCTTGGAAAATATTTGGGGTCTCTGTCTTGAGTGAGTTTGTTGCTGCGATAACAGTAAAAGCTTCACGTGTCACAGCCCCACCCCACAGCCTCAGCTCCCCCACTGCTCCTTCTCCAGATTCCAGACACCTGTCCTGCTCACAGGTACAGCTGCCTGGACCTGGAGAATTAACAGGCAGCTCCATGACAACCCACTCGAGTACTCTTGCCTGGGAAATCCCATGGACAGAGGAGCCTGGCAGGCAACAATCTATTATGGGGTTGCAAAGAGTGGGACACGACTGAGCAACTAACAACAGTTTCCATCCATAAAAAGCAGCTGGGCTTCTGGGGAGATTCGGACCAGGTTATCAGCAATGAAGAGTCAGTCTGTGAACAGAGCTGATGCACTGCCATTCAGGGCAACATCACCTGCTTAGTGCAGGGGCTGGTGAGCATGGAGAAGCCCCAGGCTGGCCCATCAGCTCACACTGGACCTGTGGGGTTGACTGAAAACAGCAACGAAACAGCCCTGCTCTGAGACTCAAAGGAGTAACGTGAAAGCTTCTGGAGGAATAAAAGGAAGAGGCACCTGGGGGAAAGAAGGCAACTCTGCACGTGGATTCCCAGGACCACAGTGTGTGCCCCCAAGCCCTTCATCAGTTCTAAGACGCTGGTCCCTGAAAAGAGCCTGTATCTCACAGCACATGGAGCTGCCCAGTCAATGTCAGCCTAAGCTAAGCTGAGCCCTTCTGGGGGATTGGAGTCAGCTTTTCCCACTGGCCTGGGGGGTGGTTCCCAAACCTGTAAAATATAACAGGAAAATCTCACCCTCAGGTTTTTTTCTGGACTGCTGCTGGACACAGCTTGCATAAGCCCCAGCTTTCAGTTCCGATTCTCGAGAAGCCAGTTTTGCCCTCTCTGCTTTGCCATCCCTTCTGTACCTGGCAGATCCAGCTCTCACGTATCCCATGCTCAGCACAAGCTGGCCCTTGGCAACATAGCATTTAATTTTAGAGCTGTATCCTATTAGACTCCTCCTTCTGGACGTGTTTTCTTTCATGGCAGTACCTAAACAGAGTATCTTAAAATTGGTGGCACCTTAAATCTATTTGAAATCTAGGAGTTATAGGACTCCGAGCTTTAATCTTGACTCAGACCTTCAGTGTCTTCACCTGCCTCCTTCACAAGGCTCATGTAGAGATGATAACACAAGAAGCGTCATATGGGAAAGAATTCTGTCTGCTCTGAAAGGACCTTCAGAAAGGTTATCCTTGAAGAGCTGAATCAAGTCCCAGCTCTTTCATGTCCCCCCACAGTTAACTGTCTACACTCTGACAAGCGCCTCTCATGCCCTCCTGTAGTCACAGAGACAACCTTGGCCACGGGGCCAGGAGCCCCGGGGTCCACATCCCAGGTCTGCCATTTGCCAGCTGTATGACTTTGAACAAATCCCTCACACTTCTCTGAGACCCAGCTGCCTCATCTCTAAGGGGACAGCCCACTTTACAGGAACGATGCTAGGATCACAAGAAATACAAGGAACAAAAGCATCTAGCCCACTACTCAGCATTGTGTAGGCATTTAGAAAACCCCGCATTCACGGTCTGGTTCTTTATTGCACTTTCCCAACAAGATTGCAAGCAGCAAAGGCACCCTGAGATGCACACGCTGAGTTTCGCTGCCTAACAAAGACTGATCTCATGGGACTTCACTGGTGGTCCAGTGGTTGGAACTTCGCCTTCCAATGCAGGGAGGCTGAGGGTTCGATCCCTGGACTGGAAAGCTAAGACCCCATATGCCTTGTAGCCAAAAAACAAAACATGAAACAGAAATGATACTGTAACATTCAATAAAGACTTTAAAAATGGTTCATATAAAAAAAAAAGATGGATCTCACCACCCAGAAGATCTATGGGTCACCTCCCATTTTTAAAAGATGTGGAAGAACAAGTCCTATGGCTCTAAGTGACTTAAAATGAACAAGTTCAAAGGTCAGTCACAACTTGGGGGGTTCAGAGCCTATATTCTGTCAAGGGCTTCCCTGGTGGCTCAGGTGGTAAAAATTTGCCTGCAAAGCTGGAGACCCAGGTTCAATCGATGGGTCAGAAAGGTCCCCTGGAGAAGGGAATGGCTGCCCACTCCAGTATTCTTGCCTGGAGAATCCCATGGACAGAGGAACCTGGTGGCCTACAGTCCATGGACTGCAAAGAGTAGGACACGACTTGAGCAACTAACACACACACATACTCTGTCAACAATGAGGCAGCGAGACCTCATCGCTTACCAGGTATAGACCCTTATCACTTCCACCCACACGTGCTGCCTAAAATGACTCATCTGGCTGGATGCCAGGCAAACTCAAGCAGAGGCTTAGTAGCAACAGGGCTGTCAAGAGGAGTTGGCTAAATACTCCAAATTAAAGCTAATTAGCCCCATGGTAGGAAANCCTTATCACTTTCTCCCACACGTGCTGCCTAAAATGACTCATCTGGCTGGATGCCAGGCAAACTCAAGCAGAGGCTTAGTAGCAACAGGGCTGTCAAGAGGAGTTGGCTAAATACTCCAAATTAAAGCTAATTAGCCCCATGGTAGGAAATAACAGTATTACAAGGGGAAAGCCTCCTGCTAGAGTTTTCCTAGATAATTAATGTTGCACAAACATGCTCTTTCAAAGAGGTTTGGATGGGCGAGAGGCACTGTTAGAAGTCATGATCTCCAAGACTGCCTGGAGGTAAAGGCAGGGCATTGCTGTTGAATGTCTCGAGGGCAGAATCTGTCTTATTCAATCATCACTCTTCTACATCCTGCTTCTGCCGGGTTAAGAGCTTCCCACACAGGCGCTCTAGTTAGGCCATCTGCAGCTTACACGGTGAGTCCCGTCTGGTCTTTCCATTACCTCTGGGAAGGGGACTCTGTAAAGGAGAAACATTTTTCTCCCTCTGACCCCGACCAAGAGGCTGCACACACAGTCTGGCAGGGAAAAGCCCTGGACAATTTTGGGTTCTAATTCTAGCTCTACCGCAAAATAGCTATGTAACGTTAGACTGGTCACTTAAGCTCTCTAAGCCTCCGTTTTATTTATCTTCCCGATTGAGATAATAATACCATCCCTTTATTGAGAAGGCCAAATGAAAGGGTAAACGGAGCTGTGATGCTGAAGGCATAAGAAGAGGGAGGTTCATAAGGCAGGACCCTAGGTTGCTGCTGTTGTTGTTCAGTCGCTCAGTCGTCTCCGACTCTTTGCGACCTCGTGGACTGCAGCATGCCAGGCTTTCCTGTCCTTCACTATCTCCCAGAGTTTGCTCAAAATCATGTCCAGTGAGTCAGTGATGCTATCTAACTGTCTCATCCTCTACTGCCCCCTTCTCCTTTTGGACCCTAGGATCCCTGCCCATAAAAAAGCCAATGATGGGCTCCGGGGAGGTCGTGACCTAAATCACCAGTAGGGGCCGCTGTCAGGCTCTGCTGTGGAGCTAAGCCAGCCAGTGGGGAAGAAGGGAAAAGCCACCATTAATACTGAGAGTTGAGCAGATTTCCTTAAAGGCACCCACCCACCTAGCCCCCACGGGTGCAGCCCAAGCCCCTCTGCCCACATAGGAAAGAGGATTAGGATTTAGCTAAGAGTCCAGCAGTGTTCTGGAGAAATGCCAGAAGCCCTCCCTGAGCTGGCCCCTGGAGGAGGCGTCCATACCTGCTGGCCTGGGACACCTGGAGTGAGCAACCTAGAGTCAGATTCCTCACTGAGCCAGCTTTCAGTTTAGAAGTTTATCTCAAAAAGCCTCTTCATTCACTAAGAATTCACTTCAAGAGTCATACAGGGGAATCCCCCGGTGGTCCAGGAGTCACTGCTGCGGATCTGGCATTTAATCCCCGTCAGGGAATGAAGAGCCTATAAGCTGTGATGCTAGACCAAAGAAAAAGTCATAGAGGTTTCTGACATGAAAAGCTCTGTCCTATACCTGTTTCTGTTCCGAAGTTTTCCCTTTTGCCGTTTCTATATTATACAGACAGACACATAATTTTTTTTATGAAGAACCAATGGGATCTATATCTCCATCTAACGCCCGCTGATTTCACAGAATCCAGGACACTCAGGGGCCTCGTCAAAACCCCTCTTCTAAGCCAACAAGCCCAAGACATGACATGACATCACCTCCCCAGGGTCCTATTACCAAGTCAGGGCACCGACCGAAAGACAAGAGATACCCCAAAACTACAGATCCTAAAATCCTGATCAAAACGCCTTCCGGGGTATTTCTTCTATTTCTTCCAAATCAATTCATGCCTTTAGGATGTAAGAGCATCTGCCTTTTAGGCTTCTGTATGGCCACACTGACAATGAGAAAGCAGTGGCCTCAAAGAATAAAAGTGCCCAGTGGGCATCTCGGGAGTAGACATTCGAATGTTTTATTTGAATCCCTTGTACCAGGGGATGCCAGGAGAGATGATGCACCGAACTATTAAAATGGAATGCTCCCTGACTTCTAGAAGCTTCTGAGGTCCAGGCATGATGCTAGAGGCTCTGAAGGTCCAGAGATAGAGACTTTCTAGCCATAGACAGGCCGTTGTACTCCAAAGTGATGATAAGATTAACGGTCATGTTGACCTCACTAAAGAGAAGGAAAGAGCTATTTTTTTCGCAGCAAATTGCAAGTTATAACATATCCTGGGGAAAAGTTCCTTCCGATCACAGCGAGTTCTTTTCATAAATCCTGGGGACTGTCCCTGCCTCTGTCCTTCTCTGAGGCTGTTACTGGTCTGGATGGGGTCCACGCTGTGAACAGGGCTTACACTGTTGTGGGTCTTGGCAGAGATGGTCTTCACGCTGTCGGGGTCCCAGATGACCAAATCAGCATCGGACCCCACAGCAATGCGGCCCTTCCGGGGGTACAGGTTGAAGACTTTGGCAGCATTGGTGCTGGTCACGGCCACAAACTGGTTCTCGTCCATTTTCCCAGTGACCTGAGGAACAACACACACACGCATGTAAGAAAAATAAGTTAAAAAGTCGAAGGGTGGAACACTACTTAGCAATAAAAAGAGACGCTTTGGATATTAAGGGCCTTATGCTGAGTGGAAAAAAACAATCTCCAGGGACTTCTATGGTCGTCGAGTGGTGGGAACTTTGCACTTCCACTGCGGAGGGCATGGGTTCGATCCCTGGTCAGAGAACTAAGATCCCACAAGCCCTGACAAGGCCAAAAACAAAACCAGTCTCCAAAGGTCACATACTGTATGACTTCATTTATAGAACATTCTCAAAATAACCAAGTTAAGAGATGGACACACCAGGGGTGAGATGGAGATTCCTCGCAGGTTAGGGGTGGGTGCAACTATAAAAGGGCAGCGGCATGGGGGCCTCTGTGATGATGGAGGACATCTCTATCTGACTGCAGTGATGATTACATTAATCTACATATGACAAAGAACTAGACACATGCACCACACCACTGTCGTTCTCCAGGTCTGGAAATCACACTCCAAATATACATGAGATGTAACTATGAGCAGGTGAAGGGCACACAGGACCTTTCTGTCCATCCCACCTTTGAAAAATCCTCTGAAAGTATAATTATTTCAAAGTAAGTTTTTTTTTTTTAAAGTTGAAGGGGCCTCAGTGCCTCTTTAGGAAACTTGATTTGATGTGAATAGTTGTTCTTTCCAAAGATACAGGCACAGACTTCAGCTCCTAGTCCAGCCAACCTAGAAGTCTCAGCGCCCCATCCTTGCAGCAAACTCTGGATGTCAATCACACTCCCCACACGTCCCTCCCCCAACTTTCTCATCTCTACCATGTGTACTTCGTGTCCCTTTAAATGTGGGATTTGAAGAGATGAATGCACCATTAGAAAATCCACTCTAAATCCAATAGAAAAATGGGCAAAGGAAATGAGCAGGTTATAAGGGAGAAAAAAATTTAAATGGCTAAAAGCATATGAAAGAAATATACATTTTAATCAGTAACTGAAGAGATCCAATGTAAAACAATGAGATGAAATTCACAATAAAATTGGTGATGCTTTGGATTTTTTGATGATAACCCTGATCTGGGCCTGGGAGGAGGAACTAGGGAATGCCATCTACTGTTGGCAGCACAGAAATCTGGTGTGATCTTTCTGGAAGGAACTCTGAAAAGCGATATCAAAAGCCTTAAAAATATGCACACCCTTTGACCCAAAAATACCACTTGTAGAAGCTTCTGCTAAAGATGTGTCCAAGGAGGTATCTACGAGGGTGTTCAACCCAGAAGTAAAATCAGAAATAAAATCAGAAATGGTCAACCAAAGAATTACAAATGAATTATAGTTCAGCATCAAGGTGGAAGAATTAGCTAGTGAAAACTGAGTTTTTCAAGTCTGTTGAAGGATGTGCAGAATTTTTATACTACATTAATTGTAAAAGATAGGTTACAAAATAGTTTATATGATGCCTGTGTTACACATTCACTCAAACACACATCATTTAGGCACATGTGCACTCTCTCACTAGCAAAAAATCAAAGACATTCACCAAAATGTTCAGTGTAGTTGGATCTGAAACACGATGTCATGAGTGAGTTTTACTTACTTCTTTATTCTTTTTGGAATAAGGATATATAGTTTACATAACTGAAAAAAATCCATAAGAAACAGAAAACCTAAAGTTGTTTCATTTTAAGATATTAAAAATAAAAAGCCCCCAAGATTCCTCAAAGTCAATGTATGTTCAAAGCAGGCCTGTCAAATCCTGTAGTGAGGACAAATGTTAAATCCAGAGAGTCCAAAAGACCATTTTAAGGAAACTGAGTCTTATTTCCAAGAGCAAGAGATTAAGTCACCAGGGTGTGAAAAAAGCTTTCTCTTGAATGATCACAAGAGTCATATTTTAAAGACCGTCGTGGTTTGTTTTTTTTTCCCCAGTCTGTCTTGGTCCACAGATAATAATAGTGACAAACACACATGGGTATTTAAAAAGAAATAACCTATGGGGAGTGATCTTAGACTTCCAAACTTAATATTATCACATAAATACTGGTTTCTAGAATTTTTTCAACTGCCATTTCAAGGCTTGCATGAGACCCAGGGCCCTTGGATGGGGAGGCAGGAGAGAGCCGAGCCCTGCCCACCGCTCAGAGACCACCGCAGTGAGACCACCACGTTTTAGCATAGCGTTATCCTACTGCTCAGAGACCACCACCATGAGACCACCGCCCCTTACCACAGCCTTATCCCAGATGACAGACATCCGCTCCTCCGTGCCGTTGGTGCCCTCAGGGATCAGGGTGAAGTTGTCCTTTCCAACGGCCTTCTGGGCCGTGTTGAAGGTACAGTGAGCACTGCCAGTCACCTGGAGATCGCCACTGCAAGGAACACATGGCACCAGCTTTTACTGATCCTTACCTCCGATCGTCCTTGCATATATTTTTCTATGTGTCCGGCCACTGAAGGTTTTTAACACAGTCATCCTCCCCCCAGGAGACAGGAAATTCAAGAAGACTGGCCTGACACTAAAGCTTCATTAAATGCTGTGTCTCTGTGTCTCTTCCATGAGGAGTCTTATGAGTGACACTACACACAGTGAAACCCTTTCGCTACCTCATTCATCCCCTTTGGTTGACTTGCAAAATGGCCCTGGTTTTTAACCCAGAATCCCCCTGAAAGTATCCAGATGCTAACGCCCTGCTCACACCCAGCAATCTGAGTTTGAAGGATAAGGTTTCTGTTGGCAAGCCAGCTTCTGCCAGCCATGTCGGAACCCACTGGGGGTCAGCCTTGTCCGAGGAAAGACCGAGAACAGGAGCTGGGAACAAGTCGCTGACACTCACCACGACAGCAAGGAGTTCAGAAAGTCTGGAGTGGTCGGGTCGGGGCTCAGGGGCGGGGAGGTGACGAAAGCAGCAGCCTTGGCCCAGTTCTTGCTCCAGTAGTGGGAGCCATCGGTCCCCAGGCTGGCAGTGATGGGCTCGCCGTACACCACGGTTCCTGCAAAGAGAAGGCAGAGCTGAGCCCGACACAGAGAGGGAGGAAGGGAGCCACCACTGCCGGGAGTCCCCGCGTCCCCGGCAGCACACCACAGGTCAGCACCCCTTCACAGGAGGAGCCAGCCTGTCTCCGAGCTGAGGAAACTGGTGTCTGCGCAAGTCAAATACCCCACCATCCAGTCACCAGCAAGTGTGCCTTAAGATTTCACCTTTGAGCCCTGCTCGTCTTTTCTTTTTTTAAAGTTTTTATTTTATATTGGAATATAACTGATTTACCATGTTCTGTAGTACAGCAAACTGATTCAGTTATACATATACACATATCTATTCTTTTGATGGCGCTAGCAGTAAAAAAACCCGCCTGCCAATGAAGGAGACATAGGAGACACAAGTTCAATCCCTGGGTCAGGAAGATCTCCTGGAGGAGGGGGACACAGCAACCCACTCCAGTATTCTTGCCTGGAAAATCCCACGGACAGAGGACCCCGGTGGGCTACAGTCCAAAAGGTCGCTAAGGGTCGGACACGACTAAAGAGACTTGAGCACACACACACACACACACACACATTCTTTTTCAAAGTCTCTTCCCATATAGGTCATTACAGATAGAGGCCCCTGTGCTGCACAGTACTCCTTGCTGATTATCTGCTTTGTACATAGTAATGTGTATGCGTTAATCCCTGGCTGCCCTTGTGGCTCAGATAGTAAAGAATCATCTGCTTGCAATGCAAGAGACTCAGGTTCGATCCCTAGTTTGAGAAGATCCGCTGGAGGAGGAAATGGCAACCCATTCCAGTATTCTTGCCTCGAGAATTCCATGGACAGAGGAGACTTGCAGGCCACAGTCCATGAGGTCGCAGTAGGACATGACTGAGCAAATACCACTTTCATTTCACTTTCATATGTTAATCCCAGCCTCCTAAGTGATTGCCTCCCCAGACCACTGCTCTACTAGCTCAATCCACTCTCCCTTGGAGAACCCAAACATTCTACCTCCTATTCTGTTGATTCCCAAATCCATTAACAATCTCCAGCTCAGACTGCATTCAAGCTCCCAATCCCAAGCACCACCTACACTCTTATTTTGGGGTGATCCAGGGTACCTCACATTTGACCTCACTGCTCACCAAACACACCCCTGGCCTGCTCTCCCAACATCTCCCAGTCCTTTTCTCAGTGTCCAGCTACGATTAATAGGCTGAGACAGGAAATGAGATGTGACATCAGTGGGGTGAAGTATTTGAGAGCAAGTATCCAGCCCTCCGCATCTGCCGGGATCCCTGAGTCACCATTCTGAGGGGCCCCAGATTCATAGTAGACTTTGTCAATAGGAGAAGTAAAGGACTTTGCACAGTTATATTACTGAGATTTCAAGGTTTGCAGAAGTCTAGCCCAACTCAATATACGGTCAGGAAAGAATGCTGATTTCCTGGTGCTCAACTCACGTCCTCTTCCCTATCCACTCATGGCCAAGCCAGGAAGCTGGACTCATTTATGGCCATCGAAAGCTAACACTGTAATGCCTTACATACATCCTTTCCTTTCCACTCTGCATGGTAGTGGTTTAGTTGCTAAGTCGTGTCAACTCTTACAACCCCATGGACTGTAGCCTGCCAGGCTCTTCTGTCCATGGACTTCTACAGGCAAGAATACTGGAGTGGGTTGTCATTTCCTTCTCCAGGGGATCTTCTTGACCCAGCGATCAAACCTGTGTCTCCTGCACTGCAGGNAAAACAGACCAAGACAAAAGCTCCATCTGAGCTCACAATAACCAGTCTGTAGCAAGAGCGATTTTCCTTCACAGGCTTCGTATTTCCAGTCAGTTATAGGTGCTTATTGGGTGTCTGTATCTGGAATAGACAAATAAATGAAGCCTGGCCGCAAGGACCTACAATAGAATACATGGCAGCAGTCCCCAACCTTTTTGGCACCAGGGACTGGTTTCATGGAAGACAATTTTTCCGTGGACAGGGGTGGGAGAGGATGGTTTGGGGATGATTCAAGCACATTACATTTATTGTGCACTTTATTTCTATTAATATGTTGACTAAAAAAATACAGTCACAACCTGAAAGTAGAGAGTTACTTTATTTGGTGGGAATGTTCAGGACTCTGAGCCTGGAAGACAGCATCTCAGCAGCTCTGAGAAAACTGCTCTAAGGAGGCAAGAGGGGAAATCAGGCTATAAATAAGTTTGCAACAAAGGGAACAAGCAATCTGAACATTAAAGATCAGCTGTCACTTTACAGAATTTAGCATTCCTCGTATGGGAAGATGCAAGCCTCTGGGCTTACTGAGTCCATTCCTTGCGTATGGACCTCAGCTATCTGGGGCTGACCCTGTTTTCTTATTCTCCTTAAGAATTGGCAGATTGCTGCTTCTTGCATTCCCCCAGCTCCTCAGCTATCCACTATCCACTGGATTGCAATTTTGGAAGCCCTCAATGGCACCCTACTCCAGTACTCTCGCCTGGAAAATCCCATGGATGGAGGAGCCTGGTAGGCTACAGTCCATGGGGTTGCTAAGAGTCGGATATGACTGAGCAACTTCACTTTCACTTTTCACTTTCATGCATTAGAGAAGGAAATGGCAACCCACTCCAGTGTTCTTGCCTGGAGAATCCCAGGGACGGGGGAGCCTGGTGGGCTGCCATCTATGGGGTCACACAGAGTCAGACACGACTGAAGTGACTTAGCAACAGCAGCAGCATTCACATCTGGAGGCCAGAAATTGCTGCTGGCTGTAACATTTCTTGTTTATCGATATGGCAGGAGATATTTTCATTTTGCAGTTACAGCAGTTCCACCTCATATTATCAAGCATTAGATCCCGGAGGCTGGGACCCCTGATACAGAG
This sequence comes from Neotragus pygmaeus, assembly GCA_006410875.1. Taxonomy (NCBI): domain Eukaryota; kingdom Metazoa; phylum Chordata; class Mammalia; order Artiodactyla; family Bovidae; genus Neotragus; species Neotragus pygmaeus. The sequence goes on along the minus strand of SJYV01024592.1, from coordinate 557,298 downwards.
GATAATACATATGCTATAATTATAATGAAGGTAGAATGGGCCAAAAGTATATTTTAAAATACAGAAAAGTAAAACTAAAAGAAAGAAGTTCAACAGTTCTGAATGCAAATAGCTACAGGCAGAAGTATCTTAGACATGGAACTTCACAGGGCAGTACTGGAGGGAGGTTTTGCAGGATGGGTAGAAGTTGGGTAGTGGAAGATGGAAAAACCTTCCTGGGGGGAGAAGCAATCTGAATAAAGGCAGCGCCTGAGAAAACCCAGGCCTTTCCCAAGACTGTGGCTTAGGTCAGCACTGTGCAGTGGAAATGACATGTGAGCCACATAGGTAATGTTAAATTTTCTAGTATCAACATTTTAAAAAGTGAAAAGAAACAAGGGAAATTAATTTTAATATTACATTTTATCTAATTCCATATATCCAAAACATTGCAACACATGATCAATATAAACAATCATTAATGAGATATTTCACATTCTGTTCCCTAAGTATTAAAAACACAGTGTGTCTTTGACACCTTCTGCACATCTCAGTTTGGGCTGGCCACACTTCAGGGGTTCAGAGGCCAGTGCACTCAGGTGGGGGCGTGCTTGGACGGGCTAGGGTGGACCCACCCTGGGAAGATAACAGGATGTGGCAGAGGCTGAAGTTTGAATGGGCATATTTAATACTATAGTTTTCATAATGTGAGTTATCAGTATAAGCTCAAAAGTGGGAGGTACAGAAGACTGCGGGAACACGGTCAAGGGCAGAGGTTATCAGTGTGAGACCGGCAGGGACAGTACCAAGGCAAGGCTGGAGGTCACAGACATGGTCCCCCACAGCTACAACTGTACATAATGAGCCCTGCCTGGCCACACTTCCAGGACAGAGGCACCTGGCCCGACTTAGCTAATAGGAAACTGTCAAGGAAATTTGAGGCTAGTTTATTCAGGTCTCTTGAATGGAGGAGATGTAAACACTAGGGAAATGTGGGGAGGTGCCTCCCACCAGGAACTGAGCAGCAGAGAAAAGCAAGCTGCAGAGGAAGAAGAGGGAGACAGAGGTGCTNAATAGGAAACTGTCAAGGAAATCTGAGGCTAGTTTATTCAGGTCTCTTGAATGGAGGAGATGTAAACACTAGGGAAATGTGGGGAGGTGCCTCCCACCAGGAACTGAGCAGCAGAGAAAAGCAAGCTGCAGAGGAAGAAGAGGGAGACAGAGGTGCTGAGAGAGAGCAACGGAGGCTATGAGAACGCTCTCTGGGCACCACCAGCTCTCAGCTTCCAGACTCTTCTGAGCTCCCCTGAAATCCTGCCCTCACAATGTCCTTTAATCTTAAGTTAAAATCTCTCTCCCTCTCCTTTTCCTCTCTTGTAGACTGCTGGTTTCTGTTCCATGCAACTAAAGTTCAGAGTCCTGAGAAATACTATTAGTACAGGGTTTTATAACATGCAAGGTTGGTTTCCCAGCCCCCCCTTCCCCCCACCTCCTGATCTGGGAAGAAGGCACAGGGAGGAAGAGGAGGGACCTGTGTGAGAAGTGAAATGGTCAGGGTCAACACCTGATTCAATGCGAAGTGGGTGGGTGTTGGGGAGATGGCCAAGGGTTCGAGTTTGGATGACTGGAAAATTGCTGGCGTCCTCCACACAGGTGGGAGGGGCTGACGGAGGGCAGGACTCAAAGGGGAAATGATGCTGCATTGGCACGGACATCGAGTTCTCAGCATTCTGCCCTGGCTGGGCGTGTGGAGACGTTGGGCAGCCCGTGCCCCTGGCTGAATATGGGGCTGCTTGTGGCCACCAGCAGGCTGTCAGGGGTACCCTGGTCTGAACGGTCTCCTAAGGCTTCCAGATTACAGGCTTTCATCCCCTCGTCTGCTGCCGGCTTTGGCTACAAGGGTCATTTCTGCTGTTTACCTTCAGCTCTGTCTTCTGATGCTTTCTCTCCCACTGGCACCTGCCGCTTATTCCCTGCACCAGTCTCCCCACTCTGTGGTCTTCTTTCCCTTCTCTTCATGTCCCAGAGCTGGGGTACCCTACTTTACACAGAGGAAGAAATCCTAACAGATATACAAACATGCACTTGTGCACACAAACACAACACAAACACACACAAATGCATGCATTTATTTTCTCTCCCTCTCCCTGTACCCCCTCCCCTCCTTCTCTCCATCAGCCAGACTTATCCAGCAACACTTTTCCCCTAGAGCAAACCTTTCAAAGATTTTCAGCCTCTCCGGGGAAAGCAATGGCAGATAATACTTGGAGTCCCCTGTCATATTTTCCCCTGGCTCTTCCAACCGAGGCAGCACTCTCTACCTAACACTGATCACCACCACACACCCAGCACGCCCACCCCATGCACCCTGCACCCTAATATGCCATGACTGCATGCTGCCTCTCTGCAGTCCTTCTGCAAAGCCCTGAAGCTGCTTTGGCATTTGCTGGCTAGGGCAGCAAAAGGTATTCAAGGGCAGTGGAAAGGTATTCAACCTAATTTAACCTGTCTCAATCTCTCTTCTCTAGGGACTTTTCATGTATCAATCCTAGAAGCTTCTGAAAGGGGAGTCATGACTGGAATTTCACAGCCAAAGAAACCAGAGTCACTTTGGGGTTAAAGGCTCCAGGCCCCATTTTCAAAGAGCCTTTGGCACTCACAGCCTAAGGTTTTCTGGTCCCATTCTCTGGCTCAGTGGTCACCCAACATTTCTGATTGCTCGCCCCATCCACAAAGCTTTTTTGAGCATCCACCCCCAGTGTATGCATATTTATTTACTTATAAATTATAATCATGTACCACTACATATACATTATGCACTTTATAAATAGACATATTCATTATAATAGGTATAATAGACATGTTCAAAAAATAGACATTTAAAAAGGAGAGGATAAAGGATAAATATAACTGGAAGGACCACTATGTTCTTCCTTCTCCCAGTGGATCATGTATACCTCCTGGGAGGCATGCCCACTTTGCAGACTTCCTATTCCCCCATCAGCCTTCTCACAGTATGGTCTCTGAGGCGGGCATTGCTGCTGCTCATCAACATTTGCAGTTTCCCTTATCTTCCAATACACATGGGAAGATGGCGAACCCCAGTCCTTGAAGGTAAGAGTGGCTATGTGACTGGCATGTCCAATAAATGACCCACTTCTGCTTGGGAGCACCAGGAACCACGATGCTCCATGTTCTCCCTTCTCTTGCCACAACAAAGCCTGAAGCCTCATGTTGAAATGTGGTATTGTGGATGGTCCTCTGGGAACCCTCAAGTGGTTATATTACAGATACTGCTGAGCCACACTGGATTTGAGTTTGGGGGTTTGTTTGTTATTGCAGCATAACCTAACTTGTCTTGACTGATACTCTCTGTGATGAACCAGATGACATCATGGTCCTGAGTTTGTCTAGTTTGCCTCTGAGGGCCCATCTCTCCCAACTTGCATTGCTGAGACAATAGTGACAGCCAGCCACTGTACCATCGAGGAAGAAAGAGTAGGGGACTGAGCTAAGAGTCAAGATGTAAGAAATGGCCCAGGGTGTGACAAGCAAACCTGGAGACCAATGACGTGCCATCTGAGCAGACGTGCCCAGGAACTGAGGGGCAGTGATCACTGTAAGTTGAAAAAAAAAGCAAAATGGCTGTCTGGGGAAGCCTTACAAATAGCTGTGAAAAGAAGAGAGGTGAAAAGCAAANTTTCCCTACTTTCTTCAATTTAAGTCTAAATTTTGCAATAAGGAGTTCATGATCTGAGCCACAGTCAGCTTCAGATCTTATTTTTACTGACTATATAGAGCTTCTCCATCTTCAGCTGCAGAGTCTGGTTTCAGTATTGACCATCTGGTGATGTCCATGTGTAGAGTTGTCCCTTGAGTTGTTGGAAGAGGGCTTTGCTATGACCATTGTGTTCTCTTGGCAAAACTCTATTAGCATTTTCCCTGCTTCATTTTGTACTCCAATGCCAAATTTGCCTGTTACTCCAGATGTTTCTTGACTTCCTTCTTTTGCATTCCAGTCCCCTATGATGAAAAGGACATCTTTTTTGTTGTCAGTTCCAGAAGGTCTTGTAGATCTTCATAGAAATATTCAACTTTAAGCTTCTTTGTCTTCAGTGGAAGGACAAACACAGACTTGGATTACTATGATATTGAATGGTTTGCCTTGGAAATGAACAGAGCTCATTCTGTGGTTTTTGAGATTGCATCCAAATACTGCATTTTGAACTCTTTTGTTGACTATGAGGACTCTTCCATTTCTTCTAAGGGATATTTGCCCACTGTAGCATATATAATGGTCATCTGAATTATTTGCCCACTCCCATCCATTTTAGTTCCCTGATTTCTAGAATGCTGATCTTCAGTCTTGCCATCTCCTATTTGACCACTTCCAATTTGCCTTGATTCATGGACCTAACATTCCCGGTTCCTATTCAATATTGTTCTTTACAGCATTGGACTTTACATTCACCACCACAACTTAGCATTGTTTCCTCTTTGGCTCAGCCTCTTCATTCCTTCTGGAGCTANTATTTGACCACTTCCAATTTGCCTTGATTCATGGACCTAACATTCCCGGTTCCTATTCAATATTGTTCTTTACAGCATTGGACTTTACATTCACCACTACAACTTAGCATTGTTTCCTCTTTGGCTCAGCCTCTTCATTCCTTCTGGAGCTAATTCTTCAGTTATCTACTCTTCTCCCGCATATTGAGCACCTTCCAATCTGAGAAGTTAATCTTTCAGTGTCATATCTTTTTGCCTTTTCATACTGCTCATGGGATTCTCAGAGCAAGAATGCTGAAGTGCTTCGGCATTCCCTTCTGCAGTGGACCATGTTTTGTCAGAACTCTCTACCATGACACATCTGTCTTGGGTGGCCCTACATGACATGGCTCATAGTTTAATTGAATTTGACAAATCTGTTATCCATGTGATCTGTTTGAGTAGTGTTCTGTGATTGTGGTTTTCATTCTGTCTGCCCTGTGATGGATAAGGATAAGAGACTGATGAAAGCTTCCTGATGAGAGGGACTGGCTGTGGAGAAAACTGGGTCTTGCTCTGATGGGCGAGGCCATCCTTAGCAAATTTTTAATCCAATTTTCTGCTGATGTGTGGGGCTGTGTTCCTCCCCTTTTGTGTGCCAGAGGTGAAACTATTGTAGGGGTAATGGTGACCTCCTCCTCCAAAAGGCCTTATGCAGCATGCCACACCTCCTAGGACTTTTGCAGTCAGTGTTCCTGACCCTGTGTCTACCCAGGTCTCCACTGAAGACTCCCCAAAACTCACAGGCAAGTCTGGCTCAGTCTCTTTTGGGTCACTGCTCCTTTCTCTGGGTCCTGGTGCACACAAGATTTTGTTTGTGCCCTCCAAGAGTCTCTGTTTCCCCAGTCCTGGAAGTTCTGTAATCAAGTCCCACTGGTGTTCGAAGTCAAATTCCCTTGGGGTTCTCTGTCCCTTTGCCAGATCTCCAGGTTGGTAAATCTGTTGTGGGACCTGGAACTTTTGCAACAGTGTGAGAACTTCTTTGTTATAATTGTTCTCCAGTTTGTGGGTTGCCTGCTCTGCAGCTCTATAATGGAGCTAACGGCGACCTCTTCCAAGAGGACGTATGCCACACCACATTTCCCAGGTCTGCTGCAGCGATACCCTCTGTCCCTGTGGCAGGTCACTACTGACTTGTGCCTCCACAGGAGACACTGAGACACTCAAACAAGGTCTGGATCAGTGTCTGTGGAGGTCATTGCTCCTTTCCCTGGGTCCTGGTGTGCACAAGGTTTTGTTTGTACCCACTAAATGTTTCCAGCGGCTATGAGGTTTGATATTAAATGCTATTGCACCCCTCCTGCTGTCTTGTTGTGGCTCCCTTTTTCCCTTGGGCATCGGGTATCTTTTTTTGGTAGGATCCAACATTCTCCTGTCATTGGTTGTTCAGCAGCTACTTGCAATTCTCGTGTTCTCAAAGGGTAAGAGGGACGCACATCCTTCTACTCTGCCATCTTGCCTGTTAGGACAAATGTACCCAACTAGATATTCCTAACAGTTTGACAGCAGTGGGGTTGGTTAAAATCACCTTATAGGGACATTTCTCTTTAGCAATAATTGGTCTTTGGGGATTTTAAGAAGAACTTAGTCCTCAGGGTTTATTTGTGAAGGAACTGTTCCTTCCTCTAGTTTTTAGTGGGAACAGGCAGTGCCTTGTGGGCTGAGACCTGGATTGCATTCTGAACTTGTCCTAGGTTAATATGTCTCAGGGCCTGGCTCACTTCCTCATCCTGTAGAATGTCAGTAGTAAGAGAAGGGCTCCCATAGGTCATTTCAAGTGGGCTAAGTCTCAGACCACTCCTGGGGGCTACCCAAACCCTGTGGAGTACCAGAAGAAACAAGTTGGCCTAGATTCATGAGTTTCTTGCCAGAGCTTTGTTAAAGTTTTCCTTAAAGTATGGTTCATTTTGTCTACCTTCCCTGAAGACAGGTGGTGCCAAGAGATGTGTCACTTGTAGTCTATCCCTAGGGCCATTGTAAGCCCTTGTCTGAATTTGGCTATCAAAAGGGCCCATTATTGCTCTGGATGGACATTGGAAGTCCAAACCAAGGAACTGCTCCTTTTAAAAGGGACTTACCGACGTCCGTAGCTGTTTCAGAACAGGTGCGGAAGGTTTCACCCTATCCTGTGAAAGTATGGACAAATACCAGAAGATATTTATGTTCTGATCGTAGGGGCATTTGAGTGGAACCTGACCATCTTCCCCCGAATATGTCCCTTGGCATTGAATTGACCTGAGTAATGAAGGGGAAATTAGATGACTCTGCAGTTTATTATAGGCACAGAAACCACAGGCATGTGTTACTTGTTTTACTGTTCTTTTAAGCCCCTTCCCTAGGGGGAAAAATGGCCTTTTGCATCGAGTACCATGGTGCATCCCTCCCATAGTAGGCAGCATCACGTAAGCTCTTAGTGAGTTTCCACTGTTGGGACTCAGGGGTTAGAACATTATCCTCCTTTTTATACCAGCCTGTGCTTCCCTTCTCATAGCGCCATTTTCAGCATTTTGTTGTTCCTGTGGGGAATACTAGGGAAGACTAGGGAGTTCAGGGAGGCCAATCGCTAGAGCTATAATGTGTTTAGGTTCCTGCAGTCAAGCTGTTTGTTTTGCGGTTGAATCAGCTTTCCTGATCCCTTAGGTTACAAAAGATCCCTCTCTCTGGCCTCTACAGTGGATCACTGCTCCCTGGTGGGAGGCTGTACTACTTTTAAAAGAGCCAGAATCAAATCTTTATATCTCAGGAGGGAATTTCTAGCAGTTCACATGTGTCTACCTTTCCATATGGCAACGTGAGTATGTAACACTAGAACCCACATTTAGTCAGCAAAAATATTTAATTTCCTATCCTTCCCTAATTGCAAAACTCTCATTAATACCATTAGTTCAGGCTTCTGGGTCAATGTCTGGGGTGGCAGGGCCTTGGCTTCTAGACTTCATCTAGACTAACTATGGCATACCCTGCCTTTCGAGTTCCCATTTCTACAAAATTGCTCCCATCAGTGAACCATTCCACCTCGGGACTGTCAGGAGGTTCATCTGGAAGATAAGTTTGTTCTGTGGTCTCTGTATACTGATGCAGTAAGTCTCCACCCTTGAGCACTGGAAAGAGGGTTGCTGGGTTTGGCACACCTTTAGGGTAATGTCAGGAGTGTCCATTAGGAGTGCCTGCTAGCTCATTATCCTTCCTCCAGTCAAGCAATGATGCCCTTTGACTTCCAGCACAGACTGTACCTGATGAAGGTTTTATACCCTGAAGTGTTGTCCCAGGGTCAGCTTGGAAGCCTCATTACCGACAGGGCTGTGGCTGTGACTGCCTATGGGCAGCTTGGCCATCTGGGCCACTAAGTTCAGTTGTTTTAAAAAGTAGGCCAACTTTTGGGTCAGGACTCCTAGTGCTGTTCCTGATTGCTCATGAATGTGTAGGGGAAAGGGCTTGTCCAAATTTGGAAGCCCCAGTGCTGGCGTCTGCTCAATTCAGTCTTTAGAGTCTTGAAGTCCCTCTGGTGTCTTTAGTCCATTGACAGGATTCTTTTTCCCCTCTCTTTAGAGCCTCATAGAGGGTTCTGCTATAAGGCTGTGATTTGGAATCTAGACGTGACAGAACCCAGCCATCCCAAGACACCCAAGAAAGTCTTGGAGCTGCCTCTTTGTGGTTGGAGTTGGTAATACACTAACTACTGTTTTTCTATCTGTGGCCAAGGCTCGTACCCCTAGGGGTCAAAACAAATCCTATTGAATCCATTGCTGAACCTTGGTTGGAAAGACTTTGTATCCCCTTTTGTCCAGAAAATTTAGGACTATAGCAGTATTTTGATCTGAATCTTAGTTGGTCTTACTACTTATCAATAAACTATCAACATATTTTAGCAGAGATCCATTCTCCAGGCTTGGTTCCCTCAGTTCCCTTGTTAATGCATTTCCAAAAAGGTGGGTGCTATCCTGAAAATCCTGTGAGAGCACTGTCCTGGTATACACCGGGGAGCCTCCAGGCTGTCAGGGTCTCTCCACTCAAAGGCCAAAACTTACTGAGAGCCTGGATGTAGGGGAATACAGAAAAATGCATCTCTGAGATCCAAAACAGAAATGCTGGGCACTTTCTGGCACTTGGGTGAGGGTATATGGGTTTGGCACAAGTGGGTGAATAGGGATGACTGCCTCATTCATGGCTCCTAAGTCTTGCACAAACTGATTCTCCCCTCTAGGCTTCGCACAGGAAGAATTGGGGTGTTGCAAGGGAATTGGTACCGAGGATGAGATGGCTGGATGGCATCACTGACTCGATGGACATGAGTCTGGGTGAACTCCTGGAGTTGGTGATAGACAGGGAGGCCTGGCGTGCTGCGATTCATGGGGTCTCAAAGAGTCGGACACGACTGAGTGACTGAACTGAACTGAACTGAATGAGTCCATGTTTCTGAAATTTGCTGAGCCATGGTTCGATACCCTGGAGGGCCTCAGGCTTTAAAGGATATCATCTTTTCCAAGGGTATTTTCCCCAGGCCTTGACTGTATTTTTATTAGGGAAGGATGTTTTGTCCTTCCTGCACCAAGGTGTCCAAAACTGTAGGATCTACCAGTTCTCTAATTTCTTGGAAGGTATCTTAGGGATATCTTCCCTAAGGGCTCAGATGGTAAAGAATCTACCTGTAATCTGTTCAGCCTGTAGGCTCAATCCCTGGGTTGGGAGATCCCCAAGAGGAGCCTGGTAGGCTCTAGTCCATGGGATCGCAAAGAGTTGAACAAGACTGAGTGACTAACACTTTCACGTTCATCTTAGGGAATATTTTGATGGCCAACCAGTGGATCTTTTAGGTTACAATAGGTACAATAGATACATATACAGACAGATAAATCTGTCTGTTCAGATTCTTTACTTCCTTGGATTTCTCCCTGTCCTAAGAGTATACTGGTTTCTAACTTATTTAGCAAATATCTTCCAAGGACAGGAACAGAGCATTCTGGTATACACAAAAAGGAGTGAGTAATAATGATGAACCTAATTCTGCATCACGGGGAGATCTAAATCACTTTACCTTTGACTGTTCATCAACTCTTGTTGCAATACAGTAACAGTTGGAAAAGGGAGCTAGTCGGCTAAGTTAGAACAGAGCAGGTGGCTCCAAGGTATACAAGAAATTCAGTTTTTCTACCTGCTCCATCTAGGGTGACCTGAGGTTCCACTGGAGTAATGATGATGGATCTGGAGCTGGGCAGGCACTCAGACCCTGTTAGTCAGGGGAATCCCTCATCCGAGAGATTTGCAAGGAACTAGGGTGTGTTGGGGTTCTCTCTTGGGCATCCCACAGGAGGGTGCTCAGGGGATTCCCCCTGCCAGTGCCCCTCCTTCTGACAGAAGGCACACTGGTTCGGGCCCAGGTGGCTTCTTGGTAGACTTTCCTGCCTCGACTCTCCAGGGTTTCCTAAGATGGTGTGTGAATCAGAGCAGCCAAAAGCTGCATTCTCTTCACTAGCCTCCTATCCTCATTGATCCCCGCCACTAAATCTTGGTTGTCAGAGACCTTGAAGGCCTCCTCTACCAAAATTGACTGTGGGATTTGGGGTCCAGCCTCAAGCTTTTGAAATTTTCTCCAGATGTCAGGAGTAGCCTGGGTGATAACATGCACGGCCGGCAGTGCCCTCCCTCCTGTGGACTCAGGATGTGTATCAGTGTCCTTCCGGAATGCCCCTGTCACCCAGCTCAGGAAGACTGCTAGGTTTTCATCTTTTTCCTGTGTAACCTCATAAATCTAATCATAATTTATAGGCTTCATCATATGCCTTTTCATTCCTTCTGATGACAAGTGATATCATATCTCACCCTAATTGGCTTACTCGATCTTCATAGTTCCAGTGTAGGTCATGTTCTGGCGTTGCACCTCCACCCAGCTGATAAATGTGGTGTGGGTTGGTGGCCAGTAGGCCATCTGTTTGTTCCCTACCCTTTCTCAGTAAACCTTCCTTTTCATCTGGGGTGCAGCAGAGGGCCAGAGTAACCATGACATAAAGATCACTAAAAGACATAGGAACTCACACAGTCTGCTATCAAAAGCAGCATTCCAGGAAAACTTGTTCTCTTACAAGAGAGAAATCAAATCCAGGCTTGCATCAGCCTACTCTTAATAAAATCCATTTACCTAGTTAAATTTAACCATAGAAAATACTGGCACATACAAAATTCTTTCCTCAGTGTTTGTCTTCTATAAAACTTCTGCAACTTTCTATAGAATATAGTCCCTTATTCTTTCCAGATTCAGAAATAGCCAGCCCTGAGACTGAATCACCCCTATTCCTTTCAACAAACTGTATTTCTACTCTTCATACCTTCTTTTCTGAAAACACGCATCCCACTTTCCATGAACTGCTTTCCACATTAACATTCTGTAAACTGGTAAGAGACCACCTCAAGGCAGCACCGAACAGCTTAATTTCTCTCTCCCATGAAGACAAAAATAAGTAAATTGAGACCTGTTTAGCAATGAATATTCCAATATTCTATCAAGCATTTCTGCTTGAATTCAAAGTGGCCCTCTTTCTTATTTTTCCTCAGTCTGGGGGACTGGAGATGAAGCAGGCAGTCCTGAGAGCCCAGGCAGAATAGTCTCACTGCAAGAGCAGAGGAGGGAAATGTTCAAGCTCCTGCCTTTTCTTTAAAATCCCACTCCACTCAGTGACCCAAGGCTGGAGTCTCAGGCAGCGTGGGCTGTGTATTTCAAGGCTGAAGTGCTCTGTCGTGCCCACAGTGTTGGCAGAGACTTGCAAAGTTGGACACACAAAACTACAGCACAAAGATGCCAACCACAGAACTTGAAGACCCAAACAAGAAATTTTCAAGGTAAAGGGGGCAGGAGTGCAGGAATGAGGACCAAGGGAGAGGAAAAAAGAGGAGGAACAAAAAAGAGACAGAGGTCGCTGTTTCAGCCCATCCTGCTGTGGGTCTCTATTCAGGCACCAACCGTGTGCTTCCAGAAGACACCAGTGAATACCCACAGGGGTGATCAAGCCTGGAAACCAGGCAGTTATATGTTTTTTGTGGGTCCCCTACCCACAGGTGGGACCCTCACCCATGTGAACACCAGTATACAGAATCTGCCACTTCAGCCCATTCTCAGTAGGACTTTTCTTACTGGCAGAGAAAACAACAGTGAGAATACCGAGATGATCGTACTTCTGGCCACTACACTATATGCAGTTTTGTTAGCAGAAGAGACTCTGCAAACCCCATCCCTGGTCCTCAGTTCTTGGTGAGGATGCAGAGACAAATCTGACGTCTTACCTACTGTGTGAGAGTTTATTGAAAATAAGGACAGAACAGAGAGAGCACCTCAGAAGAGAGGTGGGCCAGGCCAAGGAGTGCAATGGCACCAAAGGACGGGAGTGTAGAGTTTTAAGGTAAAGTTTTTCCATTATCCAGGAGGCTGTTGTTTGACAGTCTTAATTGACAGCTACAGGTTGTATAACGAGACTGGTGTGCATATCCTTCCTGCAATTCAGTCTGTTATAATTGGATGTACTCACAGAATATTTCTGAACATTTAATGAGCCCAGTGGCCACCAAAGGATATCTGAGGACACAATAGCATGAAGTGTGTGCACGTACCAGAGTGGGGAAAGTCCTTCCAATTGGCCAGTGGGAAATTTTTCTGGGCCTCTGACCATTTTAGAATACTGATGGGGGCATGTTTGGGGCAGGGTTGGTGAATAGCTTGGCAAAATTGGGCAGCTATTGGACATTCAGTCAATAGGGCCGCCTTTTGTTGCTCATGGCTAACGTCCTGCCTAATAATTTGAACCTCTATCCTTCTCACAAGTGTTTGGCCAGGGAGAGCCCACTGGACCCAGGTATGCCATGGTGTGAGGCGAGCCTCTCCCACCTGTCCTGTCGCCTGTCAGCGTGAGCCTTTGCTGGCCAGAGGGAGCAGGTGTCACAGGCTGAGAGGAATGAGGCTGCAGCTGCCCGATGGCCGCGCTCTCAGGATAGGACAGAGGGGAAGAGGACAGAGAGGAGAAGTAGAGATTTTAGGAGAGGGAAGGAGGCAAAGGGGCAAGAGAAAGTGGTGAGGGAAGATGGACAAAGGGAGGGTGAAAGAAAGCATTGCCTCAGGAGGGCTCCGAGCCCCCAGGGGCCGGGAAGGCAGACTTACCTTGTGACTCGGAAACAAGGGGCTCAGGTGGCTGTTTGTCACCCACGGGGAAGCTGTGTTCAGTGATTCCAGAGGTGTCCAGATTCTGTCTCTACACTGGACAAGGCCTGCATCAGGCACTGCTAAGTTTGTTACTAACCAGGGCTCCTGTTCCTCCTTCATCAGTAAAAACTGATCACAGGCCAGATAGGAAATTCAGGCAGGGCTTTATGGGGCCCCTGCTGCCGGGGCCCATGTCGGGGAAGCAAGCGCGAACGACAGGTTCCCCTGCTGGCTCACTCCTCCTGTGCTGCTTACCATCGGTATGTCTTCTTTGATAAAATGTCTATCAGAACTTTGCCCATTTCTTGATTGTTGTTTGCTTTCTGATCCTCAGGTACGTGAGCTGTTTGTATTTTGGAGATTAATCCCTTGTCGGTTGCTTCGTTTGCAAATATTTTCTGCCATTCTGAGGGTTGTCTTTTTATTTTGTTTATGGTTTCCTTTGCTGAGCAAAATCTTTAAGTTTAATTATGTCCCAATTGTTTGTTTGTGTTTTTATTTTTACTACTCTAGGAGGTGGATTTAAAAAGATCTTACGGAATTTTTATCCTTTCTGCTTTGCTGAAAACTCAAGGAAAAGTTAGTCTTCCCCTGCCCATTTCCGTTTCACAGAAATGGCTTTCCTTTCCTAACCAGTCCTTTTATGGGTTAGGTCAGAAGTCTTTTCCTCTTTTGAGTCCTGAGGGCTATCTCCTAGCCTGTCATAGCAGATTGTCTTTATTTACAGTGACCATAGGTCAGTTCTGAAGGTGCAGTGGAGTGAAGTTAATAATTATGCCACAACAGAGACAAACTGGAATACTGTTGGGGTAGATGATCCCCCTACTTACATATCTACTGCAGTACTCATTTTGTTTTGTTTTTGAATTATGAATAAATACTTGTCCTTTTCCCCATCTCCTTCCTTCTTCCGCTAGAGCTAAGGGAAGCTTTCCTCTTCATCTCTTTTCTCTGTAATACATCTAATGTCATCATTGCCTGCAGCAGCATCGTCACCACCATCGCTATCATCACATTATAATAGCTGAATCTTCGTTACATTTACTATATGTCAGGTACATAGTCACATTATGTATAATGACTCACTGAATCCTTGCAGCAGTTATAGGAAGGTGACATTAAGTTATCCTTGTTTTAGAGAGAAATTATTTGAAGCTTAGAGAGGCTCACACGCTCAGGGTCACATAGTAGGGAGCAGTGGGGCCAGGATTCAGTTTCAGACAGTTTGACTTCTTTATTACCATTGCCCTCAAAAAGGACTTTACACAGAGAATGTGTAAAGTAGTCATTTGAAAAGTAAGGGATTCCTGGAGTCACATTCTTACACCCCTAATTCTAAATTTTAATAGAGGAAAGGGTTTAGGAAATAATTTTGCTTATAATAATAATCTGTCTTATGTCTATTGCAGATATTAAAAAACAAAACAGGCTTCCACACAGAATGTTGCCCTGGTCTTCTGATAAATTAAACTTGTTAGAATTAATTCAGGGAAATAAGAGTTATTGGAGGGAACAAATGCATTTTTATTTATTTTACAGTTTTGTTGAGGTGTATATAACTGATGTACAATTCTGAGTTTCAGGTATACAGAATAATGATTTGACTTACATATATTGTGGAATGATCACTACAATGAGTTTAGATAACATCCGTCTTCTCATATTGAAACAACAACAAAAAAGGTGTTTTGCTTCTGATAAGAACTGTTAGAACCTACTCTCTTAGTAACTATCAAACATGCTCCACAGCAGTGTTGGCTGCAGTTACCAAGTTGTGCACAGTGATTTTTATTTATTCATCTTTTAACTGCAAGTTTATACCTGTTGATCACCTCTATCTACCCCATTTCCCCCATTTCTGATAACTGTAAACCTGATCTCTTTTTCCATGAGTTTGGTTAGGGTTTGTGGGTTTTTAGTTTCTCCAAATAACTAATATTATATAGAATTGGTCTTCCTCTGTTTAACTTATCCTAATTAACCTCCAAGGCTTCAGATTTTAGGACTGCCTTCTTTTATGGCCGACTAATATCTATCTTGTGTTTATGTATCTCATTTTCTTTATCCATTTAGCCATCAATGGACAATTAGGTTANGAAAAAAATCAAATCAATAAAATTAAAAATGAAAATGGAGAGATCACAACAGATAACACAGAAATACAAAGGATCATAAGAGACTACTATCAGCAATTATATGCCAATAAAATGGACAACGTGGAAGAAATGGACAAATTCTTAGAAAAGTACAACTTTCCAAAACTTGCCAGGATCTTCCTCCACCCTCCATCTTTATGTTTAGAGCTGAGGACTGAGGAGAACTTGCAACCAAGTAGGACCTAAAAGACTCCACAGGCTCTCAGCAAGCCATAGCAACTCTCATGTTTAAAGACATAGTTTTTCTGACACTTTGTTTGATGAAGAACTCTTTCAGCATCCTTCCGGAATCCACCAGAAGCCTAGGTCTATTCTCAGAACGTATTATGGTATAATCTATTTAGTCCTTTAACTACTGTTCATGTATACTAGCCTTGAATTCACATCTAGATTATACACNGACACTTTGTTTGATGAAGAACTCTTTCAGCATCCTTCCGGAATCCACCAGAAGCCTAGGTCTATTCTCAGAACGTATTATGGTATAATCTATTTAGTCCTTTAACTACTGTTCATGTATACTAGCCTTGAATTCACATCTAGATTATACACTTTTTGTAAATATGGACAGCATTTCACATCAATCTATAACAAAATGCAAACTGCCAGGTGTTAGTGGTCAAATGGCATTTACTAATAATACACCATAAACCCAGTGGCTTTCCAGCCAATTTTAGTCTAAGATGGGAAGCCTTCTGTGCTTACACAAAAATAAAAAACAAGTAAAATGAGTATTTTAACAGTGGCTCTTACTGAAGTGAAACTGTAAGACATGGAATCCACTCAGTGACCATCTTGGTACATGTCAATATGTGGAAAAGTTGGAAAGATTAATTCTGATCACTACAGAGTCTATCAATGCTCTAGTCTTCCCTAGATCTCCCAGGGGTCTGCTGAAAATGTAAATTCTCAAGAGCATGTGTGAGATCTGAGATTCTGGATTGCTAACAACTCTAGGGTGATGCTGATGTTGCTGGGTCCAGGGACCACACTTTGAGTAGCAAGGAAGAAACTGAACATTTCTGATAATGTTCCTTTGTTACCCATACCCATCCCCAGGAGCTAAATGATCTTTTTCTTAATTTACCTCTGTGTTTGTTTCCAACACATCTAGTATTTGACAGAGATGTTTTGTAGCTGTGCTTTGAGAGATAGCCAGTGGTCAAATTCCCTGAACCAGCTCTGACTTGACCACAGGAATGTTCGTGCACAGATGAGACTGGAACTGTCTGAAAGTTAAATTTGTTTCATTATCAGGTTAAGATTTCTACCCAAGGTGGGAATTTCTACTAGACTAGGCACAATTCCTGCCATATGCAAAGGAGTGTGGAAGACTGCACATGTTCCAAATAACCTGGCTGTTCCCAGAAATCCCTACCCCTTTCCTAGAGCACCAGTGACATATCTGCCTCTTATCCCTTAAAGTTCCTCTATTCTCCACTCCCGTGGGGGAGAAGGTGTGTTTAGAACATGAGTTCTCCCTTTATTCCTTAAACAATGAATAAAGTTTCTGTTCTACTATACCTAACTAGGTTTAAAAAGTGGCATTTGTGACTCCAGGCAAAGAACGCATTCAGGAATCACTGATCCAGTGGGAATCAGCTATACTTTCTATCTCAAGAACATTTAAATTGATCTTGCCTTATCTACATGTATAACTATTGCCCTTTTAAATTCCATTCTTTGCTTCCAGAGGCTAACAACCATGTGTCTTTTTATTCACACAAATTAAATTAGAATATGGAGAAGGGGCTGACAGAGGATGAGATTATTGGATGGCATCACCAACTCAATGGACATGAGTTTGAGCAAACTTTGGGAGATGGCGAAGGATAGGGAACCCTGGTGTCCTGCAGTTGATGGGGTTGCAAAGAATCGGACATGACTTAGCAACTAACAATAACAACAATGGACATTGCTAGAACAGAGATTTTGTCTATTTTATTCACTGCTGTTACCCCAGTGCCTGGACCAATGCCTCACTGGAACACCTCAAATAGAAGGCACTTAAATATTCTGAATGAATAAATAAAACAAGCTCTTCTGCTATAAATAAATCNGCAAAGAATCGGACTTTACTGAAGTGACGTGGCATGGCATGGCATGGCATGGTAGTTAAATTTTTAATTTTTTGAGGAACATCCATACTGTTTTCCATACTGGCTGCGCCAATTTATAATCCCACTATCAGTACACAGGACACTTCTCCACATCTTCTCTAGCATTTATCTCTTGTTTTGATGCTAGCCATTGTAACAATCTTTAGATGTTATCTCATTGAGATTTTTGATTTGCATTTCCCTGCTGATTAGTGACGTAAGCACCTTTTCGTATTCGTACATCTTCTTTGGGAAAATGTCTATTCAGCTTCTTTGTCCATTTTTAAATTGAATTGTTTGGTTTTTTTTTGTTATTGAATTGTATGAATTCTTTATATATTTTTGTTGTTAGTCACTTCTCTGTTATATGGCTTACAAATAGTTTTTTCCCATTCTGTAGGTTGTCTTCATTTTGTTGACCGTTTGCTTTGCTGTGCAGAAGCTTTTCAGTTTGTTGTAGCCCTACTTGTTTATTTGCGATTTTGTTGCTGTGCTTTGGGTATCATATATATGTGTATATATATGTGTGTGTGTGTATGTATATATATGTGTGTGTATATATATGTATAAAATCATTGCTAAGGCCGATTCCCATTGCCTATATTTTCTTCTCGGAGTTTTGTTCTTTCCAATCATACATTTAAGTCTGTAATGCATTTTGAGTTAGTTTTTGTGAGTGCTGTAAGATAGGCAATCTATCAGTAGTTTCATTGTTTTACATGTGAATATTCGGTTTTCTAAGCTCTGTTTACTGAAGATATTGTCTTTTCTCTGTGGAGTTTTTTTGGCACTCTTGTCAAATGTTAGTTTACTATATGAAAGTGAAAGTATTAGGTGCTCAGTCTTGTCCTACTCTCTGCAACCCCATGGTCTACTGTAGTCCACCAGGCTCCTCTGTCCATGGAATTCTTCAGGCAAGAATACTGGAGTGGGCAGCCATTTCCTTCTCAAAGGGATCTTCCCAACCCAGGGATCAAACCTGGGTTTCCTAGATTGCAGGTGGGAATGCAATTCCCACAGGTGGTGGTGATTTCTTTACCAATTGGGAAACCCAGTTTATTGTACATGCATGGGTTTATTCTGTTCCACTGATCTGTATGTCTATTTTTATGCCAGTACCATATTTTAATTTTTTACTTTATATTGAAGTATAGCTGATTAACAACTAACAATTTGTGTTAATTTCAGGTGTACAGCAAAGTGATTCAGTTATACATATACTTGAATCTATTCATCTTCAAATTCCTTTCCCATCTAGGCTGTTACATAACATTGAACAGAGTTCCCTTTGCTGTACAGTAGCCAGTCCTGGTTGGCCAGTACCTTACTTTGATTACTATGGCTTTATAATATAGCTTGAAACCAGGAAGTGTGATGTCTCCCACGCTGTTCTTTCTCAGGATTGATTTGGCTATTTGGGTTCTTTTGTGGTTCCATATAAATATTAGAATTGTTTTTTATACTTCTGTTTAAAAAATNTGGTTGGCCAGTACCTTACTTTGATTACTATGGCTTTATAATATAGCTTGAAACCAGGAAGTGTGATGTCTCCCACGCTGTTCTTTCTCAGGATTGATTTGGCTATTTGGGTTCTTTTGTGGTTCCATATAAATATTAGAATTGTTTTTTATACTTCTGTTTAAAAAATTCCATTGGAATTTTGATAGGAATTGCATTGAATTTATGGATAATGAAGAGCTGATTCATTGGAAAAGACCCTGATGCTGGGAAAGATTGAAAGCAGGAGGAGATGGGGAAGCAGAAGATGAGATGGTTGGATGGCACCACCGATTCAAAGAACATGAATTTGAGCAAATTCCAAGAGATGGTGAAGGATAGCAGAACCTGACATGCTGCAGTCCATGGGGTCACGAAGAGTCAGACACAACTTAGGGACACAATAACAACAACAAATAAATGGCTTTCAGTAGTATGAACATTTTAACAGTATTTTTCCCATCAGTGAAAACATTGAAAATATTTTTCTGTTTATTTGTGTCTTTAATTTCTTTCATTGATGTCTTGCAGTTTTCAGTATAGAAATCTTTACCTTCCTTGGTTAAATTTATTCCTAAGTATTTTATTGATTAATGCTATTGTAAATGTGATCATTTTATTTCTTTTTTGAGATAATTCATGTTACCACATAGAAATGCTCCTAATTTATGTATGCTTGTTTTATATTCTGCAACATTAATGAATTTGTTGGTTCTAAGTATTTTATTGACTTATGTTATTTTATTTCTTTTTCAAATAATTCATTGTTACTGTGTAGAAATGCTCCTAACTTTTAGATGCTTATTTTATGTATTTTGCAGCTTCCCTGAATTAGTTGGTTAGCTCTAACAGGGTTTTTTTTTTCAGCTCTGACTTTAGGATTTTCTATATATAAAACCATGTCATCTGTAAATAGAGACAATTTTACTTGTTCCTTTGCATTTCTTTTTTTTTTTTAATTGGAGTATAATTGCTTTACAATGTTGTGTTAGTTTCTGCTGTACAACAATGTGAATCAACTATGCATGTTTGCTAAGTTGCTTCAGTCGTGTCTGACTCTTTGCAACCCTAAGGATTGTAGCCCGCCAGGCTCCCCTGTCCATGAGATTTTCTAGGCAGGAATTCTGGAGTGGGTTGCCATGCCCTCCTTCAAGGGATCTTTGCGACCCAGGGACTGAACCCACATCTCTTATATCTCCAGCATTGGCAAGCGGGTTCTTTACCACTAGCGCCATCTGGGAAACCCTGAAAACTGCTGTCTATATATGTATATGTCCTCCCTCTTGTGTCTCCTTCCCACCCACCATCCCACCCCTGGAGGCCATCACACTCACTTGGCTGGGCTGCCTGTGTCATATTGCAGCATCTCACTAGCTATTGATTTTATGCATGATAGTGTGTATGTCAATGCTACTGTCTCAGTTTGTCCTGTCCTCTTCTTCTTTGCCATGAAGTGATGGGATCAGATGCCATGATCCTAGTTTACCGAATGTTGAATTTTAAACCAGCTTTTTCATTCTCCTCTTTCACTTTCATCAAGAGGCTCTTTAGTTCTTTGCTTTCTGCCATAAGTGTGGTATCATCTACGTATCTGAGGTTGTTCATATCTTTCCCAGAAATCTTGATTCCAGCTTGTGATTCATCCAGCCCAGGATTTTACATGATGTACTCTCCATAGAAGTTAAATAAGCAGGGTGACAATATACAGCCTGATATATATACTCCTTTTCCAATTTTGAACCAGTCAGTTGTTCCATTTCTGGTTCTAACTATTGCTTCTTATCCTGCATATAGGTTTCCCAGGACAGGAAAGGTGGCCTGGTATTCCCATCTCTTTAAGAATTTTCCACAGTTTTTTTGTGAGCATACAGTCAAAGGCTTTAGCATCAATGAAATCAATGAAGCAGAAGTAAATGAGTTTTTCTTTTTTTTTTTCTAATTCCCTTGCTTTCTCTATGATCCAACAAATGTTGACAATTTGATCTCTGGTTCCTCTGCCTTTTCTACACCCAGATTGTACATTTGGAATGTCACATAGTGCTAAAGTCTAGTTTGAAGGATTTTGAGTGTTACCTTGCTAGCATGTGAAATGAGCCTAATTGTACATTAGTTTGAACATTCCTTGGCAGTCTGTGGCCACTGCTGAGTTTTCCAAATTTGCTGGAATATTGACTGTAGCCTTTAACAGCATCATATATTGGGATTTGGAATAACTCCACTGGAATCCCATCACTTCCACTACCTTTGTTTGTAGTGACGCTTTCTAAGGCCCACTTGACTTCACAGTCCAGTATGTCTGGCTCTAGATGAGTGACCACACCATTGTGGTTATCTGGGTCATTAAGACCTTTTTTTGTATATTTCTTCTGTGTAGTCTTGCTACCTCTTCTTAATCTCTTCTGCTTCTGTTAGGTCCTTACCATTTCTGTCCTTTATCATGCCATCTTTGCATGTAATGTTCCTTTGATATCTCCAGTTTGGTTGACGAGATCTCTAGTCTTTCCCATTCTCTTGTTCTCCTAATTGTTTGCATTGTTCACTTAAGGAGGCTTTCTCATCTCTTTGCTATTCTCTGGAGTCCTCCATACTGTTCACCATAGTGATAGTATCAATGTACCTTTCCACCAACATTGTAAGAGAATTCCCTTTTCTCCACACCCTTTCCAGCACTTATTGTTTGTAGATTTTTTGATGATGGCCATTCTGACCTATGTGAGATAATCTCATTGTAGCTTTTTTCTAATAATTGTAGTATTTTTCTAATAATGAATGATGTTGAGCATCTTTTCATGTGTTTGTTGGCTATCTGCATGTCTTCTTTGGAGAAATGTCTGTTCAGGTAGTCTGCCCATTTTTTGATTGAGTTGTTTGTTTTTTATATTGAGCTGCATGAGCTGTTTGTATATTTTGGAAATTAATTCTTTATCAGTTGGCTCATTTGCAGATATTTTCTCCAATTCTGAGTTGTCTTTTCATCTTATTTATGGTTTCCTTTGCTGTGCAAAAGCTCTTAAGTTTAATTAGGTCCCATTTGTTTATTTCTGTTACTTTGTTTCATTACTTTAGGAGGTGGGTCAAAAAGGATCTTGCTGTGGTTTATGTCAAAGAATGTTCTGCCTGTGTTTCCCTGTAAGAGTTTATAGTGTTTGGCCTTACATTTAGGTCTTGAGTCCATTTTGAGTTTATTTTTGTATATGGTGTTAGAAATTATTCTAATATCATTCTTTTACATGTAGCTGTCCAGTTTTCCCAGCACCACTTATTGAAAAAGCTATCTTTTCTCCATTGTATATTCTTGCCTCCTTTGTCTTTGACTTTAGGTGTGTGGGTTTAGCTGGGTTTTCTCTCGGTTCCATTAATCTGTGTTCTGTTTTGTGCTAGTATGCTGTCCCATACTGTCTTTGATTGCTGTAGCTCTGTGTTATAGTCTGAAATCAGGGAGGCTGATTCCTGACTGTTTTTCTTTCTCAAGATTGCTTTAGCAATTTGGAGTCTTCTGTGTTTCCATACAAATTGTGAAATTTTTTGTTCTAGTTCTGTGAAAAATGCTGTTGGTAGTTTGATAGGTATTGCATAGAATCTGTAGATTGCTTTGGATAGTATAGTCAATTTCACAGTATTGATTCTTCCAATCCAAGAACATGGTGTATCTCTCTCTGTGTGTCATCTTTGATTTCTTTTATCAGTGTCTTATAGTTTTCTGCATACAGGTCTTTTTGTCACTTTAGGTAGGTTTATTCCTGGGTATTTTATTCTTTTTGTAGCTGTGGTGAATGGAATTGTTTCCTTAATTTCTCCTTTGATTTTTCATTGTTAGTGTATAAGAGATTTATGTGTACTCATTTTGTATACTGTAACTTTACTAAATTCATTGATTAGCTCTAGTAGTTTTCTGGTGGCATCTTTAGGATTTTTTATGTACAGTATCCAGAGAAGGCAATGGCACCCCACTCCAGTACTGTTGCCTGGAAAATCCCGTGGATGGAGGAGCCTGGTGGGCCGCAGTCCATGGGATCACTTAAGAGTCAGACATGACTGAGCGACTTCAATTTCACTTTTCACTTTCATGCACTGGAGAATGAATGGCAACCTACTCCAGTATTCTTGCCTGGAGAATCCCAGGGACGGGGGAGCCTGGTGGGCTGCCGTATATGGGGTCGAACAGAGTCGAACACGACTGAAGCAACTTAGCGGCAGCAGCAGCATGTACAGTATCATGTCATCTGCAAACAGTAGCAGATTTACTTCTTTTTCAATCTGGATTCCTTTTATTTCTTCTCTGATTGCCGTGGCTAGGACTTCTAAAATTATGTTGAATGATAGTGGCAGGAGTGAGCACCCTTCTCTTGTTCCTGATATTAAGGAAATGCTGTCAGTTTTTCACCATGTTTGAGAATGTTTGCTGTGGGATTGTCAGATATGGCCTTTATTATGTTGTGGGAGGTTCCCTCTATGCCCACTTTCTGGAGATTTTTTTTTTTTCCATAAATGGGTTTTGAATTTTGTCAAACGCTTTTCCTGCATCTATTGAGATTATCATATGGTTTTAATCTTTCAGTTTGTTAATATTGTGTATTACATTGGTCAATTTGCATAAATCAAAGAATACTTGCATCCCTGAGATAAACTCCACTTGATCATGGTGTATGACTCTTTCGATGTGTTGTTGGATTCTGTGCTAGTATTTTGTTGAGGATTTTTGCATCTATGTTGATCAGTGATACTGGCCTGTGATTGTCTGTTTCTCCGTCAGCAATTTTGGGGAAGGGTTTTAGAAGAATAGATGTTACCTATTCCCTAAACATCTGATAAAATTTGCCTGCAATGCCATCTGGCCCTGGGCTTTTGTTTATTGGGCGATTTTTAAAAGATAATTGTATTTGTTTTTGGCGGTGCTGGGTTTCCATTGCTGTGTGCACGCTTTCTCTAGCTGTGGCGAGTGGGGGCTACTCTAATTGTGTTGCACGGGCTTCCCTTGTTGCAGAGCACAGACTCTTGCCTGCACGGGATCAATAGCTGTGTTTTGTAGGCTGTAGAGTGGGCCCAATAGTTGTGGCACATGGGCTTAATTGCTCTGTGGCCTTGGAATGTTCCCAGAGCAGGGATTGAATCCGTGTCCCCTCCATTGGCAAGTGTATTCTTAACCACTGGACCACCAGAGAAGTCCAAAGAACCAACTCTTAGTTTTGTTAATCTTTTTATGTTGTTTTCCTATTCTTGATTTCACTTATTTCTGCCCAGATTTTCAATTTTCCTCCTTCTGGTGACTTCGGGTCTTTTGTTGTTTTCCTAGTTCTTTGAGACATACAGTTATGTTGTTTATTTTGGATCTTTCTGTTTTCTTAATGTAAGTGATTATTGCTATGAGCTTCCCTCTTAGAACTCCTTTTTCTGCATCCCGTAAGTTTGGTATGTTGTGTTTTCAATTTCATTTATCTCAAGATGCTTTTTAATTTCTTTAACTGGTTGCTCAGGAGAGTGTTATTTAATTTCCATGTATTTGTGAGTTTTCTAGTTTTCCTCCTGTTACTGAATTCTTATTTCATTCCATGGTAGTCAAAGAAGATACTTGGTGTGATTTCAGTCTTCTTGAATTTACTAAGACTTGTTTTGTGACCTATCATTGTGATCTGTAATACATAATGCTCCATGTGTGCTTAAACATAATGTATATTCTGCTGTTGTTGAGTAGAATATATATGTCTGTTAGATCCATTTCGTCTATAGTGTTCAAATCTGTTGTTTCTCTACTGATTCTGTCTGAATGATCTATTCATTGCTGAGAATTGGGTATCTAAGTCCCCAGCTATTATTGTATTTGTGTTTATTTCTCCTTTAGCTATGTTCATTTTTGCTTTATTTAGGTGCTCTGATGTTGGGTAAATAAATATTTAAAGTTGTTAAATTTTCTTGATTGTCCCCCTTATCATTATATAATGATCTTCTTTGTATCTTTTTACCGTTTTCAGTTTAAAGTCTATCTTTTCTGACATAACCTTCCTGCTGGTGGCTCAGATGGTAAAATGTCTGCCTACAGTGTGGGAGACCTGGGTTCAATCCCTGGGTTGGGAAGATCTGGAGAAGGAAATGGCAATCCACTCCAGTATTCTTGCCTGGAAAACCCCATGGACGGAAGAGCCTGGTAGGCTACACTCTCCATGGGGTCGAAAAGGGTCAGACATGACTGAGTGACTTCACTTTCACTTTTCTGACATAAGTATAGCAACTACTGCTTTTGGAGGGGATGGTTTCTGTTTGCTTGAAATATCTTTCTTTATCCCTTCATTCTCAATCTGTCTGTCTTTAAGTCTGAAGTGAGTCTTTTGTAGGCAGCATATGGTTGAATCTTGTTTCTTTTTTATTAATCCATTCAAAAGTTCCATGTACCTTTAAAGTAATCATTAATAAGTGAGGACTTACTCGGCTTCCCAGGTGGCACTAGTGGTAAAGAACCCACCAAGGACTTACTATTGTAGTTTCGTTACATTTTTTCAGAATGTTTTATAGATTCATTTTTCTTGTTTCTTATCCTGCTGTCTTTTTTTGTATTTCACATCTTTCAGTATCAGTATGCTTTGACGACTTTAGCATGTTGTTTTATGTAATTACTACAGATATTTTTCCCTTGTGGTTACCATGGAGCTTACATAAATATTTTGGAGTTACAGCACCCAATTTTAAGCTGTTAACAACCTAACTTTGATGACATTCCTAAGCTTTATACTTTTATTCCCCCCTCACATTTTATGTTATTGATGTTACAATTTACATATTTTAATATTGTTTATCCAAATATAGATTATTATAATTATAGTTATTTTGCTACACTTGTTTTTTAACTTTGAGTTGTAAATGAATTATGCACCACCACTTACATATTTCTTCTTCATGGAAGGTCTGCTTTTGAAACTCTTCAGTTCTTCAGATCAGTCATTGTATTTTTCAGCTCTCAGATCTCTGGTCAGATTTTGGATGGTTTCTATTTATTTTGAGGGCAAGAGAAGAAGGAGGCACAGAGGATAAGATGGTTGGATGGCATTATCAACTCAATAGACATGAATCTGATCAAACTCTGGGAGATAGTGAAAGAGAAGGAAGCCTGGTATGCTCCACTCCATGGGGTTGCAAAGAGTCAGACATGACTGAGCAATTGAGCAACAACAATATTTATTCGTTGGACTTCTTTTGTTCATGCATTTTTTTCCCCTTAATTTTGGTTAGTTGTCTGTGTGTTCTTGTAGTTCACTAAACTTATTTAGGAAAAATATTCCGAATTTTTCATGTTACAGTTCATAGACCTCTATTCTTTGGAGTTGGTTCTTGGAGCTTTGTTAGTTTCCTCTGGTGTCATGTTTACCTGAGTTTTTGTGATCCTTGGTTACTTATGTTGGTGTGAGCACATCTGGTGAGTAAGTATTCTCTTCTAGATTCTTTACAGCTTCACTTTGG
Organism: Neotragus pygmaeus; assembly: GCA_006410875.1. Lineage (NCBI taxonomy): Eukaryota > Metazoa > Chordata > Mammalia > Artiodactyla > Bovidae > Neotragus > Neotragus pygmaeus. The sequence continues at coordinate 531,385 of SJYV01024592.1, read as the reverse complement.
CAGAGATAGTTCTTCACCAGTCAGCTCAGCTTGAGCTTCTGATTGTGTCCATGTGTAACATCCTTGGGCAGATGCAGCTTGCTGCTAGGGTCTGTTTTGGGGTGAGGCCACTGCCCAAGCTATGAGGTTGGGAGTGGTGCTATTGGCTGAGAAGAGTCGGTTTTCTGATTGACAGCTGACTTAGTTCCCTGTCAAAGCAAGGCTGTACGATGGGTTCTGCAGTTGCGAGGGTTCTCTGGTCAGGCTTACTAGATGGTTGGGACTGGGTACTACACTTAGTAGAAGGTAGGAGTATGAATAAGCTTCCCTGCCCTGGTGGGATAGCAGAAGGGGCCATGAGCCTGTGTGGCTCATTGTTTGGGGAGCTGAGTCAAGCAAAACCATGCATTGAGTTCCCTGGCCAGATGGAATCGGCTGTTTCTCTCTGCAAAGGGAGAAAGCCCTGGGCTGAGCACTCTGTTCAGGCTCTTGTGTAAGCAGGGATGTTGGATGGGCTGTGCAGTGTTCCATGTGCTCTAGTTGAGCCTGATGATCAGATGGGCTGAAAGCTATCTTCAGCAATGGGTGAGGCCATGATTTAGTTTCCCTTCCCCGCTTGAGTGGGAAAATAGGCTCCAAGACTGGAAAGGCTCTTTGTGGTCTTGACTCAAGCTGACCCATGTACCAAGTTTTCTGCCCAAACCAGGCCACTGGCTTTGCTTTGTGAACGGTTGGCTCTGCCTGCCAGACTCTCTCATCAAGTACTGCTGGGCTTCACAAATTACTATATCTAGGCTTTCTGGGCAGGCAGGATTGGGAGCTATATTTAGTAGTTCATTGGGCTAGGACTCAAACCTCCATTCCCCATTGCCAACCTGGATAGATACAAACCAGGATCAAGAGCCAGCAAGGTCCTTATTTGAACACCCAAATCAGGCAGACCTGCAATCACACCAAGTTCCCTGGAGTGACTGCACCACCATCTTGGTTCTTTAGATGAGCAAAACTCCTGGTTGGGTCTTCTCCTTGAGTGTTGGATATAGGGAGTCAGCCTATCAAGACCTGAGTGCTGCCTTGTTGCAAACCCCTCCTTCCTTCTCCATGACAGTCAGATTCCAACCAGTCAAGCCCCAAAGGTCCCCCAGGTTACTCCTGTGGGGTGAGACTGGAGTTGGAGCTCCCAAGAAATAACCCACAGTTTTGGAGGACATCCGTAGAGTCAGGGGAGCTGGCCAGCTAGGGGAGGGGTGGTGCAGCCAGCAGGTAGTGGCTCCTCTTACCCTTCGAAAGCAATCTGTCCTGGTCTCTGTGATGCAAGAAGGGTGTGCTTCAGTCTCACCCCTGCATTCTAGGCTCTTCTTAGTCGTGTCTTGTCCGTGAATAGCTGTCAGTTGTTTTCCTCCCGTTGGGGAGCAAAATCAGGATCAGGTATATTGACATCTTGGTGACAGCACTCCTGCATTTCGAATTGCTTTCTGATTAGCGAATAACCATAGTGTCTATACATGAATCTGGTTTAACAGGTCAAATGCTTCTCACCTGCGCTTGACAATCACTAAAAAGAAAGAACATTTTTGCCAAAGGCTCAAGGAAAAGAGGTAGCATTTAGTTAGAAAATATGGAACTTGTATATGGCTTATATGAGCCAAATTTCAGGTGAGTCATGTTGAGAAAGAGCCCTCAGCTGTAACTGCCAGCCAAGTGTGTGAAGTCCTCTACTGGTTAATAAACAGAAGAACCATTGATTCTGATTATCCACATACTAATATCAAGAAAAATCACAGGCCTAAAAAATAAAGTTGTACTCTTTAAAATTCAGTAGAAGATTTATGCTGCTTTTTAGGGACAATACTGCTTCCAGTGTGAATCATGACGTATTTAAGTAAAGATAAATGCAATCTACTGGTTTAGTAATATGAAGAGTGGAAACAGAATTACCAGAATGAAGATAGGACTTATGTGTGAGCATGATTTGATTTTCTAAAGATGGATTCTTTGATTCAAACATTAGATTGTTTGATATAAAAAAGGAATATAAGTTTACTTGAATGTTAATGCCTTTAATGAATACATCATCATTTAACTCTATGATAACTAAGTGTATATAAAACCTATTCTTTTTACTCTTACAATTATTAGAGCAACTTAAATCAGCTTTAATCATTTTTTTTCTTTACAAAATTTGCTTCATCATGTTCCTGTGTCTTATGTGCCTTTTTTTTTTTTTTTGGTTTGTCATTATATTTAATGACTATTTTCCCAAATTTATTTATTTATTTTTCCTGATGACATTTTTTTTTTTACTTTATTTTACTTTACAATACTCTATTGGCTTTGCCATACATCGACATTTTAATCATTTTGTGTGCTCAGTTGCTCAGACTTGTCTAACTTTTTGCAGCCCCATGGACTGACTGTAGGCTGCCAGGCTCTTCTTCCCATGGAATTTTCCAATCAAGAATACTGGAGTGGGTTGCCATTTCCTACTCTAAGACCTGGGAATCTTCCTGACTTGGGGATCAAACCTGCGTCTCCTGAATTGGCAAGTGGATTCTTTACCACTAAGCCACCAGGGAAGCTGTTTAATCATTTAGGCTATTCCAAACTTTAAAAAGCCCCAAATTAGACGTATTTCTGAAATATGTCTTGATAATTTCAACTATTTACAAGTAAAATTATTCACATATCCCAATATAGTTTTATTTGGTACACATTATACTGAGAAAACATATTTCTCATGGAATGATTTTTGTATGTATATTCTAATTGAAAGCATAGCTAAAATATGCATACGTAAAATAACCTTTCTCAGACTGCTACTGTTAAACTAGTGAGCTCAAATCCTGAGGGAAGTTTAAGAATCTAGAAAGCTTCACTTATACAGATAAACAGATGTGATTTTATTAAAACTTAACAGATGTGATTTTATTGCTCTCTTCTGTTTTTATGAAAAGAAAAGCATGCATCTAAGGCCTTGGAATATTTGATATCCTATCCTGGTTTAAGCGCTTTAGAATATCAGATTCCTGTCCTCCTCCACACCTCCAGGGAGCTACTGTTTCTGAAAAAAAGTTCAGAAGCTTTTATAAAGCATGACTGTGCTCAGCCCAGGCCTGTGGGAGGTATGGAGGAAGAAAGGAATTTGGCCAGGGGAATTGAAACATATTAAAAAACAAAACACAACACAATAACAATGTTAAAAAAATAACCACTAATGTGATTTGGCTTAAGAACACTAAAGACATGGGTTTGTAAATCAGGATTTAGTAATTTTCCAGTGCCCTGATAGGTCTATTCCTGTTCCATATATTGGAACTAAAGATATACTATCGGAGAAGGCAATGGTAACCCACTCCAGTACTCTTGCCTAGAAAATCCCATGGACGGAGGAGCCTGGTAGGCTGCAGTCCATGGGATTACTGAGGGTCTGACACGACTGAGTGACTTCACTTTCACTTTTCACTTTCATGCACTGGAGAAGGAAATGGCAACCCACTCCAGTGTTCTTGCTTGGAGAAGCCCAGGGACCGGGGAGCCTGGTGGGCTGCTGTCTATGGGGTCGCACAGAGTTGGACATGACTGAAGTAACTTAGTAGCAGCAGCAGCAGCAGAGTATGGATTTTAAAAGTGTATTGTTCTCTTTTATTAGAGCTGACAAAGTAGAAGTGACAATGAGAGAGCCACTCCTCCCCCCGACAGTAAAGGCCATATTGTGTGAAACAAAACCTTTGTATTTTATAACTAGAATAGTCTTCAGGTCTTAGCTTTTTATCCATAGTATGTGGTTCTCCTAAGCTTGAATACTGTTCCATGGAATGCAAATGGAGNTTTTGGTTTGTCATTATATTTAATGACTATTTTCCCAAATTTATTTATTTATTTTTCCTGATGACATTTTTTTTTTTACTTTATTTTACTTTACAATACTCTATTGGCTTTGCCATACATCGACATTTTAATCATTTTGTGTGCTCAGTTGCTCAGACTTGTCTAACTTTTTGCAGCCCCATGGACTGACTGTAGGCTGCCAGGCTCTTCTTCCCATGGAATTTTCCAATCAAGAATACTGGAGTGGGTTGCCATTTCCTACTCTAAGACCTGGGAATCTTCCTGACTTGGGGATCAAACCTGCGTCTCCTGAATTGGCAAGTGGATTCTTTACCACTAAGCCACCAGGGAAGCTGTTTAATCATTTAGGCTATTCCAAACTTTAAAAAGCCCCAAATTAGACGTATTTCTGAAATATGTCTTGATAATTTCAACTATTTACAAGTAAAATTATTCACATATCCCAATATAGTTTTATTTGGTACACATTATACTGAGAAAACATATTTCTCATGGAATGATTTTTGTATGTATATTCTAATTGAAAGCATAGCTAAAATATGCATACGTAAAATAACCTTTCTCAGACTGCTACTGTTAAACTAGTGAGCTCAAATCCTGAGGGAAGTTTAAGAATCTAGAAAGCTTCACTTATACAGATAAACAGATGTGATTTTATTAAAACTTAACAGATGTGATTTTATTGCTCTCTTCTGTTTTTATGAAAAGAAAAGCATGCATCTAAGGCCTTGGAATATTTGATATCCTATCCTGGTTTAAGCGCTTTAGAATATCAGATTCCTGTCCTCCTCCACACCTCCAGGGAGCTACTGTTTCTGAAAAAAAGTTCAGAAGCTTTTATAAAGCATGACTGTGCTCAGCCCAGGCCTGTGGGAGGTATGGAGGAAGAAAGGAATTTGGCCAGGGGAATTGAAACATATTAAAAAACAAAACACAACACAATAACAATGTTAAAAAAATAACCACTAATGTGATTTGGCTTAAGAACACTAAAGACATGGGTTTGTAAATCAGGATTTAGTAATTTTCCAGTGCCCTGATAGGTCTATTCCTGTTCCATATATTGGAACTAAAGATATACTATCGGAGAAGGCAATGGTAACCCACTCCAGTACTCTTGCCTAGAAAATCCCATGGACGGAGGAGCCTGGTAGGCTGCAGTCCATGGGATTACTGAGGGTCTGACACGACTGAGTGACTTCACTTTCACTTTTCACTTTCATGCACTGGAGAAGGAAATGGCAACCCACTCCAGTGTTCTTGCTTGGAGAAGCCCAGGGACCGGGGAGCCTGGTGGGCTGCTGTCTATGGGGTCGCACAGAGTTGGACATGACTGAAGTAACTTAGTAGCAGCAGCAGCAGCAGAGTATGGATTTTAAAAGTGTATTGTTCTCTTTTATTAGAGCTGACAAAGTAGAAGTGACAATGAGAGAGCCACTCCTCCCCCCGACAGTAAAGGCCATATTGTGTGAAACAAAACCTTTGTATTTTATAACTAGAATAGTCTTCAGGTCTTAGCTTTTTATCCATAGTATGTGGTTCTCCTAAGCTTGAATACTGTTCCATGGAATGCAAATGGAGGTGTGTGGAAGGAAAATAAACAGTGTTTCACTTTCCAAGTAGAAAGATAATGCAAGATGCTTGAATTGTTTATATTTCCCACCAGGCAGGTAAACCATGTAAGAAGGAATAGGTGGAATTTTAAAGGTATATTTCATTTAACCCAGCATATCCAAAATACTGATTTACATGTACATTCTTAGAACCCACTGTGTCTTTTTCCCTCATGTCATACCTCAGTTTGGACCAGCTACATTCCTGGGCTCCTAGGAGGAAATGGCAACCCACTCCAGCGTACTTGCCTGGAGAATCCCAGGGACGGGGGAGCCTGGTGGGCTGTCATCTCTGGAGTCACACAGAGTCGGACATGACTGAAGTGACTTAGCAGCAGCAGCAGCAGCAGCAGCATAGTATATCGATGGTGGCTGCTGTGTTAGCACAGTTCCAGGCTTGTAAAACAGCAGGTTAGCACACACGGGAGCTTCTTTATTGCAAGACTTTTCAAGGCCATTGACAGGCTGTGTATACCAGGCACAATTCACATCTGCTTTGTTGTTGCTGTTTAGTCGCTCAGTCGTGTCAAACTCTTTGTGACCCCATGGGCTGAGCACAGCAGGCATCCCTGTCCCTCACTGTCTCCTGGCACTTGCTCATACTCGTGCCCATTGAACTGGTGAGGCCATCCAGTGTTGTCCCCTTCTCCTGCCTTCAGTCTTTCCCAGCATCAGGGTCTTTTCCAATGAGTTGGCTCTTCACAACAGGAGCCGTGGTATTGGAACTTCAGCTTCAGCATCAGTCCTTCCAATGAATATTCAGGATTGATCTTCTTTAGCGTTGACTGGTTTGCTCTCCTTGCTGTCCAAGGGACTCTCAAGAGTCTTCTCCAACACCAGGGTTCAAAAACATCAATTCTTTGCTGCTCAGCTTTCGTTATGGTCCAACTCTCACATCCATACGTGACTCCTGGAAAAACCAAAGCTTTGTCTATACAGACCATTGTTGGCAAAGTGATCTCTCTGCTTTTTAATACACTGTCTAGGTTTGTCATAACTTTTCTTCCAAGCAGCAAGTGTCTTTTAACTTTATGGCTGCAGTCACCATCTGCAGTGATTTTGGAGCCAAAGAAAATAAAGCCTGCCACTGTTTCCATTATTTCTCCATCTATTTGCCATGAAGTGATGGGATTGGATGCCATGATCTTAGTTTTCTTTACTCTAGAATTTTAAGCCAGCTTTTTCACTCTTCTCTTTCACCTTCATCAAGAGGCTCTTTAGTTCCTCTTTGCTTTCTGCCGTAAGAATGGTATAATCTACATATCTGAGGTTGTTGATATTTTTCCTGACAATCCTGATTCCAGATTGTGCTTCATCCAGCCCAGCATTTCACATGATATACTGTGCATGTAAGTTAAATAAGCAGGGTGACAATATACAGCCTTGACATACCTCTTTCCCAATTTGGAACCAGTCCAATGTTCCATGTCCAGTTTTAACTGTTGCTTTTTGACCTACACATAAGTTTCTCAGGAGGCAGGTAAGGTGGTCTGGTATTCCCATCTCTTTAAGAATTTTCCACAGTTTGTTGTGATCCACACAGTCAAAGGCTTTATCGCAGTCAATAAGCAGAAGTAGATGTTTTTCTGGAATCCTCTTGCTTTTGATCTCTGGTCAAAAGATCTTGGCAATTTGATCTCTGGTTCCTCTGTCTTTTCTAAACCCAGTTTGTACTTCTGGAAGTTCTCTGTTCATGTACTGTTGAANTCGCAGTCAATAAGCAGAAGTAGATGTTTTTCTGGAATCCTCTTGCTTTTGATCTCTGGTCAAAAGATCTTGGCAATTTGATCTCTGGTTCCTCTGTCTTTTCTAAACCCAGTTTGTACTTCTGGAAGTTCTCTGTTCATGTACTGTTGAAGCCTATCTTGGATGACTTTGAGCATTACATTGCTAGCATGTGGAATGAGTGCAATTGTGCTGTAGTTTGAACCTTCTTTGGCTTTGCCCTTTTTTGGGATTGGAATGAAAACTGACCTTTTCCAGTTCTGTGGCCACTGCTGAGTGTTCCAAATTAGCTGGCATATTGAGTGCAGAACTTTCACAGCATCATCTTTTAGGATTTGAAATAGTTCAGCTGGAATTCCATCACCTCCACTAGCTTTGNTGAGAACTGTGATTGGCAGCCCTATGAGAACCACTGCAGTTGCACGTAGGGCAGATGGAAGACAAGATGCCAGTTGATCTAAAAAAGAGACCACCAAAAATAGTGCTCATAAATAACAATAACATTAATAGACATAAAGGAACACTTCCCATGTCCCAGGCATTGTTTTAAGCATTGGCAGGCAGTATGTAATATAGGGTTTGAAGGAAAGCCCGGGCTATGCACAGAGCACTGTTTGAACGTGTGGAAGGTGGCAGGGGGAGGGGACATAGTGAGGTGGGCTCATGATGAAGAGCATGAATGGAAGGCTAAGTAGATTTCATTTTACTGACAAGTCAGAGCGAATGCACAGAAAGTAACACAGGCGCAGTTCTAGATTAGGATAAGTAACCTGCACTGAAGAAAGGAGAAACTGGAAGCAAGTGGGGAATTTAATTAATAATCCATTTTAATTGGAAGTTAAAGACCTGAATTCAGTAGATGGTAGTGGGAATGGGAAAGAGAAATAAAACAAAAACCACAGTTAAGGCACTGGGAAGGAGACCTGTATGCAAATAGTGGCTTATCAGAGACGGAGATGAGGGCTAAGGGATTACGTGAATGGCTGTTCAGTGGCCAAGACACAGGGTGAGAACTGGTTGATGGGGAAAATGATGATGAATTTGGTTTGGGCGTACTGAGTTGGAGCATGAAAATTCCAAATGTGGCACCACATCTTGTGAGAAAATTTAGGGCAGGAAAAACTCAACCTTCAGGGAAGAGATGAAACCGCAAACACAAAGGTAAAGAATAAATGAACTATAGACTGATAAATGCTAATACAAAAACAGGTATTTAGCCAAGAGGTTTGTAAAATTTTAAAAATTCGAATTTATTAGATTTTATTAGTAACACAATTACACAGAATAAAGTTCAGGAATTCATCAATGGTGGTCACCAATATGTGCTTCTTTGTGGCTTTTTAAACTGTTATTTCTCATGATTCAAATCGATTCACAGGACAGTTGAATTTCATACATAGCTTCATAAGATGACTACAACAGGTCTTCCATCCATAAAATTAATGAAAACATATCTTTCATGAAAGGCACATAAAGAATCTAACACATTTATTTAAAGAATTTTGATAACTTTGAATTTCTTTACATTACAAAAAAGAAAAATCCCCCAAATGAAACAGATGTAAATGTAGTTTCTGGTTACACACACACACACACACACAAAACACACACACACTGCAACAAATAGACCTCAACAAAATGCTAACACACAACTAAATTTAGAAACTACTTACCCACAAAGCTTATTGAAACACTACAGAAATGTTTTTAAGACGAGTAAAAAAAGAGAAGTAGGGTATGGAATGCTGTTCACTTTGCTGAAAAAAAGGTCATAGAGAGATACGTGAATAATTAAAACAAAAGTGACTATCAAAAGTTTAATATCTAGCGAAAATGTAATAGTTACTTGAGAATACATACAATTGCTAACTTAATTAAATACGATTACTCATTTTCCTAAGTGTAATTGCCCATTTCATTCTTAGAGATAATAGCACAGTTTAAAGAAATAATACAAACTCAAGCAAGTGGAGGAAATTTGAATAATCTCAGGGAAAAAAGTAATTTTAATATAATGTGATAATTAAATTTGAAACTAGTTACTTACATATGTGAATTTAAAGCTTGCATTTTATCAGCAGCAGAATCTTCAGAGGTCTTTCCTGTTACCTTCTGAACAAGGAGCTGTCATGTATGGTACGTACTAGGGATTTCCCAAAGGAAATACACAAATGAATGTCTCAAAATTCATTATGCTGACTTATTTTTTTACCCACAAAAATGCTCTTGCACCCACCTAAACTTAGTTATAAATAAAAATGTAGTTATTTGAAGTATATAAAAATTAACTTGGCATCACCTTTAAGGCAATGCATGAATACCATCCAAATATTAAAATTCAAAGTGAAAACAAACCAACTGAATAAAAATTAAGTGTTTGTAAGTCTATATGTATATCCTCAGAAACCTGCATTTTTACAGTTTTTAAACCAAATCTAACGTAGAATCAGATTAGCATGCACCCTTAAAAGAAAAACGCATACAATGTTTAACTGATCCAAAGGCAGGTACAGTCATCTTCAAGAACATTTCAATAAAACACATAAATTTAAAGAACAAATCATGTTATTAAAATAGTCTGTGCAATGTTTGTACAAATAACATTTATGATTACAAGTATACTACATATAATCAAGACAAGAGCTGCAATGCGTCCTAATATTAATCATCGTACTTAAAAATTTATAGGACAGGAACATAAATAAAGCTGTTTAGAACTGGCAAACATGACAATAGTCTGTCATTCAGTACAAAGTACTTAATATTTCTGTTATTTCCAAAGCCATCACGCTAAAATTATAAGTTGCCGCTTACTAAGTACCTAAAAGTAACGTGGAAAACTAAAGTCATAAATACATGTATACATACATTTGCATATTTACACGTATGGAGAAGTCATCAGTACACTAGAGCCCAGCTTTAACACTACCCTTAGTTTCACACTGCAGGACCACCTCTCACATTTAAGAAAGGTCCTTCCATTTTAGGACCAGTTTAAAAAAAAACAAATAGAACAGCTTTGGTCAGGTCCCAGATGCACTTGCCATATACTACATTCTGTGTTGCTGCAAGACTCTAGTCTAGAGAGATCCACAAGTAAGTACTCATTTGGTTTGAAAATGCATTTTACCATTCACTGCCAAAACTCAGAAGAGACCACAATCTTTTAGATTGTTTTTTATGATGACATCTGTTACGGCATCAAAGACAAACTGCACGTTCTTGGTATCTGTGGCACATGTGAAGTGGGTGTATATTTCCTTTGTGTCCTTTCTCTTATTGAGGTCTTCAAACTGACACTGAATATATGCAGCTGCCTCTTCATATGTGTTTGAACCTGAGAAGGGAAATGGAAAGAAATGTAAGCAACCTTAAAATACAGAAATAGGTTTCATAGGTATAAAATATGTAGATTCCATCATAATTCTCTTTGCCATTTGAGAATAAGATAAACTTTAAGTGAAAAATATCCAATGTTAATCACCCTTTAATAACTGTAAGTTACCCTTAAAGAAAAAACAAACAAACAAACCCAAAAGCATGGTATTCATGTTCCCCATGATCTTTGTTCCTGCCTCAATCTCCAAGTGTCAGAGCCTCTTTCTGCTTTTACCCCTTACACTCTACATCCTAACATGGAAGCAACTTACACAAATAACTGATAGGGCTTGCTATAACACTTCTAGCCGATAGTGGCTGATCAAGAAATGCTGACTGAGTACTGACTGGTATATATATATATATTTTTTGATGTGGACCATTGTTTTGTTTTTTTTAATTTTTGTCCAGATTTATTTTATTCAAAGTGTTGTGTTGCGTTAGTTGCTCAGTCTTGTCCGACTCCTTGTGACTCCATGGACTGTAGCCTGCCAGGCTCCTCTCTGTTCATGGAATTCTCCAGGCAAAAATACTGGAGTGGGTTGCCATTTCCTTCTCCAGGGGATTTTCCCATCCAAGGGATTGAACCCAGGTCTCCCACATTGCAGGTGGATTCTTTATTGTCTGAGCCACAAAGGAAGCCATTTTTATTCAACTTCCTAAATATATTCAATACATTAACTGGTATTTATCTCTCATTTTTTTATTCAAAAACTGTATAGTGGTCTACAATGTGGTGTATGACTATGAGGTTACAAAAAAGTGAAAGAGACAATGACTGCCACTTTCATCAGATGACTGAAGACTGTCACCTCCACTGGCTTTGTTCATAGTGATGCCTTTGTTCATCTGACTTCACATTCCAGGACGTCTGGCTCTAGGTGAGTGATCACACCATCATGATTGTCTGGGTCATGAAGATCTTTTTTGTACAATTCTTCTGTGTACTTTTGCCACCCCTTCTTAATATCTTCTGCTTCTGTTAGGTCCATACCACTTCTGTCCTTTATAGAAATGAGCGCACTGCGCTATAGAAATGGCTGCGCGGTGCTGGAGTGGCAAGAGGCCGTGAGGAGATATCCCACGTCCAAGGTCAGAAAAACCCCAGTAAGATGGTAGGCGCTGGAGCAGCTGTGAGGAGATACCCCACATCCAAGGGCACAGTAGAAGACCCAGCAAGATGGTAGGAGGAGCATATTTGCGTTTAGAATTAAACCCCATTCCCATCAGAGATGCTAAGAGGGCTCAAACAAACCTTGTGGACACCAGGACCCAGGGACCCTGGGACCCCAGAGAGACTGAGGGAGAACTGTGTCTGAGCGTCTCCTGTGGAGGTATGGCCAGCAGTGGACTGCCACAGGGACAGGGGCTCTGGGTGCAGCAGACTTGGATTGGCATAAGCCCTTCTGGAGGAGGTCACCAATAACCCCACCACAGAGCTGCAAGAACTTACACAGGACTGGGAAATAGACACTTGGAGGGCACAAACAGAAACTTGTGTGCACCAGCATCCAGGAATAAGGAGCAGTGACCCCACAGGAGACTGATCCAGGCTTGCCTGTGAGTGTCCAGGCGTCTCCAGGGAGGCGTGTGTCGGTGGTGGCCTGCGGCAGGGTTGAGGGCCCTGGGCGCAGCAGTGCATGCATGGGACCTTTTGATGGAGGTCACCGTTATCTTCATTACCTCCACCAAGTTTGGTCCCAGGTAAATAGCAGGGAGGGAACACAGCACCAGGCATCAATAGAAAATTGGATTAAAGATTTATTGAGCATGGCCCCACCCATCAGAACAAGACCCAGTTTCCCCCTCAGTTAGTCTCTCCCATCATGAAGCTTCCATAAGCTTCTTATCCTTCTCCATCAGATGACAGACAGACTGAAAACCACAATCACAGAAAATTAACCACTCTAATCACATGGACCAGAGCCTTGTCTAACTCAATGAAACTTTGAGCCATGCCCTGTAGGGCCACCCAAGATGTACAGGTCATGGTGGAGAGGTCTGACAGAATGTGGTCCAGTGGAGAAAGGAATGGCAAACCACTTCAGCATTCTTGCCTTCAGCACCCCATGAACAGTATGAAAAGGCAAAAAGATAGGAGACTGAAAGAGGAACTCCCCAGGTCAGTAGGTGCCCAGTATGCTACTGGAGATCAGTGGAGAAATAACTCCAGAAAATGAAGACAATGGAGCCAAAGCAAAAACACCACCCAGTTGTAGTTTGGCTGGTGATGTAAGCAAGATTAATGCTGTAAAGAGCAATACTGCATAGGAACATGAAATGTCAGGTTCATGAATCAAGGCAAATTGGAAGTAGTCAAACAGGAGANGAAAATGAAGACAATGGAGCCAAAGCAAAAACAACACCCAGTTGTAGTTTGGCTGGTGATGTAAGCAAGATTAATGCTGTAAAGAGCAATACTGCATAGGAACATGAAATGTCAGGTTCATGAATCAAGGCAAATTGGAAGTAGTCAAACAGGAGATGGCAAGACTGAACGTCAACATTTTAGGAATCAGTGAACTAAAACGGACTGGAGTGGGTGAATTTAACTCAGATGACCATTATATCTACACTGTGGGCAAGAATCCCTTCGAAGAAATAGAATAGCCATCATAGTTAACAAAAGAGTCTGAAATGCAGTACTTGGATGCAATCTCAAAAA